>CAHIKZ030001074.1:0-432500 GCA_903632075.3 Acanthosepion pharaonis
CTAGACTGGCATCAAGATAAATTTACAGTTGAGCTAGCTAGATGTAGCCATAAATTCAATGTTAACAGTTTATTTTCTCACACTTCTCACTTGTAGTACTCCTTTCCAGCTCAATTCTTTCCAGCAAAGTTTAATCTGCAAAAATTTAAATGCAATGTCAGTTGTTATTTACTGTCCACCTGATTACTCTTTCCTTTTTCTGCTCATCATTAATGTTTCTGTTCCTAATTCTTCCACACCCTGTAACCCCTTGTGTTTTAGTGGCATTACTGCCTTGCTTGGGGTGATTTCATTTAAAAAAGATGCTGTAAAATCTATTTTATTAAATGTTTTGTTTTGATATTTTATCTATTTTCAATTATTTGATCTTAGAAACCAAACTTTATCTTGTAAAGTATGCTTGCTGTTTCTACACCAATCAAATGACATCAAAAGTTCAACATCCCTATCTTGAAGTCACTGAAACAATTTCCGTTTTTAAAATAGGACTAAACCAACTATTTTTAAATAATTTTTTTTTTTTTTTTTTTTTTTTTAAGACAATGTTCTAATATTGCAAAGTTATTTGTATAATGCAGTGGATTTAGCCACCACTTCCCCTTTCACAACTGAAATCTATTTATTGCTTAGTTTGAATTTTTGCTGAAACAGAAGTGTTTAGAAGAAAAGGATGCATCATAGATAATCTATACTCTGTAATTTTCAATTGACAGGTGTGTTTTTTTTATTTTTTTTATTTATTTCCAGATCAGAAACAACAGACATTGGCACAGTTTTGAGTGGAAGGGACTATTGATTCTACTCGAACTGATGCCAAATCTGTTGATAGATTGTTCAAAGATTCCAGGCAAGATTTGATTTGACAGAAGTAATCAATCCAATATGGCTGCCTGCCTGACTGGAACTTGGATTAATAAGAAAAACAAAACCTGACATACCAGATTTATGCAGCCTTTGGGAAAGAATATATTTCTCTGGATAGTTTACAGGTTTGCAAGAAATGACAAAAGGACAGTCTTGTGTCTTAGGGAATATTCTTTAATATTGTTATCCTCACTTATTTTACTGAGAAATTACTGGGATCGGTGATTTAGGTTTGGAATTATATGTTGATAACCAACTGTCTATAAGATACAAGAAAAGTATAATCTTTTGTTTTATTAGATCCATATGGGTACCAATGTGTTGGTGAAGCTGCCTTTATATATGTAATCTTTGCTGTGCTGTAATTGTTAATAACATTAGTTCCTATGTTTTGGCTCTAGTCTGAATCTTAAAGGAGTTATTTTGACTTTAGATATCCTGATTCTCAATGTAATCTATTTTGCAAGATCTACAAGAGCCAACTGATATAAATATTGAATTTCTTTTGGCATTTTGACTGAATTCTTATCTATGTAAATATTCCTTCTATATCTGTATTTGTTTAAATGTTGGTGTGAGTGGCCATGTAGGCTTTGGCTAATAAAGAATATTTTTTCACTTTCTTTAAAGTTATTAAACATTTGCAGTATTGGGTATCATTTTCAAAAGTTAATCAGTCTGAAAAGAATACTAAATAGACCTGATTGTTGAATAATTTTTGTACTTTTGCAATACTAATGTATAAAAAGTAAGAGACAGTGTTAAATATAGACTACCCAAGAAGATAGAAGTACATACAAAAGAATGATTAACTGATTTAGGAGAGGGAGAATTTTTTTTTTTTTTTTTTTTTTAAATTAATGTTTATGAGAGAGAAAAAATGTAGTTCTTGTTCAAAAGAAGAAATTCTCAACTTGAAATATTTTTTGACTTCCTATGCAAACAATTTTTCTCCTCTTTAGCCTGGAGACAATTCTGATGAGGTTTTCTCTTTCAATTGGCACCAAACCAATTTGCAACAATGCTTACACTTTTTTTTTCTTTCTTTTTGTTTTAAACATTTTTTATCTATTTACAAAGAAAATAATAGGATTTTAGCTTTAGAGAAGTAAAAAAAGTTGTAAAACCATTATCTTAGTGTTTTTTTTTTTCTTGTTTCACTTCTTAAAGGTTTCTTTCTCCCCCCCGCTTCAAATGGACTCTTTGAGATCAACTAAAATTAAATTTTCATAACCCACCTATGATAAGAGACAAAAAAATTGTAATTGTCTTAAGAACTTCAATAATCAAGACTTTAATGCACAAAAAATATTTGAGCTTTAAAAAAAAAAAAAATTCTAATTCTATACTAAATATATCCGACAGCAAGGTCGATCAGGAGATTGGTTTTGAGGAGAATGGAACCACATCTTAATTGCTGTTATTCCTCTGTCCACTCTGACTGAGGGTGGTAGCAACTAAGGGTTCCAGTTATGGGCAAATAGTGAACTCCAAAAAGAAGACACTAGGAAAGTATAAAAATTCATTTTTATATTAAAATTGCTGGCAATACATTTTTATAAAAAGAAAAAATACATTTTTATCATCTATAAACTATATATTTAAAAACACATGTTTACCATGAAAATATAAAATTATGTACAAAATATCTGTGGCTGAAGGCATAAAACTGTGTACAAAATATTTACATTTCAGCATTAAATAACTCATAGAAGTAGAGATGTCACTGAACAAAATCAACTAAAACAAAACAATTAAAAAAAATTCAGAACAGATTTTATATTTACAATTATATTAGTGTAGAATTTATACAAAGATTATCAGTTAACTTGATTTCAGTCTAGTTTTTATCTAACAACTCCAAAAAAGAATGAGATTTTTAACTGAAATATTTTTATTTCAGTTTAGAGAATTTAATACTGCTTTATTATTTTAAATATGCTATATGATTCCTTTTTTGTGAAAGTTTTTTATATATATATATATAATAGCTACAGATGATAATGGGTATGTCCCCATTCACATAAATACAGTAGTTAATTCTGTATGTTGGTCTGCAGTTGGAGATTCATTGTGGAATTCATTTGACTCACTTCTAGTAGTTGACTTATTCTGCGCACTGCTGGTGAATCTTATATGTGTTGTTCATGTCCTATGTATTATTGTTCATTACCAACCTTCATTTGATCATTCTATTCAATAAGGTTCCCTAGGTTACAACACACACACACACACACACACACACACATGACAAACCCCCTTCCTGGTCCAGGGCACAAAAAATGCACAAGTTATGGAGCTTTGATATACCAATGACAACTGCACCCTGGACCATGAAATCAAAAACCCCCAGAACTCAGCAGATAACTTCTCCAGAGCATACATGCAGTACGGACTCACAATCAATATGGCAAAGACCAACATCCTGCTCCAACCCTGACCAGGTCATCAACCACCATCTGGAGAGTGCTGATGAACAATTTCCATACCTTGGTAGCTTACTAACATCAAAGGCATTCACTGATAAAGACATTTATAACCAAATCCAGGCCACCCATGCAGCATATGGAAAGCTATTCAAAAAAAGTCTTTGGCAATCCTGGGCTAACACAAACCACCAATCTCATGGTTTACTGAGCTGTTGTAATCTCAATTCACCTGTATGCCCGTAAGACCTGGGTATTCTACTGAAGAGTCATCCAAAAACTTGAAAGATTTCATCAAATGAAAATTCATCAAATCCTGTGGAACACATGGCAGGACTGGATCACATATAACAAAGTTCTTGTCTGCACAAAGATGGAGACACCTAGAAACCATCATGACTCGCCACCGACTTTGATGGGTCGGATGGACACCTCCTTGCCTGAATGCTAGATATCCACCTACACAAACAAATCCACTTCTCAGATCACATATCTGGCAAGAGACCATGTTTAACCCCACATTGTCAATTTGAGGAACAACTCAAAAATACCTTGCTTGATCTGGTCATTTGGGAGATGGAAGCTGCAGAAAGAACCAATTGGAGAAGATCAGTCTATGAAATAAAACAACATCCTTTGAAAACCCCAGAAGACAAATAGAAGAGACAATATGAACCCAAAGAAAAGGCTAGAGCACTCTAACCCCTGAACACTCCTACAGTGGCTGTAGATGTCTCTTCAGATCCAGCATAGGACTCATTTCACACAAGGAAATGTCAATACTTGACATCGAGTTCCGCCAAATACGACAACAAACTCTTTAACTTTAATATCATATCATAGAGTAATTTCTCTGAATTTTGATTTTTTTTTTTTTTTTTTATTATTATAAAAATAGATAGATTCTCTTCTTTAATGTCTTTTTCTTTTACATAATATATGCTTCTAATAATACCAATCATCTATATTTAGTTACAGAAATTAATTACTGTTGGATGATGAGGATTAGATTCTCTGGGAAGATCATCCTGTGAAACTTTGCTCAAAAGAGAATTTTTTATTTTCTAGAAAACCAGATAACAATATCCATGCATCACAAGTATATTTTAAAATACTAATTTATTGTAAATATTTATTGGTAATAGTTGGAGTTTATATTTTAAATATATTGTTAAATTTTCTTAATTAGTCATTGTGGAGGCATTTTGCAGATCTGGAGATCATGTAATAATGATTGCAGCTCGGGTTGAGGAATCAAAGAGATGGGTTTGATTTCCAGTCGTGTTCATTACATTCACTTACATTCTAATTGGGAAAGGTATAAATCCAACACTTCCTCCCAGCTATGGGTAAATAGTAGAACAGACTGGATTCTATAGTGGCAACTGTTTTAGGAGGAAAACTCTGAATTCAAAACTGTATGTAGCCCCTGGTGGAGTATATACTATGCAATCAAGAAAGAATAATTTGCACTGACTTGATGATCCTGACTACAGTTGAGAAATAAAATATATATATATATATATATATATATATATATATATATATATATATATATATATATATATAAAATTTGTATGTTTGTTTTTTTGTTCATATGTTTTTATTTAAACTTCTGGAGGTTTTCAATATATTTTTCTGGCAATCCTTGCAGGTGCTTGAGTAAATTCCCAAGATTTTTGGCTTGTTTTTTTGTTTTGTATTGTTTTTATTGTCTTAATTTTATGTTGAGTTTAAATAAATTTTTTCAATTGTAGTTGTGATAGAGTTAATGGGTAGAACAATGTTTTTGATTCGTTGGTTTTGCCTCATTCACTGTAACAAAACTGACCATAATTTTGACTCTCTCTCTCTCTCTCTCTCTCTATATATATATATATATATATATATATATATATATATATATATATGTGCTTAGGAAAACCTATATTCAGAAAATGACTCCTCCATATTTTACTCAAACTTATAAAATATTAGACTATAACATAGTCAAAATGTATAACAGGTATTATATATTACTATTACTATTTGTCACTACAGTATAATGAATTTCTAAGTTTGAATAATTTTAAGATCTTAGATAGGAGGCATAGTTGAATAATGGTAAGTGGCTCAGATTGAGAAATTGGAGAGCTGAGTTTGAATTCCCATTAGATCCATTACATTCACTTACATGCTAATAATACCCTTAGGGAAGGTATGAATCCTCTTCTTCTCCCAGCTATGGGTAAATAGCAGGACAGATTGGGTTCTATAGCTTTGGATGGCAATTGGTCTAGAAGGAGGACAACTCTGAATTCAAAACTGTATGTAGCCCTGGCATAGCACATACTATATAGCTAAGGAATGGATCATTTGCATTGGCTTGATGATCCTGACTACAGTTGGTAAATAATGATGCAGTAGAAGAATTTTAGAATGTTGTTGGAAAAGTTTTGACAAATTCAAAATAGTCACAATAAAAATTTCTTAAGTTCTGCAATAGGAAAATAGTCTAATTTTTCTCTCATATTTGCTTGGAATTGAAAATATAAACACTGGATTTTTTTTTTTTAATTTTGTTTAATTGTCCTATTTTTAAAATAGAACATAGAACATGACCCATTTGTATTAATTTTGCAGATACCATGTACAAAAAAAATTAAATAAAAAAATCCTGGTATTCAAATTTATTCTATAATCACAGATGTGGGTGAGTGAGGTCAATGAGAATGATATGACTTGAATCAATAGAAATAACTTGAGTCAATCTATTATTTAAATCACTGGAATTTGCATATATAATGTTTGGAATGTATTGTTCGGTGAATATAACTTAGCCTCAAATGATGACTTTATATTCACTGCTACCATGCTGAAAAATTTGTTAAAATTATAAAGGAGATATTAAGATATGGCAGATGAGATTTTTAGTTAACATAATACTTTCTAAAGAACTTTTTTTTAATCTCCTGAGAATCACAAATTTTGTATTTACACAAATATATGGAAGTCTTAAGAAATGATCATGTATTTAAAATAAGACAGTTAAAAATCCCAATGTCATTTTTACAACTTAGATAACCACCTGCTTATTTATAGAAAATGAGTATTGTAGATTTTATTATTTTTATTTATTTATTTATTATTTTTTTTTAAAGCTGTAACTTTTTGGTGAAACCAGTATATGATATTATAATAACTTAGATAACCAACACGGCACATTGGTTATTGTAGATCTTTAGAGCTAGACAAACAGTGTGTTTGTGCTAGATTTGTCTTTAAACTCAAGTTTCTATTTGATTGCTATTATGCTACTGCTACAAGTTGACCTGCTTTTAGTAATCTATCAAAAGTGATGTGAAATTCTCATTCCAAAGTATATGCACTAATATAGTGTATATCTGGTTGATCAGTCTGTGATAAATGTATATTTAGCTGCTAGTATTAGTGATCAAGGATTGCTTTGAGTGCATGTGTACCTAGCAATCCACTTGGTTGTTTAAGTAACTCCAATATGGACTTGGAATTCACCTTTTTGAGCCTGAGAGTGAAGATTTAGTTCTTTTCAAGGCTTGAAACTTTTTTTTTTTTTTTAAATACTGATTTCTTGAAGGGTCAATGATCCATGTTTAAGGAAATACATTTATTTAAAAAAAAAAATCCTTTTAGTTTATCAGCTGATATCAACTGAAAACTAGTGCCTTTTCCATCCATTTCTAACTGCCAGATACTGATTTTAAAAAGTGTGTGTTAGTTGAGACCAGAGAACTATTTCTTGTTGGGGAGGCTGGGCTTGGCTGTTGGTTAAGTTGAAAGTTTGGTTACCAAGTAGTAGGCATCAAATAGCTCCCCACTCCATTTTTTTTCTGTGGGCTGGGATTTAGAATAATAACCTTTTGCTCTCTGTTAAAAATGTCATCTCCTATATGCCACATGACACTCAGTTCTGTGTGTGTGTTAGCTGTGTCCCTTTGTGAGAATTAAAAGGAGGAGAGAGAGAGAGAGAGAATTAGTTGACAAGTGGTGTTGGATGATGCTGATGTTAGTGGTGGTAGTGATGGTATTTCTATTCATTTACTGTTAAATGATCACAACCAAGTAAATAGTTTGTCAAACTCGTGTATACACTTTTCTGCTATTAGGCACCAAAGATTTTATAAGCGTGCAAGTATACTAGATTGCTGTGGTTATAGAGCTATAACTTGATAGGCTTGATACATGCCTCTGAGGTTTAAATATGAATCAACAAAAATTGTTTGGTTTCCATATTTGTTAGAAAGATTAACTAAAAAAATAAAAATGAACTCAAAACTATGCAAAAACCAAATCATTTTTTTTGTTTTTCTTAACTCTGTGTATCATATTGCAAATACATTTTAAATTTGTGATTGCAAAATAATAAAATAGGGAAATGTACTATTTGTAACACATTCTCAGTAGTGATATTTTTTATGTGGCAGCTTTCCACTTTCATAGATGATTCCTGATCAGTTTTTTCTAAGAATAAAAGTTAAGCAAATGAAAAAATAAAATGCTTAGTGGACAAATTCATTTTTTAAAATCTTTTTTAATGGAATTGTATTTGAGATTTCTTTTTTTGTTATGAAATTTATACAATATTTGTAAATATGAATGTGTTGCATTCTTATTAAATAATTAAAAATTATTAATGAATAGCGTGTCATTTTTTATAACATCATCAAATCTATTGTTGTGACTCCAATTTTGCTTCAAATTTCATTTGATAAAACTTATGGGCCTATTTTCTATTTAGTGTAGATGTTTCATTTAATATTACTAAAAAAAAAAAAAAATTAACCATAATTGCATTAACCATAACTCTGGCTAAAAGCACTTTTTTTTCTATATTTTTTTTTTCTGGAGTTGGTATAGGGACCCAATTTGAATCTAAGATTATATAAAATTGATTCACTCATGATATCATATTCATATATAATAAATGTACATTTTTTTTTCTCACCAGCAGCACAACTCTTTCATGCACAATGCAATTGCCAGGTGCTGTTTGAAAACTGGTTGCTGCATAATTAAAATATTGATATTTATATTGTACTGTAATGATAGTGGAGCAGTCCATTTTATTTGTGAGAGAGAAAGGTGCATGCATGTATGTGTGTGTGTGTGTATATGTTTAGTATATATGTATAAGTAATTTAAGTTATTATTGTGCTCTGCTTTTTTTCACTTCCTGTCTTTGTAAACATGTTAAGATGGTCTGCCATAACACAGTTATTGCCAGCTGGTGTCACCACTGCAAGGGTTATAACTCCATTTATAATGATTATAATGGTTACAAGCATTACAAAACATTTTTAATACATTTTTTTTTTATAATGTTTTGATTTAGTAAATTTCTTTTTTTCTCGTATGTCAAAATCTCCCAAATGTTAATATTAAAATTTTGTTGATGAGAATCAAGCCTGACATAATCATGTATTTATGGCTACCTATATAAATTTTAACATTTTGTTTATATTTTACATGCTTTTGTGTGTGTAAAAATGATTGAAAATTTTTTTAAATTAAAAGAAAGTTCAAATATATAAACAATTTCATTCCAATTAAATTTAATTAATAGTCTTGATTCTCTCTATAAAATCACAAGCTTAGAATGTCCTCAGTTATTTTATATTTTACTACCAAATAATTTAGTTGTAGATTTTTTTTTTTTTTTTTTTTTTTAAATTTTAATGCTTTATCATGGCAAATTAATAATGAAAAATATGCTCTTATCCCTGTGAGAAATGTTTTATCAAATAACTCTCAATAAGAAAGATTACTTTCTAGATTTTTTATGATCTGTATTTAGCATTTGTGGAATAAAAGATTAGAATCAATTGTTAATAATGATTTCTAGAGTTATTTTTAATGTAACCTTTGAAGAAGAAAAGTTATAGATATATTTTAGTTTGAATTAGTGTGAAGTGGGGATGATCTGATAATTTCATGTATGCTAACGCCAAAAAAAAACAAAAAAAACTTCCTAAATTTGTGTGGAAACAAGGAATTATAATGGAAAATACTGAAAAATAGATTTACGGTGGTTGTAATTGAAACTATTAAAATATCATGAAGCTATTCTTGATTAAAGGGGACTATGGCCATATCATGTACAATGTCTGAAGTTAAGCAACATTGAGACTAAATGAGTGACCTTTTGGGAATATCAGGTGTTTTAAGCTTGGATTGTGGGTGGTGTAATGGATAATGGCTCTGAGTTGGAGATCAGAGAGTAGAGTTTCAATTCTATTATAGTCATTGTATTCACTTACACATGAATACTCTTAGGAAAGGCATAAATCCACTGCTTCTCCCACCAGCTATGGATTAACTAGTAGGAATTGTATCATTAACTCATTATCTCCAAAAAAGGGAAAGGTAGGAACCCACCTCTTCTCCCCACATCTATGGGTTAATTAGTAGGACTTGTATCAGTAAATCATTATTAAAAAAAAAAAAATCTTACAATCTAAGGATTTTTCTGGCTTTAAATAACATGCAAAAGGTTGATAAGCTGTAAAAAAATATCCATCAATCAAATCCTGATTAAAATGTTACAAGCTGTAAGGTTGGAAATAAGATTAATTTTAGTATATTAAAAATATTTTCAGTAATCACCAATGTTATTTTTGCTGTTGGGAGTTGGTTTGTATATATATATATATATATATATATATATATATATATATGTGTGTGTGTGTGTTCAAAAAGCTCTATTAAAATCAATCATAATAGCTTCATGCTATTGATTAAGAGCTTGACAGCATTATGTCACATGGCTTTCAGGCATGGAATAGGAGAATACCTTTTATAAGACAATATCATGTGACTGTTCTTAACCGATTTCTGACCCGATAAAAAAATAGCCTTTTGTTGACTATCTCTAGCAGACTATTAAACACTTTTTAATGCTAATCTGTCCTGTTATGCATTCTTATCCTTCTCTATTTCTCCCTATTCTTTCTCTCCCTCTATTCAATAAACACTGGTCCTTGCTATTGGTTTCATATTGAACCTTCTTTATATTATTCTTGCTTTGACCAATGCCACAACATATGCTGCTGCTGCTGCTAGGATTGCAACCATCAATTTTTAGCATCATGTTGTTGTGCTGTGCCAGTTTACCAAACCAATACTATTATCAGGACTACTTCCAATACCTGGCTTTTGTTAAGACTGCTAATACTCTTATACTGTGACTTCTATTAGTACTACCAATATTATGTTGTTACAATGGATAATGTGATTCTATTACTACAGCTACTAGTCGGATTCTCTCGAATACTACTGCTGCATATTTCATCTCCAGATCTGCAAAATGCAAATAACAACTTGACAACTATACACACATTTCTCTGTTTTCATATTTTTTCTCCCAAGTATGAACACTATGATGCTCCTCTTTATCAAATTGAAGATGAAAACATATAGCCATGGTTTTATTTTTATTTACTATCGCAACTATTAATATTGCTAATTCTCTTCTTCCTTCTCCTCCTGTTACTACTATTGTCACAGCTCCCACCACCATCATAACAGTTACCCTTAATGAGATCTATAATTCTGTTAACTGCCTCCACCTTAAGAATACCAAACAAGGTTACTACATTGCATTTCTGCAAACTGCAGCTATATTTGTTGAAATACTAAGTTGCAATTTGATTCTGGCCCTTGCTTGAAATGGAGTGTAAACAAGTGCATCTTTTCCATTCATTCTATTGATTGCTGTCTTGTGAGTTGCGAAGAGGCGATGGATATGCCAGTCTGTCTCACCATAGATCAGAAAATAAAAACAATTCCTTTTATTTGCAATTCTCTCTCTCTCGCTAATACATCTGTTTTATTTCTCGTTTTGGTTCCCCTCGTGAAAAAACAAACTACCAAGTGAATTTCACAGGTATATGTCTGGCCATGTGCTCTCGATGTTTTGTAGAAATCATTTTTTTTTTTTTTTATTTATTTATTTATTTTAATTCTGTTATTTTTAATGGCTTCTTCTACACAATTTGTTTTTTGGAATTTTGTATTTTCTTCTTAGCCTGGTTTACAGCTACATCACATTGAAACACCGGTTCCCATACAATCAATGAAGTTAAGCAATATCGAGCCTGGTCAGTATCTAGATAGGTGACTGCTTGGGAATGCCATGTGCGGTAATGTAACAGATAATAGCTTGGGATTGTTAATTAGAGAGCTAATTCCAACTGGGTTTGTTATATTCACTTATGTACAAATACCATTGGGAAAGGTATGAATCCACCTCTTCTCTCCCCAGCTATGAGTTAATTAGTAAAACATGTCTCACTAATACCGTTATTATCTTAAGAAAAAAATCATATAAAAATATTTAGATTTCAGCATTAAATAAAAGATAGAGGTTCATATGCTACTAAACAAAATCAACCAACCTTTTTAACCTAGACATAGAATATTGCTTAAGAGTCCACTGGTTATTAGTTCTTTGAAGAAATTTGGAGTGAGTCTTTAAATAGGTGAATGTTTCCTAATAAATATGTTATTTTTAATAGCAGTAGAACATCAGATATTTGGTTAGGATTTTCAAAGCAATAATAATTAGTGAAGGAGAGAATATAATGACATAATTATCTCTAAATCAGAATAGAAGAGAATTAATGAGCCTGTATCAATCTACTTGCCTGAGATTGATAGACTCTTTGTAAAGCGGGAAGGCAGGAAGACTGTTGATTTAATAATCAAAGGATTAACAAATTCCACAAGGGAGAGAATAATCATTACTGCCAAAATCTGGAACAGAGCTGATAAAAGTATCAAGAAACTGAAATAAACTAGAGCCCAATAATGAGAGAACTAAAATACATCATGGAAAATTTTGAAAGGAGTTAAAAGAAATGAAATGATGTGGGCATGGTTGTGCATTGGACACTTGAAAAGAAAAACTAAATCGAGAATAGCAACTGAGAACAAGTGTATTAGAATGAATTGCAAAAGCTAGATCAGATGCAATATAAGAAAATAGCAAACGTTGCTTGTAAAGACAAATTGTAATTTATAATGTGAATATAGTAAATTAGCTCAGAATGTCTACAGATATGACTGGGTAGGATTGGTGATCCACACGGAATTGTGCAAATCAATTGAATTCCCTCATGGATGATGGTTTGTTGGAATTTTCATATTCAAATGAATTGTTCTAACCAGTCTAGTTGACTAGTAAACAAAAATAATGAAAAAAAAAAAAAAAAGTTAGATAATGGATGTAGTCACTCAAGCATATGACAATGAAAACCTGGAAAAACTATCAAATCCTTTGTCAGAAAACTGCAAAAATTGTGGTATATCAAGATTAGTAGTATCTATAATTAAGAGTGCTTGGAAGAATGCTAACTCTTGCAAAAATAAATAAATAAAACTGGAAGAATTGTAATTTTTCAGATAAGACTGAAATTAGCGAAAATAGAGAGAACAGTGAAATTTTTTTTTTTTTTTAATTTGCCACTTGATTCTAATGGGAATCAGCAGATGCTCTTAGTGAGAAAATTCAATGTATGTGTGGGAGTGCGAGTGAGAGAGATAAAACTGTTGTTGAAAGAATGTTGATGATTCTTGGTTGAAAATGCCCCCCTTTTTCTTTTTTTTTAATCTCACAATTGTTTGTTTTAATAATAATAATAAAAAAAAAAAACATTTTCAGGTTGGGCAAAAATGCAAGTATGACTTACCCTCTCTTCAAGTAAGTTCTATAAATAAATATGCTAGTTAATTAAAAAAAAAAAAAAAAAAATTCAAATATTATAAAGTGATTGCCTTGGATTATCCATTTATAAGATACTATAAATTGTTGGTAAAGAAATTTTGATAAGTTGTACCATAAAGAGAATTTACATTTCAGGAAATGTCACTAACTACAGTATGGTTAGCCTCTTGTTTCCCAATTTGCCTGTCTACCAGGGTAGTTAACCAATCCCTGTTGCAGATGCTTGCTCAAGCACATTTATGTTTCTTCAATACCTATAGAGCCAATCTATGGTTTATACTGTAGCTATGCTGAGTGGACCTTCCTGGGAGTATGTACATAATTCGGCATAATTACTAGTTTGGACAAGGCCAGTATGCTCAAACCCTCAGTCATGATGACTAGTAACCTCATGTTAGCACAAATATCAACGGCTTATGAATAGTTTTGTTTTAACCTAATTTTTCTCACAAGGCTTGGGTTAACCAGTGGTATGGTTTTCAGGCACTTTCCAATGGTGCTACATGCTGGGATCATCATCTCCTCAGTCTGATATTATCAAGATGTCATCTTAACAAATAGAGCATGGGGAAATTTCAAACCCAGCTCTTGTAGATGAATGTTCAACATACTAACTGCTTGGTTATGTACCCACTAAATACATTACATGCACTGTCAAAGGCAAATCAATTATTATTAATACAAATTCTGAAGGTTGCTGAGTTCCAACTTCAATGGATGCTGTACCTGTGCAAAAGAAGCTGATCAGTGAGCAGTTTAAATTAGGGTTAGTGAAATTTTTAAAATTATAAAATATAAATTTTTGTGTTTGTATCCATTTCATGTTCGGTATTTCTCTACCTCTTGCTTTGCTGATGACAAGATGATCAAATTTCAGATCTAAATTGTTTGTCCATTTAAAATACTACATTTATTAGAAAATATATTCAGTTTAAATACAAGAGTTATATCTTCAAAGGGTAGGCTTATACTTATTGTGTGTTACTCAGGGTTTGTTGCCAGACAAATTAACACTTATAGCACATATGCCCATTACAATCTCATTCAGATTTTGTGCATATATAATGTATATTTTAATTCAGTGACAGCTCTAAAATATTTCTACAAAATTTAAAAAAAAAAGACATTAAAATTAATTTCATTACCAAATAATTTCCAAATAATTTTTAAAAATATCATTTTTTTTTTTTCTTTTTGTCTACAACTTTGATTTTATTCCACAGGCTTATTTTTTGTGTGTGTGTGCGTGCGCATGCGTGCTTGTGTATTAAATAGTACAAACACATGTAAGTATCTGATGAACAACATATGTATATGGAAAGTAACACCCAGACAATGTGTGATATACAGAGAGTGATATCACTTTTTTATAATATAGATCTTCCCCTGCAAACACCAGTGATTTCCTAAATCTTGCTAATTCTTTCAAAAGCTGAAAATTGATGGCAATATTTTGAATTAAAATATTTTGTAGTTGTGCCTGGTGACAACCACCTAATTTTGCCAGAAATCAGTTAAGTCAGACATTGCTAGTATTATAAAAAGAAAATAATCAAAACCAAATATAGCTGGATAAAGAGAGACTGTCTTTGTTTTTTCTTATCATTGTTAATTTTATATAAAAATTTTATGGATAGTTTTAGTAGCATATCAACTCCTTATGGGTCATTTAATGCCAAAATTTTATTAGGAGCATTAGTAATTTCTTTTATAAAAATGTATTGCTGCTAATATTTTTTTATTTTTTACATAAATGTATTGCTGCTAATTTTTTTACTATGAAAATGTGTGGCTGGTATTTTTACTATAAAAATGTATTTTTATACTTTCATAGTGTTCTGACCCCAATTTGGGTAGGAGGTTAACTATTTGCCCATAGTTGGGATCCTAACAGATACTACCACCCTGAGTCAGGGTGGACCTAGAACAACAGTAATTGAGAAGTGGTTCCACACTTCTCAAAACCTCCCGATCAGAGGTCTTGCTGCCGAATGTGGTTTGTCATATACAGGATGCTCTTATCGACAAAATGATAGTGTAGCTGTATAACAGTTTGGTACAAAGCTGCAATATTGGAGTACCTAGTGAGGATTGAACTTTGTTATACTAACAGTTATCTTCACAAGTCTGTGAGATGATAGTGTAATCTTTTTTTATGTGCCATGTCCCTTCAGGATGTGGATAGTCATGTCTCTCCATGGCTTCCTATCTCTTATATAGCACTAAGCAGTATTTCAATCCCTTACAATCCCTGCTTCTTCATGTTCCGCTATCCATTTACAGAAACTGGTTAGGTATTTTAATTGCAGCTTTCCTTCTTGCCTTAAATATATACTGTGAGTGTTAAATTCTTCAAGCCTTCTTTCCTTATTATACATCTCAGAAGTTTCAACTCTTTCTTGTTCTAAGCAAAAGTCTCATTTTCATTCTGGTTTTTCTAAAAACTTTGTTGCTCTCATGTTTTGTCTAGTCTCAGTATAATCATGTCTCCATTGCCTCAAGTCTCTTCTACATATGCTATGTTCAGCATTTACTGCTATATATGGAGGATTAATATTGTATAACAGTTGAACACTCTTATCTTTTGTTTCTGGTTTTTTATTTTTTTTGAATATACACACAAATCTAATCCCAAGATTTATATAGTATATCACTCTTATTATAATTTAAAAAACAAAACAAAACAAAAAAAAGCTTAATACAGAGCTTTAAATTCTATTTTAGAACCTTTATAATATTCCATTTCAGAGAGAACATGTGTATACATTGTCCTGGTAAAATTAGTCTGTGTTAGAAGTTTCATATTTCTAGGAAGTACTGTATTATAAATAGCTATTTACAATGGCAGTGGATGTTATTGATTTACAGTTACTAAATACTAACATTCACAACAGCTAATACCAAGTGCAGTATCTTATTATCATTGTCATTAATATTACATAGGCCTAAGGGATGTTCAAAAGGAAACTGCAATTGATACAGGGAGCACAATAACACTGTTGAATAGAGCATGTTTTCAGTTATGAAATACTATATTGTCAGGGAAATCTACAGTTCATCTTTCATTGGTTTGAACTGATCAAAATGAGGCAAATCTGCATTCTATGGTGGGCATAGTAGAACAGTCTTTGCAACATGCTCTATGGTGTGAGGCTTGGTGTTATGTTGCAAGTAAAAAGCTGTTTTCTCAGGTCAGAATCCAGAAAATTGAACCTTCTGCTTTGTCAACATTATGATTTAATGGTCAGAGTTGATAGTTTATCCAGGTTCCAGGAAATCCAGGAAGATCACCCCAAAAGATGGTACACTGATGATTGTAGCTTAAGCTTTTTCTTTAATGATGAATTCACATGTTACTGCTTTATGGACTATCATTTTCCTTTTAGCACCTCATGGTGACATCTTGTGTTATCCACAGTGAAAATGCAATCAAGGACCCTGTCACATTCAGCCTTATAGTCTTG
Source organism: Acanthosepion pharaonis (assembly GCA_903632075.3). Lineage (NCBI taxonomy): Eukaryota > Metazoa > Mollusca > Cephalopoda > Sepiida > Sepiidae > Acanthosepion > Acanthosepion pharaonis. The sequence continues at coordinate 16,494 of CAHIKZ030001074.1, forward strand.
ACCAACTTGCATTCAGTGCTCTTTCTGTTCCTGCGCGAACAAAATTTGTGGTATCCCAACATAGTCAGTATCATTTCCAATTCTGACATTCAACTCAATTCACAGTTCTCTAGAATTAATTTTGTGAATGAATTGATTGGGGTTCTCTTTATATTATGGGTTGACTACCTGAAACCTGGCTTGCAATATGGATCACTGTTGCAACTTCTGAAATGCAATAACCTGTATGGATTCACATCCATTGTTTGGTCTCCTTAAATGTTCAGCAAACCTCAATAAATGGTGATATGTGCAGTTTCTTCCATATGGAGAGTTTCAATGATACACCGTTCTTTTGTATGTACTTTTATTTTTGTATGCCATTTAGTCAGACTGCTGCATTATCTCTTAGAACAAGAGGAAAAATATGGATTATTAGTGGGAAGGTTCTATTGTTATACCACCATCATATGCCTTGGATGTTGTGGGCCAACACAATAAGATAGGATGCATTATAACAAAGAATTACTCAGTCCATTCTTTGAGAATGACCATAGTAATTCTTTATTAAATCTTTTTTAAAATATTAATCAGTTATCCACATTTTATTAAGTTAATCAGTTTCCTTGTCTTATGATTTATCTTGTGCATGTATTTACATTTAAACATCTCAAGAAAATAATGTTCATTTTTTTTTTTTTTTATTTATTCTTAGAAATTGTTTTTTTTATTTGCAGTCAAGAAACAAAATTCAAGAATTTGCTCTGCTGTGAAGCATGATAAAAATACAAAAGCAACATGATATTTCAATGTATAGTTTTCATCTTAACAATCACAATAGGTTCACTATTGGGATTGTCTGTTTTACTTTTATAGTTTTTCCTTTTTTGAATTCAGAGTTTTTGGTCTTCAAGAAAGAAAAGCTCTTGTTTTCTACATAATGGTTCACTTTATTTTCATCTTTGCTCATTGAATCAAGTAATGGCTATGATCGTTATTATGAAGAATGCAACCTTATCTTTTGAGCTCCAATTTTTATCACAGATTATTTCCTGTATACTTTACAAAAATCTTTATTACTTATAAAGTCAACAGTATGCCAGAGAAGCAGATTGATAGTCAGGGTGTTTTTAAATGTTCTTTTCTCTCTAATGTAAATCTGTCTCATCTACACACTGATGATTTTGATCAAAGTATATTCTCTTTGCAGTCAGAATTTTATTGGTTTAACATTTTAATTACCAGGTTTCCCTCATTTTAGATCACCTCATCATTAACTGGATAACCGGAGTGATTGGAGATCTTGATCTTTTTTAAATATATTACCATGAAGGAAAAAAAAAAGAAAAAAGAACACTGTTTTTAACATGGTGGACAGTTTTTTTGTTATATTGTTTATACCGATAGCACAACTATGCAAAAACAATTCTTTATACAGAAGTTTGGCAAACAATTTTTTTTTTTTTTTTAACTAGACAAAGAAAAAAAAATCCAATGTCATATTAAAAATAAAAACTTTCTTATCAAATAAAATGCTTGAATATTGCTAACATTTATTGTATCTGTCTAATTGATAATTGTTGTTGCTATGCTAGTATCTGCAATGCAATCTTTTTTGTAAAAATCTGTACACTTTTTGTACTTGGCTTTTTGTACTTGGCTTTTTGTACTTGGCTTTTTGTACTTGGCTTTTTGTACTCTGGAAATCTTGAGTAACTTTTAGTATGGTATATTTTATTTATTTGTATTGTAAATATGTTTAAACAAATATGAAAAAGTTCATATAGAAATGAGTACTAGACAATATGTGAACCCAAAGTGTTTTTTTATGCTTGTCTATATTTTTTGTACAAAGAAATATATGTAGGGGCATCTTACAATTTTGTTTCTAATGTCATTTTCATAAGGAAAGAAAAACAGGGGAAGTTAGTCTTTTAAATGATGAAAGAATTCTGCTGTATTACAAAATCAACAGCAAAATTATTTATAAACTATGATTTTTCTATTTAAATATCTTTTTAAAAAAAAGTTTATATTTCTAAAAAAAAAAAAAAAAAAATGTTGCTAATTTTGTTAAGTTCTTTCTCTAATAAAAATATCTGGAAAAATGACCTAACAGTTTTTGATATTTCAGTATTACAGACAATAGATTTGCTATGTTATATATTCTTCTACGCCTTACCTGCTGTTTTAAATAACCATGGTCTAGCTCTTTAGCTTGTTAATGCAGGTAATCTATTTTTGAGTGTAACCATTGGCTGAGCTTTCTTACTGACAAAAAGAAAAAAACAAAAAAAAACAGTTTGTTATATATATCTACAGTGTCCTACTTACCTGGTGCCATTGGTCACATTTATTTTCTTTTAATCCCTTTCTCTTTGTTGGAAAATAGTTTCTAAGCTACATTTAAAAAAAAAAAAATCTAGTTGCTTTTTAACAAAGCATTTTGTAGCTTCCTATAAAAACCATAAGTAGGTTTCTGTAGTTTGTTTTGTAACTTCAAAAAGTAGCTATTGTGTATTGTTAAAATGTATGGTATTGCTTTTATATGAAAATAATTAATATGGAAAGAAATGTAAATTACTACTATGGTTTTACTTGCTTGTGTTTTATCTGAGGAGAAATCTAAAGCACTCTTACTTTTACTCGTAAATGTATTTTCTGTTTATTGTGTGTGTGTGTGTGTGTGCGTGCATTGCACAGTTTTTGGTTCCTTTTGGGCAATTCACTCTATGTGCTATTATTTCATAGTTGTTTATCTCATGAGCCTAAACTGATTTTATATTTTTATTTTTTTTTTTATGAGATAAACATTTTTTTTATTGCCAATACTTTCTGCTAAATGGCGTACATGTTGATGTGATACAGAATCATATTTCTATTAATGTTTGGAAATGTTTTAAAACTACAGAAATATTTAAAAAAATACTTTCAATCTTGTAAAAATAGTAAAGTGATTTTGTTAATGGAATTTTTTTCCCCTATTAGTTCTGACATGAAAAGTGTTAGAATTTAATGGGAATGCCAATAAAATATATAAATGGTGAAATCATCACTAAACTTATGGATAATTTTATTTATTCCACATTTATAACTAGTTATAGTACAAGTAAAAATAGGTAAGGAATTATAAGATAGATCAAAGTGTAGTATTGTTATTTTTCTGTCCTAGAAGTATATAAAAGTATGGTTGCTTGCATTTTCATTTTTTACCAATTAGACAATATTTACATTTGGACCAGTGTTCTTACCTTTGTTGTTATCACAACATTTCGGCTGTTGTCCCCCACCCCACAAAAAAAAACAAAAAAAAATGTGACACTAACAATAATAAAGATGAAGATATTTGTCCAAATGTAAATAACTCATCATCCCAGAACTTCAGACAGAAAGCAATTGGACAACTTTAAAATTAGCAAAATAAATCAAGAAAAATCTATCATTTCCTTACTAAATTCACATATGGAACTTCACAACAAATTAGTTGTTCATTTTGATGTGCTAATAAATTAGACAGTTATCTAATAACATGTAGCTCCTCTCTTCATCTGAGTAATGGCAGCTATGTAACATGGCATGGTGTCTCTAAAGTGCTAGACTTATGTGTGTTTATCTAGTCAAGCACATTTTGGAGCTGTTCATAATTGAGTTGTTTATTGGGTGTGACTTCAGGGAATTTAGTGAGGTCTACAACATCTCCCATACATGCTTAATGGGTTTTAAGTGTAGCATGTACAGAAGCCAATAGAATACCTTGGAACCAGTTTAATGTTACCCATTGCTATTTGGAAACATAGTAAGTATGAAGGGGTGCAAATAATATACCACAAAATCTCTGTATATTACTATTTGTCCTTGAAACTATAGCAGAACACACACTCTTGCATTCTAGAGTCATCACCAGGTTGCAGAATGCTTTGCTGACAAGCTGGATCCAGGGTTTCATACAGTCTTCTACGTACATTGAATCTTGGTGTGCATTGATGCAGTGTTCCACTTTGAATGGTTTTCATTCTTGCCTGTTACTGGTGATCTCATTCTTGTATCACCTGTGGATGCCTGTAGTTTTTATATACCATTGATGTCTGCCAGGAATTCATCTATTCCTAGTGTACCCTTGCTGCTATTGAAAAAAATCTCAAACAGTTGCTATTTTGGAAATACTGCTTCATTTTTATGGTAACAACAATCATATAATTGTCAAATAATATTATGGTCCAACAAAAAAGAGGATTAAAAGAAAATAAAGGCGACCAATGGCACCAGGTAAGTAGAACATGGAAGATATATATATAACAAACTGTTTTTTGGGGGAGGGGCACCTCGACATGGTGTAATGGTTAGAAAGCTTGTCTTGCTATATCAATTATGACTGAGTAGTGAGTTCGATCCTCATTGGGTGCCCCATACTTTTGGATTTTCCGCACTTAGAAAATTACAATTACAGACTCTTTTTTTTTTTTTTTTTTTTTTGTCAGCAAGAAAGCTCAGCCAATGATTACACTTAAAAATAGATTACCTTCCTTAACAAGCCAATCAAAAAGCTAGACCATGGTTATTTAAAACAGCAGGTACGGCATAGAAGAATCCTGTCTATACCACAACTACATTACTTTTTTACCTATTATGTCATACATGTCATCTGGCCAAGCCCATTTCTACAAGTGGCTAATCTTTTTTAATCCTTCAGTTTATATAAATTTATAAATTACATAGAAATTTGGTAATATGAAAATAATATATTTAGTAATAAAATCATTAACCTGCATTGTGTGTGTGTGTGTGTGTATATATATATATATATATATATATATATATATATAATGAATTAACATCTTTTCTCATTTTTGAGGTATTTTTCAAATATTATAGTAGGCTTTAGTATACAAATGAACTGATTTCTTGAGTAGTATTGAGAGTTGTATAATCAATCTCAAAGTGAAAGACATTTCAAACCTTGCCCTACCTAGATTTGACTGTAAATGAATGCTGACAATCAATAATGTCATCTGGTAAGATCTCAGTTTTTAGAATGGCACTAGTTTGACCTATCATTTTACTGAATATTCTGTCCAGATTGTGTTTCAAATTTTGTAATTGTTAACACTTGACAGTTTTAGTTTCTGCTTTAATGTTTATACTGATATTTGGCTGGCTGTGATTTTTGGAAGGGTTTGTATCGGGCTAATGCAAAAATAGTCTCTTTTCAAACATTTCTGAAACTTGAACTGTGTTGAAACTTCATATTCTTATGATCAAAGAAAGATACAAGTCCAAAGATAAATTGAAAGGACAGTTAACTCCTTAATAAATCATGACTTGATTGAAGAATGCTTACATGGTAATATAATTATTTTTTAAAATCCTAATTGTTATAATTATGATTTTAGTTCTTTGAGTTTGAAATCACTACTCTTTGTATCATGAAGGATTTCAATTTTATGAGTTGTGCTTTCTGATTGTTATGCTAATATGTAAACATTTTATTAGAAATAGTTGCTTTTACTCATATGTTGAAATCAGTTTTGCAGTTTATTCTGTATTTATGAATAGATATGATATTTTGATATTGTTGAGTCAGAATTTTCACAGTACTACTTTGAAATTCTCAGACCTCAACAATTTTATTTATAAGTGGATTTCAGGCTTTTTTTTTTTTTTTTTTTTAAGTGACTTGTTTTATGCTAAGCTTTTTTATTATTACCAAAAATATAGAAAAAATTGCACTGCATTGTTAAGATATTGGAAACTGTTTATTCTTTCATTTTATTTGTATGAAGATTTTCAAAGAGGGGAAAAAGCAATAAAGGTTAATGTGGGAAATTATCTTGGATAATGTTGGAGAATATTAAAAATGGGTATATAATGTCTTATTGCCAAAATTTATCTGTTAATTTTACTTTATTTATATTGTTGATTTTCTCAAATACTCTGTTGGCTGCAAGGACAGGCACATTGCACAGATTTGAAATAAAGACTTAGCTCTTATGGTAATAAGTATGAGTCTTGACACTTATCACCTGCTGGCCTGAGAATTTCAACATGAGGTAATGGTCTTGCTAAATCAATTATGACTGAATAGAGTTCAGCACTCAGTGGGTACCCCATACTTTCGGCCTTGTGCCACATCTAAGCTATGCTTAGAAAATCATCTTATAACCTGCTGGCCTGTAATTCTATCATGTACCACTGAGCTCTAACTGCAAATGCTTTTCAATGAATCAGTTCTTTACTTGGCTTCTCTCTGGCTTCTTCAGTCTCTCCACACACATGCTATCAGTGTTGGATGAAAAGCCATATCTAAAAATACCTTCTCCTGTAGCAGAAGGTGATCGGCTGCACTGTTTACTGAACACTGCTGACTTTGTACCTCTCATGGCAGTTGCTGCTGCTGCTGCCAGTCTTGACTTGTGATATACTTGGCCTCGACCACTGTTGACAGTATCAAGTTTTAAGCATCAAGACGTAAATTCTTTTCTTAGTTTTAGCTTTTTGTTTTGTTTCTTGGGTTTTCCTGGCCCACGTGTAGAGGAGTGCATTTGCACAGCTTCTTGGATATTTCATTAAAATAAGAAAAGAAAAACATTTTTGATTCTTTTCTTTTCTGCCTCTTATCTCATTTATTTCCTTCTCTTCTCGTTCTTTGTTTATTTCCTCTTCCTTTCTCCTCTCTGTGTTTGTGTGTACGTATGCCTGCAAAAGGTAGAGATACTTGAACTAAATGTGATTAAACCACTAACATTGCAATATCAAATGTTGGCATTACTTCTTGTAAGCCACTTAATGCAGTGATGTACAAACAGTTTTGGGTTATGTGGACTCCTTGTGGTTTGTTTCCCAACCACCTGTTCACTAGGTGGTTTTGTTCTTCATTGCTTAGTCACCAGATCTTCTTGCATTTTAAAACCAGGAGTAATGTAGATGACTGCTTCTCCCCCCACATACACACACTATAACAGGATATTTCTATTTAATTAGCAAGAACTATGCTTATGCTTTCAAAACTACAAGTTATATAACAAATATTTGCCATCAGATTTGAAATCAAAAAAAAAAAATTAAACTTTATGCTATGAAGAGTGGGGAATAAAAAGTCTGATTTTTAAGGAGCCTTTCCAAAACCAACTAATAGTTAGTCATTTAGTCAGATTTTTAGATATTGGTCTGACTGAGAATTTCTCATTACTCCTCATACTTGATTTTTGCTTTGTAGTTTTAGCATTGGTTTGTTCATTCAAGATTTGCTAGGATTTTTATAAATCTGCTTGAGTTTGGCTTCTTGAACAGAAAAAGTTTCTACATTTTACTAATTGATGTTAGAAAATGTGTATCAATATATGACAAGTAATTAATTTCCATTGTAATATATAATTAATATTTTATTGTAATATATAATTAATATTTTCATTACCTCCCTTATACCTCACATGATGATTGATTTCAAATAGTAGACAAAATTAAAGAGATTTTTTTTTTCATTTTACTTATTACAGTGGGTTAATCTGATTTTAAATTTTAAATATATGCAACAAAAAATTAGCTACCAAAATACATATATATATTTTGGTAGCTAATTTTTTGTTGCATATATATTTGAAGGCCATAATAGTTCTTTTAAGAGCTTTTTTTATTTGATTTTCCTTGTTTTTAGACAAGAGCTTTTGCTAATGACACTAGATATGATTCCAAGTGCTTTAAGCCATCTTTAGGAAGTAAACTTTTTTTTTTTTTCATAAGGGGTAGATATCTTATTTTGTTAGTTGTAGTGTTACATTTTGAATTTTTTTATCATGTCACTTGTGATATCATACTTTGAGTTTGAATTTTATCTCTTTTATTGTATTGTTAGTAATATAGGATTTTATGAAGCTACTATTGAATAAGTGGCATGTTAGTTGGTTTGATAGGGTTGTACTTATATGATCAATGTACATTTAAAAAAAAATTTTTTTTACTAGTGTTAGGAATACAATCTTCTAATGGGCATGAAAATTCATATACTACATTGTTTTATTAAGGCAAACACACACACACACACACACACACACACATATATATATATATATATATATATATATATGATTAACATCATTAAAAGTTTGTTACTTAGCTGATTGATGTCACCTTCAGCACCCCGACTCCAGAGTTTCGTAGGTGGACATGTCCGTCCACTCTTTAGCAGGCATCAGATTATATATATATATATATAGAGAGAGAGAGAGGTGGGGGTTTGCCTATTGTCCAGTTCAAACTCTTATCTGGTCTTTTACAGGAGTAGAGGTTCATCCCTTGTTTTCTGCTTAGGATTTGGTTTCTGGTTCCTTCTAAAGTCTACTTCAACTCTATACTCTTAATGTCTTCATCTGGACCCTGAAATTTTATTTAGTAATTAAATCTTGACCTCTTAAAGTCTAGAATTAGCTATCTATCTTTCCTTTTATCTTGTCTTTCCTTACACTAATTCAACTCCACACTGTAACTCTTTACCTTGAGTGGCCCTTGGGCCTTGTATTAGGTGAACATTAGTAAAAAAAAATGTGTGGACTAATAAAATTTAGTAACTTTATATTATAGTTTTTGATTATCTTCTAAACAAAGTAACATATCTGATAAATATAACTCCTCCTCCTACACTAGAATTGTTTTTGATAACTTGACCTTTTGCCAACAATCAACCTACTTCCCACATAGTCTATTTGCAAAGTGAGCTTAAAGATCAGCTCTGTAGAATTCAGTCCTTGCTCAGTTTTATCCAATTCAGAATGCTCTGCTTTCAACTTTTATCTCTACACCACCTGCCTGATTCTGTTTTTATCTAACACTAGCAAGGTTACCAAATCTTGTTGCCTAAGAACAAATTGTCTTTTGTAGTCATCATTGACTTTTATTGGGCCATTTTATTTGGTTATAATCCCTTTTAACGTGTCATGAAAAAAAAGAAAATAGGTAAACAGGTTTGATAACATCATTGAAGTCCTCATTATAAGAAGAGATTAGATAACAAGACAATTTCTATTTGATCTAGTATTTTGATTCTAAGTTTGTTTTATTTTCAGGATACAAATTTATTTATGAACAACTGTTCTATAACACACACACACAAAATGAGAGACAGATTGTAATTTGACACAATGATAGAATACGGAACAAATAAGAAGTGTTTATAAATTTAATGTTTCGCTTTTATTTAAGTTATATGGAGGAGAAAAGACATACATATACGCAACACATACACCTTATCAACTAAATCCTGCATACAAAAATTATACATGTGAACACAAGACAAATATACAAAGTCTGTCTTACCAATGAAAAACAAACAAAAATAAAAATACCAGGATTTTCTTTTCTTCTCCATGTTTCATTTTCTGATGAAGCTTAAATAAAATCAAAACATGTTAAATTTACAAATGTTACCTATTTTTTTTTTTTTTTGTATTCTTTAATTCTGTCAGATTCTAATCTCTTTCTCATATATATATATATATATATATATATAATCTCATTTCTGTGGTTATATGAAAAGTATAAAACACTGTGGCTTTATATTTATCAGTCATACATCTTTATCTCTCCTATTTAAGATAATGAGATATAGGAATAGATATAATACTTGATGCCATTATGTTCGATATGTCTTCTATTTATAACATAACTGAATATTTTATTAGTGGGTAAGGGTGTCAAGCAGTTAATACATTGCTTTTTTTTTGTTTTGTTTTTTTTTTTTATTTCTTTTGCTTCCTTTGGATATTTTTTATAACAAAATTTTTTCTTCTATGTGATATATAAAAATTGTTTTCTCTTGCAGAAAATTCAACCAGTGCCATTGTAGAATTATTCAAATTCATCTCTCTTTATTTTATTTTTGTATGAATAAATTAATTCTAACATAAATTTAGTTTCATATTAAGAATTTCAATTCAGATCATAGTATGCATTATATGTCCTTATGGGAATTTTTTTTTATTGTTGTCACCTTGTTTTTTGTGCTTCTGGGGTTCCACTTACCTTCCTCACCTGATAGGGGTCTGGTGGGGAAGCTGGTTTAGTCACTCACCACTTGGCCACTCAGGTTTTGAATTCAGAGTTGTCCTTCTCCTAGATCAGTTGCCACCCAAAGCTATAAGACCCAGTCTGTCCTGCTATTTACCTATAGCTGGAGCGAGAAGAGATGGATTCATACACGTTTCCTAATTTGAATTCTGCCCTGATTCCTTAATTTGAACTGCTATCTATTACTCCACCATGCTATAAATGTTAAATGTAAAAAAAAAAAAAAAAATTTCTAGAATCCCAAAATGAGGTGAAAGAAATGATCTTTTCTTTCCTGTTTAAGGCAGCTTTTCCAAGATTATTCCCTTTATGCTTGTATGTTTGTAATATACAAACAGTGAAGTGGTATGACATAATGTTTATCACAGGAGTGTTTTTATTTCATGCATTCTGTCTATTACCTTGATTAAATTTTTGTATATCTGGGGAATTATATGGATAGTAACTCAATAAGTTTAGCCTAGACTCCTTCTCCTTTTTTTTTTTTTTTTTTTTTTTTCTTTCTTTTTTTCTTTCTCTTCTTTTTTCTTTCTCTTCTTTTTTCTTTCTCTTCTCTTTTCTTTCTCTTCTCTTTTCTTTCTCTTCTCTTTTCTTTCTCTTCTCTTTTCTTTCTCTTCTTTTTTCTTTCTCTTCTTCTTTTTTCTTTCTCTTTTTTCTTTTTTCTTTCTCTTTTTTCTTTTTTCTTTCTCTTTTTTCTTGAAATTCTCAAGTACATTTATTTTGAACAATCCTGTATTTTCAGGATTCTAGGTACTCAAATCTTATTAGAAGTAATTAGTTGACTTTGCCTTATTATTGAGGAGTATAAATTTCCTTGTTTTTTGCTTGGAATCAAATGTAGATATTACAAATTATTAAAAAAAAAATGCCGATAAAGCTAAAATTTTAAACATACCATTAAAATAAAAACAAAAATGATCCTGTGTATATTATCTATCTTTCCCTTGTGTTCAAATTTTTTCTCTTTGAAATTGCAATTTCTGAAAAATGAACAGGCATTTCCTTTAAACTATACAGATTGAATAAGACTGTTTTAAAAATATGGCTCCTTTCCAGCAGACAACTTACTCTTCTTGCAAAAACATTACAGCTTCTCTCTTCACATGAAATTCTATTTTTCACTTTCGCTTTGTCAGTTCAGTTGCTATGCTGCATTGAACAATATTTTCACAATTCCCTATTTTTCCCCCTTTTCAGTAGATGAAGAGAACATTTATTGTATAAAATCAAGGAGATGGGTGTTACTCCTATCTTGATTTAGGCCTCTTGGATTTAATGGATTATAGCTTAACAGTATGGATTGAATACAGTATGTAAGCTTAGCCTTTGTAAAAAGCTAATATCTTTTAATATTGATAAAGGTTCATTTAACATTTTATAGCCAGCAGAAGCACTAGCAGTGAATTTGCAAATGTTTTTTGTTATGTCTGTGTGTGATTTCAGTTCAAAAATAGTTTTATACACACACACACACACACACACGTGTGTGTGTGTGTGTGTGTGTATATATATATATATATATATATATATATATATATATATATATATATATATATATTAATGATTTAAAATTTTCTGAGCTAATGTAATAATGACTGGATGCTTATTTCTGAATTTTCTAGTTATTGATAGCTACCCCTATTGCAGACTTTTGCTCAGGCACTTTTGGGCTTCTTCAACACCCACAGAGACAAGCTCTGGTTGATACTGCAAGTGAGTTATAGTTTCTTAGAGAGAGAGCACATAATCTAGTGTGATCAGTACCTCAGCAAAGTCAGTACACTCAAACTCTCAGCCATGATGACTTGTCAAGTAGGACAACTATCAATGAACAGTTTCTTATAACCAATTTAACTCACAAAGGTTTGGTCAACTCAAGATTAGTTTTGATCTTGGTTGATAGAGATGTTATTATAGACATTGCATTTCAACCAAGTGCTCTCTGGTCATCATCAGATGTCCATTGATATGGGATATTTTTTGATTATTGTGATATAACTAATATAGAGACAAAATATTGCACTAATCAACATATGATCCAATCAATGGATACCTGATGATGACCAGAGTGTATTGGTCAAAACATGTCTATAATAACATCTATATCAATCAAGATGAGAACAATAGTTCAAAATAATACAAGAATATTGGCAATTACTTATTTCAGAAATGAAATTCTAAAATATATATATGTGAATAGATATATATATATATATATATATATATATATATATCTCTGAATAGAAATGTAAATGTTTGGATAGTGTATGAAATGACTCCGAAAGGTGTATTCTGCTGCCAGTGAGATTTGAACTAATAATCTTTTAGAAAGGCATAGGAATTAGATTGCAATAAACATGCATAACAACAGTAACAGTTGAAAAATGCTTTGTGTGGTGTTAGTATTTGTAAAGAGCAACAAAAAGATAGTGCTATTGTTTGTATTGTATTGATTGTTTTTATCAAGGATTCTATGAAGCTTTTCTATTATAAAATCTATTTAGGCAAATAAAGGCTAGGAAAATCACACTTCAATCAACAATAGATTGAATTTTGGTCATTTTTATGGATATCATAAGTATAGATAATTTCTTTTAAAGTTTTGAGTTCATTTTTTAACCACTAGTTTAGATTTTAGAAGAATGGACTTTGGATGAGAATATTCATTGAAACAAGTCAGAAAATGTGTAATGTTTACAAAAAAAAAAAAAAATGAATTCCCCTCCCCTTATTTTATTTTGCCTATACTAGGCTGCTCTTTGCAGTTGTGCTATCAAACAGGTTTGTATACAATCCATTATTTGCCATCTTCCTTTGGTGGTGGATATTTGTTTTGCTGGCTCCCTCCAGTGCTATGTCCATTTAATTTTTTTTTTATTTGTAGTCTTCCTTTGGTGGGGGTACCCATTCCTCCCTCTTCTCTTTGTGATAGCCTTCCTTTAGTAATGTGTTACTTTTTTTTTTTTCTTCTGTTGGTGATGTGCCCTTTTTTACTTCCTAAGTGTAGTTTAAAGTAAAATGTTTTCATAAATTATTCTGTAAAATGTGACAATAAGATTTTTTACTTTTTACAGTACTTTTTAAGGTCATCACATATATTTGAAAAACATTTTGTATTTTAGTTTTAAAACCTGTTTATTGATATATTAAAAAATCAATTTACTCTTTGTAGTTTCATCTCTATGGTAACTTGAATTTAAAACAGCATTTTGCATAAAATCTGTTTTCAATTGTTCAAAGTTCTCAAGAGAATGAAAATAATTTTAATGGAACAATGAATGCATTAGTTCATTTAATATGAATTTATACAATTCTGTCTAAGTTTGAAGTGCAACTTTTATTTGCCTTGTCAACTAGGTTTGAATTTCTAGTTTTGAAGTGAAATAGTTTTTCTGTAGTATTGCATTCTATGTACAAATAGTAAAGTGTTTGATTACATTATATGTAATAAGTTGTATTTTTTTTTTTTTTTTTTTTAAGTAAGATAAAATTTTATTCCTTTATTAGTTGTTAAAGGATGGAGTGGTCATTAATTTTAGGTTCTACTATACTTTGATTTAATTTTCCAAAAAATGCAAAAAAAAAAAATGATTTTTTAAATTCTTTATGCTTTTTAGCTAACTTTGTGTCACTGAATTATGATTGATTTTTGCTTGTGTTTGACCTTCATAACCCTTAATACTTTTCTGAAATATTTATGGTATAGGCTTTATAAAAAAAAAAAGTTAAAATACAGCTTTAATCATAATAAATAAGATTTGTATAATTTATAGATGATGTACTGTGAATGATTAAGCATGTTAAAAGTGGTTTATGAAATTTTGTGTTGGAGATTTCTTGTTGAATGATACTCGACCATTGATTAGAACAGTTAAAGTTGATAGTGACCAAATTAGAAAATTACTTGGAGATTAACTCTGTATAATGTTAGCCAGCAGACTCAAAATATCCAAACCAAATGTTTGGTTATGTTAGTTGCTTTGATGTGTGGCTTCCACTTAAGAAAAATGTTGTTTTTGACGTAAATTATGATGGATAATTTACAATAATGTGGAAAGAGGTGATTATGGGGCAATTAAAATGAACCACCATTAATTGTGTGTATATATATATATAATATAAAAATACTGCATTATCATCCAAAGAAGTTGATGCTATATATACAGGGTGCAATGGATAAATTGTCTAAATTACACAAAAATGAAAATAACACTGACATCTCATTTTAAGAGATGTATTTGCCAAAATTGCACAAAAATATCTTGAGATACTAAAGAGTAAATTTATTCAATAAAATCACCATTGGCTTCAACCACAGTCTCCAGACGACTTCAGATTCTCTTGCAACTCTTCTGGATGGTCTCCTTGTTTAAGTTGGTGAATGCTGCTATAATCCTTGCCTTCAGTTCATCTTTGGTGTTACAAGGAGTTTTGTTGGTCTCTCACTAAACTGTGACCCACACATAATAATTAAGGGGGTTTCAGTCTGGGGAGTTAGGTGGCCAGATGTAAAGAGTGATGTGGTTGCAGAAATTGTCTTGCAGCCATGGCTGGAGTCATGTACTTGTGTGGCATGGTGCAGAGACCTGTTGCCAGACAGTAGCCACCCTCTTGACCCAGGGCAGCACTACCTCCTCAAGGCATGATGTAGGTCTCTGTGTTGAGGCCCTGTTGGGAGATGAATGGAGGCATAATGTTGCTATCACTAGTGATCACTGCAAACACCATGATGTTAACTGGATATATCATCCATTAGACTCATCCAACTGTTACTGAATCCTCTTCATTGTTCTCAGATTGACGCCCAAACACATTGAAATGTTTGTATTGGAGCTTCCAATGCAAATGCCAAGCAGTACAGCATGCTGTTTTCAAATTTCTGGCAGAGTGAATTGCATCATGGTGCTCTTTTTCACACAGACGGTGCCCAACTGGCCCTACTATACTGTGCAGTCGACAAAATTAAAAACAAACAATGGGCATGCAGAAAGTTAAAAATATACAATGGCAGCAATTTACTATCACAGCCTGTGTGTGTGTATATATATATATATATATATATATATATATATATATATATATATATATATATATATAAATATATATTCTTCTATCCTGAACTGCTTTCTGAGAAACAAGTTATTATGTTTTTATTTTTAATCTTTTTATTCCAAGCAAGGCAACAAACCACTAAGATGCAAAACAATATGAGAAAAAGAAAAACCTTATTAAGACAGAGGGGGAATTAAGAAGTGGGGAGATAATGATATTGCATTTAAATTTTTGAAGTTCAAAGTTGATTGGAAATCAGGAAAATAATTCCACAAGTAAGAAGTGCAAGAGAAGAAACTGTTAGCATAGAACTTACAGTTACATCTAACAATTTCAGCTGTAAAATGATGAGACCTAACTGACAATCTAGTGCAGTGGTTAAATTTGTAAAGCCAGGGTACCAAAGAGGATAGCCCATCCGAACATTTAGAATGAAAATATTTATAGAAAAGGCAGAGAAGTTGTTATGGTAGTGGGAAAGTAACTGAAATTGAGATATCAGGATTGATAGCATTGAAGACTCTTCTTTGGTATATATCTCTCTAAATATATAGCAAAAGCACCAGACCAAATGTAGCAGAAATATTCAGTACATGGATGAATGTGTAAGATAAATTCTGATGAGAAAAACTGTCTAGCATGCACATTGAACTAACTTTCCTTACAGCTGACCTGATTCAATATAATCTTTTTACTTCATGTCAGCAGAATATGTTAGCCCAAGAAGGCAAATGTCACTCTCCTGGAGGTTAGCAAAAGCAAAAAACCTCTCTAAGATGACTAAAAGAGAGCAGTTTCATTTAACAAGTCATTTCTTGCCCCAGTTAACAACAGATTGTAGGTCATTTTTGAGATCAGCTGACCTTATTGAACCTATTAGATTTATTGGAAAGGAGTAAATAATTGTGCCATCTGTACTATCCAGTGCATAGATACAGAGTTGAAAACTGATTACATTGGGAAGGCTGTTGATGAAAATTAGGAACAACATAGATTCAAGGAAAATGCAAAAAGATCTAGAAGATTGGCCATCCAAGATAACTTTCATTTTACGATTTGATAAGATTGAATCAGATTATAAATTTGTGCAGATTCATTTGAACAAGCACTACAGCATTGGAGGGCAGCAATCAACAAACAAAATGTATCTGTAATTAGTTAAGAAGAAATGTTATAATATTTCATCAGGATAATTCCAGATTGCACGTTTCTTTATGACCAAGCAAAAATTGCATGTTTTAATTAATTACCGCTTATTGCACTCCTGGTAGAATTGTTAGAATTAAAATAATTACCTTTCCTGGAAGATTGCAAAAGGTGCTCTAAACTGCAAAACAATAAACTAGTGGATTAAAGCATTGGTTTGTGAATTTAGTGATATAGCAATTGTGAGATCAATTCCAGGACTTGATAATACAGACTTAAATTCTGTGGAAACAGTGAGCAATAACTGAGCAGCACTAAATAAAAACAAGGTGAATTATCTTAATAAAATGAGAAAAGTCTATTCACATAGATTAAATAAAGGATCCAGTTTGAAATTATCGAAAAGTTATTTAGATTAACATGCACTTGAAGAACTCCAGAGTACACAATAGCTGAAACGTTGTGATAAGAACAACAAAAACAAGGACACTAGTCTGACTGTAAATAACTCGTCATTCAGAAAGTTGAACAGAAAGCTCTTCTTTATTGAGAAAAATAGAAAGTTCTGGGAAGGTGGAATTTGAAGTTAGCTGAAAGAAAATAGAACATGTGTTATTCAATTAAGTTGAAGTTAATGTTAAAAAGAATAAAAAAATTTATTTAATAAGCCAAATGAAATTCTTTTTGACCAAGCCAATCAAGAAATTTTGTTTGATTTCATTTCTGTTTTTTGTTAAATACAAAGTTGCATGATTCTAATAGGTATTGATAATGTGCAAAAAGAAAAAAAAATGTCTAAGCTCTTTATCAAATTTTAGTTTTACTTTGAACATAAAATGAGAACCCTTGTTGGCACAAAGAGAAATATTTGGCACGATACAACTTAATGTTGCTTTGATAAGTGGATAGAGTATTAGATGCATAATCATAAAATTTAATGTTCAGTCTCTAGCTTCAATTCAGTGAGTTAATAATTTTCATGTACTCTCCCCTGAGATCTTTTATTATTATTTTAAGCTTCTTGGTATTTTTATTATTTGACATTTTGGCTTATATCATACAAACCTCACAGATTTGACATGTACACTACTGATTCCCAATTTTAATGAGGTTTACTTTTTAGACACACAACAACAGACTCTGACTATTGAGTACCTGTAGTAGAACTTCAGTTTTGTCAGTTTATAATTCTCAGTTCTTCCTGTCCTATAAATTCTTCAATTTTCTATCTGTTTAGGCTTGATAACCTCCATAATTTAAGCACTTCTAAAGATTTCTATTTTTAAAATAGTGAGAGCATCTGGTTGCAAAAAAATCTTTATGAACATAAAATCAAAAATGCTCTCTCTCATATATATATATATATAAATAAAAAGAAAGAACAGTTGGAACTGTGTAGCTAAAAAAAACCATATTTTAAATCAATTAATTTATTTATATATATATATATATATATATATATATATATATATATATATATATATATATATATAGTGGCCATGACATGTGCTTTGATAAAGTAGTGATATGATGAGCGAGAAAGAAAACCAATTTCAGGATCCTAACATGCGCACTTTCTTGATTGTGATCAAAGTTATGCAAATATTGCAAAGCAAACCTACATGCACGTAAAGAAATTAAGGTTTATTTTCTTTTTGCTTTCTGAAGAGGAAAAATGAAAGAATATTTCTCTCGATTCAAAATTGATTCTATTCTTAGTGTTCCTTTCTTTTTCTCTCCAAGATGATTCAGTTTTTCCTTTTTCTTTTTGGAAGAGACTGTTTTTCTTTTTCATCTTGAAAAACTGGGATCCTTTGCAGTAGCATTTTGTAATGGATTCAAAGGAAATCTTTGAGAAATTTATATTGTAGCATTTTAGGTATATTTTTTATGCTTGTCTATATATATATATATATATATATATATATATATATATATATATATATATATATATGTGTGTGTGTATATATTATAAGCTTGTATTTGTGTATATCATTGTTTATGAATATGTGCATATTTAAAAAAAAAAACTTTAAACATTTCAAATTTCATAAAAGTTTAAAAGAAAAAAAAAATAGTTTTATATTTTATAAAATACTCTTAAATTGCATTATGCTTTATAGTTGGAATCCAATGTTGGAATAAGTTAGATAATCAAATGCACATCATATCTTAAACTCTACTGTAAGTTGGAAAATCCACTTAGGTAATTTTCAATTGCTTCCAAATTTTCCATATTTTTGTTAAAAAAAAAAAATTTAATAATTGTTTTTAAAAAATTTCATCAGAATATCTAGTTAATATAAACAAAAATTAATTTTTGTCTGAAATTCTGGGCTGAGGAGTCATCATTATTTACACTATTTATATTTGGACTATTGTCGTCTTTGTTGTTACTATCATAATGTCTTGGCTGTTGTGCTCTCTGGCCTTCCTCAGGGTAACCTACAAGGAATTCTGAACTGAACTCTTTATTTAATTTCTCTGAGTAGACTGTTCTTGTTCCACTGCTCATCTCTAGAAATATCAGTTCAGAATTTCCTGGAAGTTACTCAGATTGATATACACCTGGTGAAGCCTGAAGAATACAACGTCTGAAATGTGATAACAACAACAAAGACGAGGACAATAGTTCAAATATAAATAGTGTAAATAAAACAAATTAGAGCCAAAAGGATCTTGTACATTTGATTGTAGTAGTTTGATCACAAAAGGGATGTGGTAGATATTATGCTGGTATTATGCTGCAAAAGGTCATTACAACAACTGATGTGTATTCAGCTTCCACTCAGTTCACAGCTCTTCTGCCTGTGTCAGTGATGCCTTCCACATATCTGCCTGACCCTCAAGTGTAGAGTTGCTGGGAAATGGCTCATATAATACCATCTGACCTATATATATATATATATATATATATATATATATATATATATGTGTGGCTTTTTTTTTTTTTGTTTTTTTTTTTTTCTCTCAGTAGATAACCTCTTCAGGATTGTCCACATTTGTGTTTCGTCCTCTCATTTATTCAGCATTGGTCACCCTGAGTAAACACTCTACATTGCTCTTGTACAACAGATATTGTGTCCTTTGTCAATGATGACCTTCACTTCCTGCTTTCAGGTGTGAACAATTGACTTGCCTTCAAACAGACCTAAAGCACAGTCACTTCTAAAGACTGCAAGAATACAATAACAGTGACACTGTTAACCATCATAATCATCAATATTCCTGTCTCCAGATTACTCTCCCTGCTGGTCATCTATTGCTTTGATCTATGTATACGTTTTTTTCTTTCTTTCTTTATCTTTTTAAAAATTTTTTGCCATGTTCCTTGAGGAAGCAGAAACTGTATAGCATTACATAATGTGTGTGGGTCGTTTCTTTTCTTTTCTTTTTTAATAGGCTTCCTGTCGAGTCTATTTGCCACTGGCATGCAATAGTTATAAGAGTGAATGTTTGGGAATCTGGGTGAAACTTCACTCAAGGCAGATAAGCATTTGCATTTCATTTTCTTTTGCTTATGTTTATATTAAACAAAATTTATAAGCATTAAACCTATTCTTCATATACATTTAAATTCATTTGATATAGTCAGCAATACATTTTCTTGCTGACTCACAAGTCTTCAAAAAATGAATTTCATGTACAGTGTGCGATGGGTAAATTGTCGTCATTCTATATCTTAATTTCATGCATGGAAATTTGGAAACATTTGCACTGGAAGCTCCAATACGAATATTTCAGAGTGTATGGGTGGCAGTACAGAGGATTTAGAAAGAGTTGGATGAGTCTAATGGTGATTACAAAGGTACGGCAGCTTGGAAAACTTACTCTGATTGTTCTGATAAGAACTCCCAAATTAGTTGGTGATGGTTTCAGACTCAACATGGAGACGTACATCAAGTGCCTTGAGGAGGTAGTGCTGCTCTGGGTTAAGAGAGTAGCTGCTGGAAGACCCTATGTCTGGCAACAGGACTCTGCACCATGCCACAAAAGCAGGAAAACCCAGTTATGACTGTCAGATAATTTCTGTGATCATATCACCCCTTACATCTAGCCACCTAACTCCCCAGACTGCAACCCCCTTGATTATTGTTGGGGTGCAGTTGAGCAAGAGAACAATAAAACTCCTTGTCACATCAAAGATGAACTGAAGGCAAAGATTATGGCAGCATTCACTAAAACAAGGAGAACGTTCAGAAGAGTTGCATGAAATTCTGAAGTTGACTGGAGGCCATGGTTGAAGCCAGTTGTGATTTTTATTGAATGAATTTACTCTTTAGATATTTTTGTGTAATTTTGGTAAATATATCCGTTAAAATGAGATGTCAGTGTTAATTTCATTATTGTGTAATTCAGACAATTTATCCATTGCACCCTCTAAGTGTCCTCTTGCAACATTTTCCCAGATGATCACTGAAGTTAAGCAACATTGAACTTAGTCAGTACCTACATGAGTGACCATTTGGCAATACCAGTTGCTGTAAGCTTGGATGTGCTGGTGGTATAATGGATAATGGCTCAGAATTGTTAATTAGAGAGCTGAGTTCCAATTCCACTTCAGTTTGTTATATTCACTTATATGAAAATATCCTTGCAAAAGATATGAATGCATGTCTTCTCCCTCTCAACTATGGGTTAATTAGTAAGACTTGTATCCCTAAATTATTATTTTCTCAAAAAAAAAAAAAAATTCTTACACTCTAAAAAATATTTTCTGGCTTTAAATAACCTGCACTCGGTAGAAACGGAAAGCAATAACTGAGCAGTACTAAATAAAAATAAGAACTAAATGATATCCTTAGACATGAGTAGTGGAATAAGAACAGTCTATCCCCAGAGATTAAATAAAGTGTTCAGTTCAGAATTCCCCATACGTAACCCAGATTGATATACATCCAAGGAATGTCAGAGGATACAACAGCTAAAACGTTGCAATAGCAACAACAAAGATGAGGACAATAACGAAAGCTCCTCATTCCAGAAATTCAGACAGAAATTTGTTGACTATATTTGACAATTTTTTTAAATTTGTTTTAATGATAAAAACTAGGACAAATATGTAAAGGTCCATGTTAGTTATAAATTTATTAATGCTATAATGTTTTATAGACTGCACTTTTTAAAGTCCTCAACCTCAAATAATCTTTTAAGATACTTCAGGTTTTTGTATTTTTTTTAAGTGTTGTGTACATTTTACCAAATCAGATGTGATTGTGTGTATAATCAGAAAATGAAGATAAAAAAAAATACGGCCCTGTTCAGATGTTCTATTCTCCTGTTGCTTAGAAACTAATCAGTGTTTTCAGAATTATCGTAGTCATTTCCCCAGCCCTCCCCAACTTCCTGCTGTTTAATGTGACATGAAGATGTTACGTCAATTTACCACTTGTCAACTGACCTAGATATCGTTGCTCAACATTTATTACAGACTTCATAAGATGCCAATAATCAAAAAGAGATTGTAATTGGTAGAAAAGTGCATAATGAAAAGGAATATTACTTGTATGTGGAGAATGCTGAAAAATTTCTAACTTCCCCAAATATGATCAAATAACAAAAAAGAATTTATTTTGGAATCTTTTCTTGGTTGGTTTGAGGATTTTCAGCATTCTCAACCAGGTTATATATAATGTGCATATATTACATTGATTCCAGGCAAAAAGGCTGGAGAGTGTTAATTAAGAGTGCACAGATACTATGATTCTCTGCAGAAGTAAATAATCCTTTTAATCTTTAACTGGTAATATGCTTTTGTGTGTGTAATACACACACACACACACACACACACACACACACTGAACTCTCCTGTTGGTTTTGGCATATGAGGGTCAAGCAGCTCAGTTCTTAAAACCAACAGCCAGACAGTGCAAAACCAACCACACTTTTTGGAAGTGCCAAAATACAGAGAACTGGTGCACACTATGCCACAAAGTCCCCTAATCATTCTCTGCAGGTTTTGAATTCAGAGTTGTCATTATCCTAGGCTATAGGATCCAAGTCTAACTTGCTATTTACCCATAGATGGGGAGAGAAGGGATGGATTCATACCTTTCCCCAAGGGTATTAACACGTAAGTAAATGTAATGAACCTGACTGGGATTCAAATTTGTCGCTCTGATTCCTCAATCTGAGCAACTATCGATTTCTCCATTGTATTATGTGTTTCTGTGTGTGGCATCCATCGGTCTTGCGAAATTTTGGATCTTTGCACAAAGAGTTATGTCTCAGCTGTTGATGACAGTGCATTATGGCTGTGCAGGCCCACATAGGAGTGACAGTTTTTGATTGCAATGAATACATGTGAATCTGCCTTCCCCTGATGTCACCTTGTTATATTTCTGTTGAGCACACTTGTCTCTAGCAGCAAGCTTTTGTTTCTCCTCTCCTCACTCCAACTCCATTATATAAACAATATAGGAAATGTTTAAATATTTTTTCATTTCATTCATCTTTTATTTTTTTTCTTTGATTCTACTCAGAATGAATTTTGGTATAGCTAGATGTGAAACAATTTCTTTTGATTTTGAAAATGTAATTCTTTGTAGAATTGATTCTGAAACGATCTTTTACTAATGTATAGAATGTTGATTTATAGGGAAGTCAATCTGTATTTTAATGAACTGAAGTGAAGAAATATGCTACATGTATGTTATGTCTGGTGGTCTCTAATAGTTTGAAAGATAACTGAAGACAACATTTACGTGGTGAAAGCAAAAGAATATATTTGCTGGAATGTCTTAATGACAACAGCTCTTTTAATTTACTTTCTCACTATATAATCATAAAATATTTTTAATGGGGCTTACTTATTTGCTAATGTACTTATTGGGACATTTTATGACTTTGTTTTTCTTAAGTGGGTCGGCTAAGCATAAACACATCATTTAAACATGGGCTCAATGTCATGAATTTAAGCAATGCAAGGCTAGATTGGCAGTTAGGTCTCATCATTTTACTGTTGAAAGTGCAAGATGTAACAGTAGGTTCCATTCTAATAGTTTCTTCTCTTGCACTCCTTGCTTGTAGAACTCTCTTTCAACTTCTTGCTTTCCTGTCAACTACAATCTACAAAAATTTAGATACAACATCATCATCTTCTCTCTCCATGAATGCTGTCTTTTTATTGCTCTCTCCTCAATAACATTTACTTAGTTTCTTTCCCTCTCAGTAACCACTTGCATCTTAGGGGCTTTATCAGGTAGTTGATAAACTCTGCCTAATGTCTATTTCTGTTATTAATATATACGAGGTGGTGCTGAAAAGTTTTTGGACAATACATTCCAAAAATTGGTATTCTTATATATGGTTGTTGTAAGACTTATTGTGAGAAGTAGGTCAGACTAAGAACTTTTCAGCACCTCCTTCATAATGTAATCGATAAATTCAATTTTAGAAAATGTTTTTCCCTAATAATCTTGATTGTCTAATATTAAGTTCTTGAGTTTGCTTCTTGGATGGATTAAAAACAAAACAATTAATACTTAAATTATTTTAGCTAAATCAGATTACTAATCAAATAATACTGATGACATTTCTTTTAAGATCACATTTTCATTATTTGGGACAGTAATTTACAGGACATTATACTCTAATCTAAATATTATCATAACTGCTAAAGAAGTTACTTTGTAGTCAAATATTTTTTGGATTGTTATAATTAACTTGTAACTTTGAAGTAGTAGTTTTAGTTTGAATAAAGTACAACAGAATAAATTTATAATAATAATAATAGTGTTAATTGTCAATTTGCCATATATATATATATATATATATATATATATATATATATATATATATATATATATATATATTTGTTTTTTAATGTGTAGAAGGAAGGAATTAGCATGTTAACTGTCAGTTAAGAAATTGATATAATTTTGATTTAGCAGGATTATTATCTTATCAGCTGAATTATCTGAGATAAATTCTGAAACATTTACAAAGTATCTTTAATATGAGATTTTATCTGGATATAGACCTAAAAAAATAAACACATTTTCATGAAAATTAGCAAGTTTTGATTTTCTCAACCTTTTTATTAAAAGTCCTTTAACTTAGTCTAAACAATGATATATTATCATAAAGCAGAAAAAACAAAAGGACTAATGTCCTTTTGTTTTTTCTACTTTGATACTTTGTGAATGGTCCTTTTACTCAAATTACCTAATTTGCATGTAGTTTCTAATATAAATTGGTTTGCACCAAGGTGGATCCTAATCTAGTATGGAATATTTTTTATTATTACAAAATTCTTTTTAAAGTTCTATAAATGAATAATGCAAGGTCTTGGTTTATTGGCTATTTATTCAGAGATCCCTTTAGAATTGTTCATGGGTAATAAGTTAAATTATAAAATTAAATCAGTGTATGTTAAAGAAGTATATTATGTGTTACTGGAAACTAGGTAGATAGGCAGGAGCTTATTGATATATTAAGTAACCAAACACTAGTAGCACTAATGGAACAAGTAAATAAAATACAAACTAGATAACAAGTTGCTGCTCGTTTCCTTTAAAAAAAATAATCCTTGACAGTTTATATTACTGATCAAATAATTTAAGAGGTGGAGTAATGTTAAATAAAGTATAATTTGTTGAGAGATTTATATGCCTATTTGCAAACACAAAAATATTTTATGTATTCTTGTCAATCTACAAACAAAAAAGTACTAATAATCTTAGTAAATTGGGTGTGTGCTTCTCTCATTGTCTAGCCTGTGTTTTTGTGATTCATCTCTCAAATATGAAATGTGAAGATTATTTAACTTCTAGGTTGTTTGAAATTCATACACATATAGACTGTAGGCCAAAAGTTTGGGCAACCTTCTGTATTTTATAATTTGTAAGTCTCAAAATTTCTTTGCTTCAATTAATTCATAAGCTAAGAGGTTGAAACTATTTAACTTATTAGGACATGACAATTCAATTTTTTTTTTTAGAGAGGCATTTAACTGAAAATTTTAAATCTGCCAGCCTTAACATTACCATTAGTAAGCATAGTATATCAGACAAAAAGTGCTAACATTTTAAGGAAACTTTATTCAGTAATAGGTTAATTTCATTATTATTATTGATTATATAATAAAAACCCTTCAGGAAGAGAAAATCCTTCTGGCCCGAAGTGAGCTAGTAAGTTTTGGAAAAAGGTATGAAACCTTCAGTTGTTAGTTGGTTTTTTGAAATTCAGAGGATGTCCCCAATCTTTTATAATATATAATTTTATATATCAACAATTGGTATTTAGAAAAAATATGACAAACCGGGAAGGTTATTTTGATATGTTTCATTCGTTAGGATTTCAATGGACTGGGCCTTGTTGATGTGATGCCTACATATGCGCACAAAATGAGAGACACAGCTTGTTTTTTGAAAGAATATTTTTTTACTGCTCTAGCTAAATTCATCTGGCAACATCAACAAAGACCAGTCTGATGAAATCCTAATGAATGAAATGCATCATAAAAAGCCATTCCAGTTTGTCATATTTTATATATATATATATATATATATATATATATATATATATATATATATATATATATATATATATATATATATATATTATTTTACTTAGGTTTAATAAAGATATATATTCATTGATGATCATGCATTTTCCTTTTTTTTCATTTTAGCAGTTTTACATTTAATTACATAATTATTTAACCATGCCTCATACTTCAGATTAAATAAGTTTAGAATAACTTGAATTAACAATTTCCAATGGGAACATGTTGGTCAATCTAAAGGTTAAAATGAGTCAGCATCAAAATTAGTGCTTCTACATTCAACTGTGAGCTGTTTATTGATACAGTTCATTAATCAAAAGGAAGAAGCCAGTCTAAGTTGCCCATAGAAAAATGTAACATCTGAAAAACGTCTTTGTATGATAAAACAGGAAATTAAAAAAAACAAAACAAGACTTGCAATACACCAGATGTCGTTGAGCATTTTCCACATAAGTATGGCAGTATATCAGATGGATTATTATGGCAGAACATCTAGAAGAAAGCCACTTGTTAATTCAACAGAGAAAGCAATGTGGGAGAGAAGACTATTGGCATTTTTAATACTTTGTTCTCTTTTCAGAGGAATCAACATTTGCTTGGTTTTTGATGAGTAGGCTAAGCTAGAAGAGATCTGGAAATCAATTTGCATAGTTTTGTTAATGTTTTAGGAAGCCATGACTGGGTTCTCCTGTTTCTGTGGCATGATGCAGTGTCCTGTTTCTAGAAATAGGGTCTTCCAGCAGCCACCCTCTTGACCTAGGACAGCACTACCTCCTCAAGGTACTTGATGTAGGCTTCCATGTTGAATTTGAAGCCCTCACCAACAAATTTGGGAGTTCTTATCAGAATGATCAGAGGGAGTTTTCAGAGTTGCCATACCTTTGTAATCATAATAAGAATCATCCAACACCTTCCAAATTCTCTGCGCTGTCCTCTGATTGACATCCAAACACTCTGAAATGTTTGTATTGGAGCTTCCGGTGCAAATGTCAAGCAGTACAGCATGCTGTTTCCAAATTTCTGGTGGAGTGAATTGTATCATGGTACTTTTTTTCTCACAGATGGCACCCAACTGACCCTATTATACTGTGTAGTTGACAAAAACAATGCACATGCACAAAATTAGGAATATAAAATGGCGACAATTTACCTATCACACCCTGTAATTATCTCCTTTTCATGGATGAGAAAAACTGTGTTGCTATTGTGTAACAGAAATAACTTTAAAATGATGTCTCATAAGGGACTTGCATCACTAAATCAGTCTGTTGATATAAGTTTTATTTTTTTGGATCATGAAATAAGTATAAAAAGATTTAAAGTTCTGATAATTTTGATGCTTTAAAAGAGTAAAGCATTAGAATCTACTGGTGATAAATTTACCAAATTTTAATTTGCAGGATATTCTTTATTTTTTTGATCATTAAACAGACTCTGACAATAGTTGTTTATTTGCTTTTGTTACGTTCCTGTAAATAGATTCTGCTAGAACTACAGATCGATGCAATAAGAGATGTTGAATTATGATTATGGTTTTACAGTGCATTTCTTTGGCTAACTTGATTTTTAAATACTTTTGGTTTTTAATTGGATATCCATTTTTTAAAAAGCTTTTATAAATGAAACTTTGAAATTATAACACTCAGTTTATCCAGTGCAAGTTGAAGTTGTGTGTGTTTCCTTAATCTGCCCAAACCTACCCCCATAAATATCGGCTCTCAATGTTCAACCTGCCTTATGTATGCTCTACATAATATATGATGACATCATTGTAAAATCTTTTTTTTTTGTTTGTTTTAATCATTTCACCCCAAGGAAGGATATAAAGCCACTAATACTATTATGGAGAGAAGACAATAAAAGAACAAGAATTAAGAAGACAGAAGATAACAATTGATGTTGCATTTAAATTTTTGAAGATCAAAGTTGACAGGGAAGCAAGAAGCTGCTAGAGAATTCCACAAGCAAGAAATGCAAGAAAAGAAAGCCTTAGCATAGAACTTAGTTACATCTAGCCATTTCAACTGTAAAATAACACAGGAAGTCATACAGTGAAACTTTGGCTATAGTTAAACTTTGCAAGTTGATATTTATGGGGGCAGGTTAGGATGGGTTGAATGCTAAAGGTTTAAGATGTTTTCTAGTTGTTACTACTTTCCTCTTTTGTGAATCAAGCTGCAGACAAAAATCATGGATGTGATCAAACCTACATTCCTACAGTTAATATGTAACTAAATGTTAGTGATTTGTTAATGTTGTCAACATGTTCAACTTACCAATGTGTGTCAGTATTTTATTTATTTTTTTAAGTACATTCTTAGAAATAATCATGTCATTTTAAATACCTATTTATTTTGTTAAGTTTCTCTTGAGTTAGCAAGAGTTAGCTTCTTTTTTTTTTTTCTTTTTTTTTTTAATAATACTTTGAACAGACTATAAAAGAAATAGATGACAGATCAATTTTGAAAGAAGGCTCTTACATAGACTAAGTGATGCATAGTTGACATCTTAGGAAGTTGATGCACTGCCATTATAACTGTTTTTATCTCTCTTACTTCTGCTAGTGTACAAAACCTCAGTTGTTGACATTCTCAGTTGGAGTGTTTTCTTTGCTTGCTGTTTTCATCTGAGTCTTGCTGTCATTGCTGTTGTGTCGTGCTAAACTGATGTCTATTCCTCATGCAAGTAAAGGCATTCTTGAATGTTGACAAGAGGGAGACCACCAGCTTTGAACATATGACCTTACAACTTGGCAAATCTTTTTTGCCAGATTTTTGGATCATTGCTTAATGCATTTTATCTGTATAATGAATAAGAATAAATTGATTTAATGTTCATGTTAATCAGTAGTATTAAAATTCATGGGATATTCTGTATTGAGTAGTCTAAAATGTTTGCTAGATGGCATTAGGTGTGTTTAGCTTTAACTAACTTCTTTTATAATGATTGCTTTAGATTGTATTCTAATAACTCTTATCAGCAGGTATTTAAAAAAAAAATCTCAATTAGCTTGTTTCTGTTTGTTATTTTTTTTGTGAAAGAAAATAATTTTTTTTTTTTTTTTTTTTTAAAGATGAATAAAGATTTGTACAGTTTATGAGAAAGGTACTGTGAGTGGTTAAATATGTAAAAAAAAAAAAAAGTCTATGAAGGTTTTTGTATTAAAGATTTCTCCTTGAATGACGCTCCATAATTGGCCAGACGAGTCGCGGTTGATAGAAGCTACTGTCATTAGTTGAGAATAATTGATTGTGTGTGTGTGTAATATATATATATATATATATATATATATATATATATATTTACTATTATTATTTATTTTTTCACCTTTTTTAAATATTATAGTAGATTATTTTGTATATATTTTTTATTAGTATTATGATGATGATTAAATGTATAACAACATAGATTGCATTTCCGTGATTTTTATTACTGGTTGTGTGTTTAAAGGTTTATCCATAAAAACTTCCCCTACATTCCCTTACTCTATATACAAACTTCATTTTTCTTCCCCCATTTTTCTCTCACTTCAATAGTGTAAGCCTCACTCCAAATTTTTAAGGTCAAGTTAAAATCGCTACTTCATTTTTTCCTTTTTTTGTCTGTTTTTTATCAAACTGTCTGGCTGAATTTATATCATTTAATAAAAAGTAGTTGATCTGATGAGGCAGATATATATATATATATATATATATATATATATATATATATATATATATATATATATATATATATATATATATATAAAACACTGATTATATGATGACTAATCAAGTCTTTTCCTTGTATATATTATATATATAGCCAAAGATAGCCAGCATAGTGCAAATATCTAAATGAAGCACTAGTGATGTTATATGGCACATCCCCTGTCTAGCAGCATTAGCACCACTGTACAGCACATATAGATGAGATTTTGCTAGGGTCAGCAAAGGTAATCAACTGGACCTGTGGAAGCAGTCACCTATTAGACAGCCTACCACCCTTGACATCTGAATGTAGCAGTTCCCTTAGTGGCTGTATTGTAGTGTTACTCTTTCTCTTTTTATAGCCCAGACTCATATTACATTAATTGCTTAATTTCCTTTTCTCACAGTGTGGTGGAATTGGTGTTTCTTTTTCTTCTGCTCTTGCTCGCTCGCATTCTCTCTCTCTTGTTCGCTCTCTCGCTCGCTCGCATTCTCTCTCTCTCTCTCTTGCTCGCTCGCATTCTCTCTCTCTCTCTCGCTCGCATTCTCTCTCTCTCTCTCTCTTGCTCGCTCGCATTCTCTCTCTCTCTCTCTCTTGCTCGCTCGCATTTCTCTCTCTCTCTCTCTCTTGCTCCTTCGCATTCTCTCTCTCTCTCTCTTGCTCCTCCATTCTCTCTCTCTCTCTCTCTTGCTGCTCGCATTCTCTCTCTCTCTCTCTCTCTTGCTTCGCATTCTCTCTCTCTCTCTTGCTCGCATTCGCATTCTCTCTCTCTCTCTTGCTACTTCCGCATTCTCTCTCTCTCTCTCTTCTTGCATTCTCTCTCTCTTCGCATTCTCTCTCTCTCTCATTCTCTCTCTCTCTCTCTCTTCGCATTCTCTCTCTCTCCTTTCGCATTCTCTCTCTCTCTCTCTCTTTCTCATTCTCTCTCTCTCTCTCTCGCATTCTCTCTCTCTCTAGCTTTCGCATTCTCTCTCTCTCCCCTGCATTCTCTCTCTCTTTCGCATTCTCTCTCTCTCTCGCATTCTCATTCTCTCTCTCTGCATTCATTCTCTCTCTCTCGCTCGCATTCTCTCTCTCTGCATTCTCTTCTATTTCTCATTCTCTCTCTCCTTCGCATTCTCTCTCTCCCTCGCATCTCTCTCTCTCTCTCTCCCTCGCATCTCTCTCTCTCTCTCTCATCTGTCATCTCTCTCTCTCTCTCCCTCGCATTCTCTCTCTCTCTCTCTCCCCTCGCATCTGTCTCTCTCTCGCATCTCTCATTCTCATTCTCTCTCCCTCGCATCTGTCATTCTCTCTCTCCCCTCGCATCTGTCATTCTCTCTCTCTCTCGCATCTGTCATTCTCTCTCTCTATCTCCCCTTCTCATTCTCTCTCTCTTTCGTTCATTCTCTCTCTATCCCTTCTCATTCGTATTCTCTCTCTCTCTTCGCATTCTCTCTCTCATTCTCTCCTTTCATATTTCTCTCTCTCCCTTATTTGTCATTCTCTCTCTCTCTTACTTTCTCATTATTCTCTCTCTCTCTCTCCTTTCTCTCTCTCTATTTCTTTCATTCCCCTTCTCTCTCTCTCAATCTTCCTTTCATATTCTCTCTCTCTTTCATTTCTCTCTCTCGTCTTTCTCTCTCTCTGTTTCTCGCATTCTCTCTGTTTCTCTTTCTCTCTCTCTCTCTCTCATTTCTCTCTCATTCTCTCTCCCCTTTCTCTCCATTCTCTCTCTCTCTCTAGTTTTATTTATTCTCTCTCTCTCTCTAGTTCTCTTTCTCGTTCTCCTATTTCTCTTTCTCTCTCTCATTGTTTGCTTCTTCTCTCTCTCTCTCTCTCTTCGTTCCTTCATTCTCTCTCTCTCTCTTTCTCTTTTATCTTATTCTCTCTCTTATTTCTCTTCATTCTCTCTCTCTCTTCCTTATGCCTTATCTCTCTCTTCCTGGATTCTCTCTCCTTCTTTTCTTTTTTCTCTTCTTTCTCTCTCTCTCTTTTTCTCTCTTTCTTTTAACTTCTTTTCTTTAAGGAAAATTCTCTCTCTTTCCTTTTATTCTCTCTCCTTTTCATTCTCTCTCTCTTTTCTTTTTCTCTCTCTTCTTTCCTTTCTCTTCCTTCTTTCTCTTTCTCTCTCTCTCTTTCTTCTCTCTCTTCTCTCTCTCTTTTCGCATTCTCTCTCTCTCTCTCTTTGTCCATTTCTCTCTCTCTCTCTTCTATTCGCATTCTCTCTCTCTCTGATCTTTTTTCATTCTCTCTCTCTCTCTTTTTCGGATTCTCTCTGAGCTCTCTCTCTCATTCTCTCTCTCTCTCAAGAAAGTCATTCTCTCTCTCTTGCTATTTCCCATTCTCTCTCTCTCTCTCTCTCATCAAAACGCATTCTCTCTCTCTCTCTCTCTTTCTCTAAAAATTCTCTCTCTCAAAATTTTGCATTCTCTCAGAGGAATTTCTACATTCTCTCTCTCTCTTCATTCTCTCTCTCTCTCTCTCTTGCTCGCTGTGTGTATGTGTGCGTGAACAAAAGAATATATCCTTTGCCCTAATTCCAAAGCATAGAGCATGAGAACTCACCTAGTTAGATAATTATTTAGTAATGGGCTAATAAATCAGATTTTATCCATTATTTCAGCCTTTTCCTTTTCTGAATGATTCACCTACTCACCCTATCCACTTGTTCTGGGTTATTGTTTCTTGGAGTTTTGACACCTGCTTTATTTTACCCAAATTTTTGTTAGAAAATCCCATTCTTTGATTTTATCCCTCTGCTTGTTTTCTGTCTGTAAGATTTTTGCCAATCCTTACCCTTTTATTTCTTTGGATTCTATCAGGATTGCATTTTATTTTTTATTTATTCCTATTCTTTAAAATATTGGTTAATAGAAATCTTTAATTTTGAGCCTTTTTTGTGCATCTAGCCTTATCTGGGTATGAACATTTCTTCAGGATAGGACTAGGATTCTTCTTCTTTATGTGCTGTGTTTCTTCAGGGCATAGGTAATCATGGCTCTCTACATCCTCCTGTCCTGTGTAGCTCTGAATAAACTTTGTCTTTCTGTTATTTCTCCTAAGCCCTGTTCTGTCATCCATTTGCTCCAAGTGCATTAAGTATGTTATGCATTGTCTTCCTGTCCCTCTTTATCTGTCCTGTGAGTATCAGATTTTCCTAGTTCTCTTTCCTCATCATATGCCCTAGAAAACTCAACTGTCTCTTCCTGATGTTAAGTATTAGTTTCCTTTTTGGTTCCATTTTCTTTAAAAATTTGTTGTTACTCACATGTTTGGTCAGTGGTATCCTCGGCATTCTTCTGCAGAACCACGTTTCTGTTTCTTCAAGTTTCCTCTTCATGTTTCAGGAGATCGTCCAGCACTCACTGCTATACAGGACATATATTACATAGTAATTTGGTACTCTTTTTCTTGTTTCCTGCAAAAATTCCCTATTTCTAAGTACTCAGCTTAGCTTTTGGAATGTTTCCTTGGCTTTGCCTTTGGATTTCAGTGTTGCTCTTTCTGTCCTCTGTTAATACACATCTCAGATATTTAAATTTCTGCACTTGTTTGAGTTTGGTGCCACCAATTTACAATTCGCACTTCCACTCATTCTTTTGCTAGCAATCATACACCTTATTTTATAAGTTAAATATTTAATCAGACACATCAGAATATTTCTATTGCTGGATTGTAAAATCATAGCTAACCTTGGAGATTGTCATTGTGTTACATACTGAAAATCATTTGTACCAATTTGATTATGCTAGTCACTTTGGTATGTAACTTTCATATAAGAGTGTTTTCCAAAAACAGAACAGTAGTGATTTGCTAACTAAATATAACAAATATCCCAATTTTGGAACTAATTATGTTGGTTGATGAAAACTGGATATTTCACAGCAGTGTGTGGAATGCAAGAAATCATGGAGCAAGTTAAATAACCCACCACTGACTGATGGTACCAAAGGCTGATTTTCAGCCAAAGAAAGTGATGCTATATATATATATATATATATATATATATATATATATATATTCCCTTCTTGTTAATAATGATAAAGATATAAATATTTATTGATTTTAAACTATCGATAAAATTAAGATCTATAGATCATAATAACACCTAAGTTAAGTGTGATGTAAATCTATTTTACTTGTGTGTGTGTAAAAAAAAAAAAAAAATAGTGCAAGTTTATAAAGTTTCTAGTTTAAAGTCTGTTTCAGTTCAAAATAAATTTATTTTTAATTTCATTTTAAACATTGTTAATTCACCCATTTAATATTATAAATTATTAATTTAATAATTATCATCAAAATTATGTAATATAAAAACAAAACGAATTCATGTTCTGTTATGCTCTCTTTTAAGACAATTTTTATTTTTTTTAATTTATAACAAAAGAAGAAAAAAATATGAATGTATGGAATTCTTATCAATGTCACATTTAATTTCTTCATATAAAAAATTGAACTTGTGTCACAAATTGTCCTTGTGGTGAGGAAGTTAAATTACAACAATTTGTTTTTATAAGTTTTAATCCCTAAAATCGTTTTTTTTTAGTCTCAGTTATTAAAAACATTTCTTTTTGTTTATGTAACATACTACATAAACAAAAATAAATTTTCTTTTCAATAACTGAAACTTAAAAAAGTAAACATTTCTTTTTATGAAACATAAAATTTGTTTCTAATGAAATTCATGTATTTCTTAAAATTATAAAATCTGTTTTGAAAGCTATAAAATTTTCATAACAAACTTATATTTGAAGTTTACTGAAAAAAAGATTTTTCACATAAAATTTTGTATTAAAAAAATAAAATTTAATTTCCATCAAAAATTAATTTTATTTTACTAATATTTTTCTTTGGCATAATTGAACTTTGCTGTGTTAAATTATTTTGGCATTTAAAATATTTTGATCATTTTTTTTCTCATTTATTCCTCCTTGGAGTTAAGTTTTATAAGTAGAAATGTATAAAAAAAAGTGACAAATGAGTATTTTATCCTATTTTTATCTGGTGTGATTAAGCTATAGTTTATTCCACTTTGAACATGATTTATTTTAATATTTCTAAAATAAAACTAGTAAAATTTCATTTTTTAAGAATCTAATAAATAACTGAAAAAATCAATCCACTGTAAAAAATACACATTTACAGTTGTTCTCATCCTTATGAAGATTTTAATCATTTTTAATCTTATTTTTTATTTTAATGTTTTGCTACAGTTGAATCTCATACTTTATAAAATGATCAAGTTGGATATCAGTGTTAGTTTTCAACTTCCTAATATTTTTAAAAATTTATTGTGAAGTTTACTAAATTTGCTTATATCTCTTTAAAAAAAAAATCAAGGGATATATTTTTACTGTGTTGTTGTACTTTTACACTTTTTCTTTTAACAATAATAAAACACATTTTGATTCTTTTTAAAAATTATTAAATTTTTTAGTTTGTGAGAAATTTATTTTAGACTGTAAAAAATTTTAGTAATTAAATTTGTTACATAAGATTGAACATCCTTTATTATTTATTAAGTTGCTGTGATAATTCATTTTTAATTCTTATTAAATGTTTGTAAACAAATTTAAAATTTTCATTTATTTTTTATTCACCGTCCTGCAGGATTAGGTACTTGTACTTTATCAAAAGATATGCAGGAGTTAAACCACAATAGGATGATCTCTTTCTGCTTAGAGTATCATTGTTGCAATATTATATATATATATATATATATATATATATATATATATATATATTGGGGCGTCTCTTATTTTTGAAGTGCATGCTGAAACTGAATTGTCACCCCTAAATTTGTTCCATTCATTGAAAGATGCTGCATATAGAATTTCAAGGAGATTGTATAATATTTAGAGGGCACTTTTGTTAAAACTTAAAAGGTGGACAAAAAATGGGCCCTTTATTTTATAATTAATAGCAAACCATTATTAGTTGAATCTTTACAAATGATTTACTTAGAAAACTAGAAACATTTTTCATCTAAAAGTAAAGAAATTTTAAATTTTAACTGATGTTTATTATTTTCAGACCCCAATTATGGCAAGTGTATCCAATACCAAGCAGAAAAATGTGGTTTGCAAGTTTAAGATTTCTGATGATAACCAAAGTAAAGCAATACGTCAACTGTAGCTAGGTACTTAAGTGATTTACATGAAGAAATTGTTCTCTTTATTGTTTAAACTCTTACACAATTTTTTAAATAAAAAGGATATCTAACTTTATTTCATAAGTTTATTGTATTCATTTTTCTACTAAATATTTTATTAATAAATGTACTTTGTTCATTAAGTTTCCCAAATCAACTGTAGGGCCTGAAAATGATGAATTTTAATCATTGTAGGTATTGGAATCAGGAATTGTAAGTTTTAGAACAGTATCATCATCCCATCACACACACACACACACACACAAAATATTGGTATCATCCATATATACATATATATATACATATATATATATATATATATATATATATATATATATATATATATGGGATTGAAGTATACTCTTCCTTCTGAAGAACCAAACAGGTGTACAGTACCTAAGTTGAAAACAGCAACCAGTGAAAACATTCAAAATTAGTTAAGAGGAAAGTGTATAATATTCTGTCAGGATTGGCTTAGCTCGGAACTTCTGATTTATCTTCCATATTCACCAAACATTACACCATCAGATTACTGTTTATTTTATTCTTTAGTGAAATGATTCTCAACATGGGTGGTAATGCCCCAATCCAAGGAGGTGTTATGAACTCTCAAGAGGACAGTAAGTATTCAGCAGAGTTGGGAGTGACATTACAAATCTGACAGGGTAGTAGGATGATTTAATTCTTTTTGGAGTTTGATTGGAACAAGTCACAAGATTATACATACACATTTGTTTATCTTTTTGTGTATATATTTACATTTTTTAGATGTATTTTTAATGGTTAGCTGCTATTGAAATGTAGGGAACAAAGACCTGCAAGCTGAAGTCTGGCAACAACTCTGGTGACTGCTCCTCGACTGTTCTTGGCATAGCTTACTTTTGGTGATTAGCGCTGTTAAAATGCAACAAAAAAAAAATGCATGAGATTAACTCTGCCCCATTTACTAGTGAAATTTTAATATAGGAGGTACCATCCTGTACAAATATCTGAAAATGCTGTAGAAGAAAAGGTTAAGAACCACAACTTTAGTGAAATTGACTTAATGAAAAATATTTCATTTCTCTCTGCTGAGAAAGATAATTTTTTAGGAAGATGGAATTCTGAAATCGACTAAAAAATGAAAGAGGTATGAAACGTAATGGTAAATGTGTTTCTGTTCAATAAAAATGTTTTTTTTTATTTGTTAAACTGAATACTCTTTTTGTCCACCTGGAACACATGAAAATATTTTTTGAAGGTATAGGCTGACATTTTTCTCTTTTCATTTGAATATTTCAGGGATTAAAGACAAATTTCAAAAGTTATCCTGATTTAAGTTTAAAAAGGAAAAGTGAAATAATATTTAAAGGAATATAATTTTGTTTCGCTTTTAATAAAAAACATACATTAAAAAGTACACTTTGAGCATTTACTAATGTAAGCAGTTAATATTGTACTTATAAGGTACTTATAAGGTGGAAATATTGTACTCATAAGGTACTTATAAGGTGGAACCCAAATAAATTATTCATTTATTACTGATCTCTTAAGTTTTTTATTTTAATTCATTCTTTTGTTGTATAGTAAAGCAATCCCAATATATACAAGTTTCTAAAGGCCTCAATTCCAAACAATTTTTTTTTTTTTTTTTTAAGGAAAAAAATGTTATTTTCCATTTAGAATTTGGTTTGATAAAATGAGTGTTATGGACATATTTTGGGCTGAAATAATGAGGCAATTTCCTTTTTGTTGTTTCAAGATAGCCAGGCTTCAAAGTCATTGGAGTTGGGCCTTTTTACAATTTAAAGGACTTAATAAAGAAAAAAAAAAAAAAGAAAGCCCTAAGGAAACTGTATATTTTGAAGGAAAGTGAACTTTTATTGAACATCAAAAAGAACCAAATAAAGTGTCTGCCTCATAAAACACAAGAACAAGGAATGTGAATCTCATCATACATGTCATGGGATACTGGATTGCAGACCATAAAGGTTAAAGTTGACTACACATTTCCAAAATCTCATTTATCTCCTCCTTGGTTGCCTTTAGAGTGTTAATAAATATCCGGACCTCAAGGGGAGATACTTCACTAGATTTTGCATGTTCTTTAACTTGGCTGCCTTTTTTGGATGTAGTTCCTGAATAAGACTGGGAATGTGGGCAACCTAACTTATCAGATTGGTCTACTAGTCACTTTGCCTATCATAGTTTCTGACACAACCTTGTAATACATATTTTTCTTAGAGAAAGTGAACAGTTTGTATTTTGTGACCACAAATTTCTCCTTATTGATTCTGAACTTGAGAAGTTTTTTTTAAGAAAGGTATATTTTGTTTGAAATTAAAACATAAGCAATTTGTTCTTTGTTTTGTCAGTTTCAAATATTCTTTCATTTTTTTTTTTTTTTTTCATTTTTCATAAAATACATTGGTTTTTCTCTTGTACAGATGTTCTTGATTTAAAAGGCCTTTTTGGCAGCAGTATTTTTTATCATCCCTGTAACTGCAGTATCTTTTAATAGGATTAACTAACTTTTTGAATTTGGCCATTATATGACTACGTGTATAATAGTTGCAATCACTACTTTTCTGATGTGAAGTTGGGCTCTTTTTCTTCATAGTTGATGCTTTGTTTTATATAGGTCAATATAAAATACTTTGTAACATTCAACAAATTTTAAATATCAGACTAAGCTGACAATATTATTATGGCATAGGT
The DNA here is from genome assembly GCA_903632075.3 of Acanthosepion pharaonis. Taxonomy (NCBI): domain Eukaryota; kingdom Metazoa; phylum Mollusca; class Cephalopoda; order Sepiida; family Sepiidae; genus Acanthosepion; species Acanthosepion pharaonis. The sequence continues at coordinate 54,755 of CAHIKZ030001074.1, forward strand.
TTTATTATATATTTATAAATCCTAGACTGGATTGCTTTTAGAAGAATCTCTTAATTTTTTCTCTCTTTCTCTAAAACTAATGTTATCTTGCCAACTCAAAACTTATACCATTAGACATTGCTCCTGTTGTATGAATTAATCACTAAATATATAAGCTAGGGAAAATTTTCTAAGGGATTAGATAACCAAACTAGCCAGATCAGGTAAAAAATGGAGTACCGTAGCCATCTTCACCTTCCAGTCTCGATAGAGTCCAAAAGCACTTCTGTGTTCTTGTGGGTGACAAATTATTTTCCACCTTACAACTCCTGTCTCACAGAGAAAATGTTGCAAGTTTCTCTCTGCTCTATTGTTATTTCCATGGAGAGTGTTCAGATGAACTACATCCCTTAATTCCACCAGTTCTAACCTTCTAATGCTTTGCACATTATAGCAAGTCACCCTTATTCTCTTCCTATTCCATTAGTGATGTTTATGTTCCACTCTAGTAGCTTCTTTCCATGAACCACTGCTTTATGAAACTGACTCTCAAGAGGATGATCCCCAATCACTACAAACCTGTTCAAGTCTGCAGTTAACCATTATCTTCCCAACATATCGACATAAACTGTGCATCTTAGTCTATAATCCTCTACCTCAAGTGGCTCTTGGGCCTTATACAGGGTGAATATCGTTGTAAAAAAAAAAAAAAGAAAAAAGAATCTGTTTATGCCCAACTGACTCTTGAAAGAACTTACCAGAACCCTGAAGTATAATACTATAATTTTATAGTTCTATTATAGTAAAAAAAAAAAAAATGTACATATGCATAAACACGCCCCGCACCCTACTGCTCTTCACATCAGCCACAGGAGAAAATTCAGTTGATTGTATTTTGTTTTTATTTTTGAGGACTTAACCTTTGTACTTTGTAAATAAATGTTTGGACTGTAATACTTGTTTTTATTTTCATTAGTTATAGTTTCATGACATTTTACTCTGTACTTGCTGCTGCTGCTGTTTCTGCATCTTGTGAACTTTGATAATAAAAAGAAGAATCAAGAGCATTTCCTGATAGATAAATAATTGGATATGAGATGTTGTCTCCATAGGGATGGAAGATATATACTTGTCCTTAACTTGTCTAAAAGTTTGTGCAACTTGATAAAAGAATATTTATTTTTTCTTCAAAATAGAATTGCTGTCAACATCTGCTGATAGAATTTTTATGAAAATTAAGCCATGTTACCGAATTTATTAAGAGATGGTTTTGTTTAAAGATGAAGTATATTAATAACGATCTATACAAATTATATCCATTTGTCCATATTAAGAACAAAAATAATTTTCTTAAGCTATTCAAGTAGTGGAAGAAGTAAAAGATCTGTTCTGTTAAGAATGTGTATTTCTGGCAATTTTATTATGACACAGAGTAACATAAATTTTACAAGAAAGTGAAAATTATACTCGGTATTTTAACATTTTTTCTTGTTGCAAACTAGAGTTTACCAGCAAGTAAAATCTACATTAAATAATGTAAGAGTTGTATGAAGCCAATTTTTCCTTGTAAAATGAGATGACGCTATTTTTATTTTATTTTTTTCAAAACAAAAGAATAAGCTCTAGTTAAGATGTGAAGATATGAATTTGAAAATTGAAACCTTGGTTGTTTTTACAAAAACCTGTCTGATTCCATCTTGGTCAGCTTAAAACAGCAAGAAAAGAAAATATCTATCTACTCTTCAGAAAAATGCATGGCCCTGAAGTTACTAAGAAGCCTTTTGGTAAGAAATTAAAGAATTTATTTTCACTTATTTCAGAGGCTAAAGTTTGGGATTATTATTTTGGCTAATATTTCAGATTATCTGGAAAACATCTGGTTTTACCTTAGGACACATGCCTCTGTTTCAAATGATAGATTTAAGAATTTTTAAAATTAATTTAAAATTTCACTTATACAGAATGTTAATGGCCAGTATTTTTTAATTACATGAGTGTATAATTGTGGATTATCAGATGAAATAAATATTGGGGTCCCACTTTAGTAATGGTAATAACGAAGACCTAGACTAATGAAATTATAGTGTTGCACCAAAAGGGGTAGTATTATATAGAAAAGGGTAAGAATGCTGACCAAATTTGGAATGCAAGGGAATATTGGTAATTCTATGCATTGCCCCTTTAGCTATTAGGCCATAACCTTTCTATTTTCAATAACTAGAACTGGGATTTTCATTCAAGATAGACCATCTCAGGCTCCTGTAGCAGATGCTCTAATTACACTGAAGATAGAAGAAATTGCAGACAGTAAAAAAGAATGAAGAACTCTAACTTGAATTCCCAACCAATGATGCATCCCAAGAGGAAAACAAATTCAGCAGACAAGAAACAGAAGCTCCTTGATTAGAGATTTGAGACTGCAGTGCCTTGTCTTGTCACAATTTTGCTTTCTTTTGCTGCTGCATGTTCTCATGGGAAAGAACATAGAAAGAAATTGACCAACCAAGTTTAGAAGTTATATAACCTTTGATTGGGAAGGGTTAATGTGAAGGTGTTGTAATTCATTTTGAAATAAAGTGCATCTTTTTGTTTCACTGCCTGCACTGCAAGAATTTTCATTTTGTGTCCTGGCACTCAACTTTGGTGCTTTAACCAATACTGCTTGATGTCTTCTTCAGGTCATAAAATTGCACAACATGAATGGAGAAGACAACTGGTAATTAGTTTAATGCCATAGCATATTCATAACAAAAATAATTGTTTCATTAAGCTATTCATGAAAAGACACAATAAACTGAAGGAATTTTTATTGTTAAGAATCCTTATTACTGGTCATTTAACTGAGATTGTAAGTTTTCCTTTTTAGTGAAAATGATATAAAAGAGGTTTTAGACTGCAATTTTAAAAATAATAAAATGCTCAAATAAAAGTGTCTGTCTGTCTGTCTGTCTGTCTGTCTGTCTGTCTGTCTGTCCGTCTATCCGTCCGTCGGTCTATCCGTCTGTCCGTCCGTCTATCCATCTATCCGTCCGTCTATCCATCTATCCGTCCGTCCGTCTATATATCTATCTGTCTGTCTGTCTGTCCATCCATCTATCAGTCTGTCCGTCTTTCTAGAACATTAGTGTTCTGACCATGAGACTGTTGTGTGAATCTCACCAGGGTCAGTTTGTTAAGGAGGTGACTAAATTATATCAGCCTAGGGAGATGATCTCAGCATGTGGCCCCATTAAGTGTCTGAAAACCATACCACATATTGATCCAAGCCTTATGAGTGGAACTGGGTAAACAAAACTTTTTCGAAGCCACTGGTGAGTGTCTTAGCACGAACTTGCAAGTCATCATGACAGCTTTTGAGTGTACTGGTCTTGTTCAGCTATTGATCACACCAGATTATGCTCTATTTACCAGAAACAGTATGTAAAATCAGCTCAGCATAGTTGCAGTATAAACCATAGGTTTTCTCTGAGTATTAAAGTAACGGCAATGTGCCTGGGCACACATTTGCAATAGGGAATAGCTAGCTACTCTTGTAGAAGACTGTACTTAGAAATAATCAGCCAGCCATTGTATGCTCCAATACTCTGAAAATAATTTGAGAAGTCATTCAACCATTGATTTTCATGAGCTCTTGTATTTCTTTATATGATGCCCAGCATCCAAAATAGCATTCCAAATTTCATCTTTACTGGTAAACGTCAACCTTCCGCTTTAGAATGTTCAGTGTTCAGTTGGTTTATGGTTAGGTGAACAAACCAGCCACTTTATCAAACAAGTGTCTTTGGGACTTTATTCAGATATTCATTAATTTTCTTTGGTCAAGGGGATGGTGCATTGTTATTCATAAAAATCCTTTTTTTCTAAAAAATATTTTTTTTTTTTTTCATGAGCAATGGTACTATATATGCCTTCAAATGAAAAAAAAAAATCAATATATGTCTGAGTTGTTATATTAACGCCATCTGGAACTTTCTATGGGTTCACTACTTCACCACTTATAATCATACACCAAAGTGTGACACCACCTCCACTTTGTTGATGTCTTAACATATGAAGGTGGTTTCTGCTAATAGTCATGCCACCCAGCCTTGGCTCTATCTGTCTGGGCTAGCACACAGCATTTGTTGATGAAGAGAATAGTTGACAAATCAGTTTTCATGTATTCTCTTGTCCATTTCATTCAATATTTTTTTCCTTTTTACAGAGGCTTTGTGATCAGCCTTACACACTTGATTTAAGAATCAATTTGTACTTTTCGCCATTTCCTTGTTGTTACATTGTCTAAAAGTGACATGCCTTGACAAAGACAATTTCTTCATAACTTTTCTCTTGATTTGTGGCACAGATCACCAAGATATTTCTCAATTTGCTCTTATCAGATCTGGGAGAATCACCCAAGAATTTCTATGAATTTCTTTACGCTTTAGTAATATCTGCTGATCATTTTTGCAATTCCTAATGATATTTACATCATTTATATTTGGACTAATATCCTTATCTCTTTTGTTATCGCAACATTTTGACTATTGGGCTCTCTTTCCTTCTTCAGGTGTCTGTTGATTTGGGCAGGGAATTTTGAAATGAACTTTATATTTAATCTGCAGGGATTCACCTTCCGCTGTCTATGTCTAGGCATATCTTGTTTGTTTTTTGTGCTGCTCAGTTATTCATTGCTTGTTTCCACTGAACAACAGCTTAGTGGATAAGTGTTTGTGAATTTGGTGGCATAGTAATTGTAAGTTCAATCCCAGGACTGGATAATACAGGCTCAGAATCAGTGGAAACTGGGTGAGCAATAACTGAGCAGTACTTAAAAAGTGATGAGAGTAAGAACAATCTACCCCCACCCCCATAGATTAAATAACAGGCTCAGTTATAAATTTCCTTAATGTTCTCCAGATTGAAAAACAGCTGAAGAAGTCTAGAGTACACAACGGCTGAAATGTGATAACAATAAAGATAAGGACATTATTAAACATTTACACTATTTACAATTCATACGCTGATATCCCCAAGGACATGTGGCCCAGTGGATTAAAATGTTGGTTGAAGTAATCCAGTGACTTGACCCAAAAGAGTGAATTGTGAGTTCAATAGCTGGCCACAGCAGAAGTGAACAAAAACTTAGAGAGTTGAGTTACTAAAAGGAAATAACTAAAACTGAGACATCCAGAAGAGGCAACAATCTCCCCCAGTGGACAAAATAAAGGGTGTGGTTTGAAATTCCAATCATATGAAGAAGGCCAGATTGTACAACAGCTGAAATGTCATAAATAGGACAACAAAATAGTTACAATACCTCATCTCGGAAATATAGAGTGAAAATGTGGACATTAGTCTGAATGCAAATAATGATCCTTCTGATGTTGTTTTACTTTTTTGGAGATATTAAACTCTTCATTCATTAAATCAGCCTTATGACCTAATTTAAAGTTTCAAGCTAGTAATATGGCTGTTAATTTTGAGATTTTGGTAGTTGGGACAATCAAATCTCAATGGTTGCCATTTTAGATTTATCAAGAATAAAGAAACTTTTATCCAAACAGCGTAAATATCTGTAGCCATCATTCAGCAGAGAAAGCTTTAGATTCCAATAAGTATTTATTTTATATATGTCAATAAAACATGAAGTAGCTAATAATGTGAAATGCAGTGGATACAATATTAGCATGTATGAAAAATTTCACATATCTCTTCTTGAGATTTTATACGACAGCTGCAGATATTTTCTTCTGTAGATAGATGCATTTATTCCTTTTCATATGTTTATGTAGGCTTTCATTTTTCCATTAGAGAAAACTTCAATTACTATTTGGTAGTATTTGATAGCACTTACATTTTAAAGTATTGGGGTTTGGTTTCATTTGTGTCAGAAAAAAATTAGGCTCAACAACAGCAGCTCAGTTTGATCTTAGTACAATTCAATTTTACCTTTGTAAATCAGGCAGCTTGTTGTTCTGCTGGTGGAAATCAATTGAAATGTTATCATTAATCAATTGCATTGATAACATCTTCACAAATTTTGCCTGAAAGGATGATTTTTAAAAATGAGGATAATAACCCTAACAGAATTAGCAGTTATCTTAGCTGTAGTAGTGTTGATAAAAGTAAATTTTTTTTTTTTTTTTAGCTCAGATTTTAATTCTTTTTTTCTCTTTTCTTGTGCTTGATAGATTTTATCAAATACTATTGAACATTAATTGAAGTCTTATGATGGTTGATTTCACTTACCTCTTAAACAATAACATTTGAAAGCAGATTTTAAATTTGAGAGAAATATTAAAATGATAAAAAATAATTTCTGCAGCAGCAGTCAGTTGAAGATTTTTTGTTTCTTATAGTGAATTCGTAATAATAGTAATAATAATAAAATATTCTGGCAATGGGGAGGGAATGAATTAATGACTGTTCATTATAACTTAAGGCACAGATAACTATTTTTAGGAAGTCCTACTTAAAATATAAATTATTTTTGGCACTGTTCCAGAGCACAACTTAAAAAACAAACTAAAACAAAAACTTAATAATAAATTGGGAAAAACATCTTCAGTTGTGATGAAAGTACACAAATTTGAGTAGAGGAATATAAAAACACACACATACACACACTAAAAAAATTATGCTGTATCTGCTAAACTCATTCATTCTAGGGTTTAGGTGCAATTATGTAGCTTGTTTGAATTTGAACCTATGAACCAAAATTTTGGTCTTGTACAAGTCATTTATACCGTATTTATCCTGTAGTCAGTACACTTATGCAATGGTAAAATTACTGACACCTAAGGCTGTAAATATCTACATATTCAATAGATAAGCTTGCCTATTTTTGGTTGAGAAATAACATTTCTGTCCAGGCTGTCCAAATTGGGCTACATTTCAAAGCAAAGTGCCATTAGATTTTGAATTAACTTTCTTCTTGCTCATTGGTAGTGTAAGTCAGCCAAGCTTATTTTAAAGGTAGCCCCAAAAGTCAGGGCAAAATTCATAATTTAATAATAATAGGTTTTCAAAAGTGATTCAATCTAGCAGTCTTGATTTTTATCCATGTATGAAGGAGGGGTACTGAAAAGTGTGGGTGTATAACCACTTCAGTATTTCAGTGACTAAAATAAATTATATTCAACACCTTTATGCTGGATGATTGAAAGAAATTAGAGAAATAATATAGCAAGTATGTTGATTGATCATGATTCCCATAACTTATTAAGACTGTCAGAGTATCACATGTACTGCAGAACTCTAATGAACTCCATCACTTTACAGGTTGGTTTTGAATACACAGTTGTTCTCCTACTAGACTGTATATTCTATCAAGATTGCCTTATTATTTGTAATATTTTTCAGATTCAAACGTTTCCTCCTCCCTAGATTGGCTGCCAGCCATGGCAAAAGAGTCCAGTCTGCTCTGCTATTTAACCAATAGGTGAAAGATGTGTATGCCCTTGGAAAACTCATGAATCCAACTGACTCAATCATGCTGAGTCCACTTGTTTCACTGATAACCATTATACTGTCTACACATAATTATGAGTTAAACTATGGATTAAATGTATGCAATAAAAGCCATTTCATGCCTCTGTCAATCTTCTTGGTCGAAGTGAGAATTTTTCAGCACACCTTCATATAAAAATGGGACTTTTTTTTTTTTTTAACTATTACAATAATAAAAGTGATCATATTAACCTCTAAAAGTTTTTTTATTTATATTTTTTTTATCTCTAATTTTGCTAATTCTGCTTAAATTAAACTGAAATTTGTTTTAATTTGTTTATAAACATTTTTGTTTTGCAAAAAAAAAAAAGACATTTTTCTGCATTGTAGAACTTGACAATTTCTATTGATATTGGTAATAATGACCAGGAAATGTGCATTATCATGCAACATATTGATTTCTTAAGGAAAAGAAACGCTTTGTAGTTGATTTGTATTTTAATCTTTGATTGTTCAAATTGATTTAACAATGTTCATCTATGACATTCTCTGTTAATGTCAGCAATATGTGCATACATGTGTAGACAGGTTTGCAGTTATTCTTTATTGTTTAGGTTAATATAGCTTTTCAGGATCATCGTTAAATTTTGTTGGATTCCATCATGATCTAATAGATGAAACAATAGAAAAGACATCTAGAAAAACAGAGGAGACACTTTGTCTTTTTATGAGATTAAAATGCAGCATCTGTTCTTTTTATTTATTTGTATATGTGAGATATATGGCTTATGAACATATATTGAAACACCAGTTTTTATATGATCACTGGTTAAGCAACATTGAACCTGGTCAGTACCTAGATGGGTGACCACTTGGTAATACCAGTTGATGTGCAGGTGGTATAATGGATAATGGCTTGAAATTGGAGAGCCCAGTTCTAATTCCAGTCAAGTTCATTATATTCATTTATGCACATATATCCAGCTATGGGTTAAATAGTAGGACTTGTATCAATAAATCATTATCATCTACCAAAAATATTTTCTGAGTTTAAATAACCCACAAAAGATTGATAAGATATAAAAAAAAACAAATCCATCACTATATAAACACACACATATATATATATATATATATATATATATATATATATATGGTGTATCAAAAATACTTTTACAAACTTTGGGGGCAGGTACCTCACACCAAAACAAGGACAAAAGTCCATATAAACATATGTCTGCAAATCCTTCATTTTTGAGTTATTCAGTTTAAAGAAAGTTTCATGTAGATGGTGCTGTGTTGTCTTGTAGACTAGGTTACATTTGTCATTTGTGTACATTTGTGGCTAGTCTGTCTTCAACATTTAATGTGTGTAGTAGTAAGTTAACTGAGAAGTATTCTGTTTAACAATGGCAGGATATTCATATCATGAGCAGGCAGGTATGATTTTTACATACAGCTGCACAAATGGTAATGGAGGCGATGCTGCGTGGCTGCATCAGATTGCGTCTCCAGACCAAAGGCAGCTGAATCATTCAACAGGATTCAAGGCACCACAAACTATGGTAATAAGTATTTGGGGATTGTATCTTGGATTGTACGTTTAATAGCGTCTATCATAAACTTTAAACTTAATAACAAAAACAGAGTATTTGCAGATATGTTTATATTGACTTTGATCTTTTTTTTTTTTTTTTTGTGAGGGACCCACCCCAAAAGTTTGTAAAAGTATTTTTGATACACTATATATATATATATATATATATATATAATATATTTCTTATTAATATAAATGTTTAAGTAACTGTCAACCCTAATTTGAAATTTTTTTTGTTTCCTTTAACTTTTTAAGAGAATTATATGCAATGTTGCTTCACCATTCAATATATGGCTGTGTATGTATTTCATTTCTAGGATCATTAAATATTGTATTATGTTTATATGACTGAATTTTCATTTCAATTTTTTTTTTTTTTTCTTCTTCAGGTATGTTAATCTACTTGGAAATATTTTTATAAAAATGGATAAACCCTTATTACTTTCAATATATGGTGAGTAGATATTTAATTCATCTATGTAATGCTGGGACAAATGTGACTCTTCATAGTATTATTTTGTGTGGACTGATTTACTATTATGATCGGGTTATAATATAAAGATGTTTTATTCAAAGGATTTTTATTTAGTTACTATGATACCTTTCTTCAAGCATATGTTGTAAATTCATTCCAAATATTTAATATTTTATATCCTTACAGATAATGATAAAACATATTGCTTTTCTTTTTTTTTTTTTTTTTTTTAAATTGATGTTTATTGATTTACATGTTGCATTGTACACTTTGAAAAAAAAACTGAACAAATATCAACCATTTTTTTCTGCAGCGGAAATTGTATTGGTGAATATATCAATGTTATAACAATTGTCTGAATTAATTGCAGAATTTAAAATTTAGTATTGGAAGGAGACTGAGATTTAAATAGTTTTTAAAAAGTTCCTACTCTTCAGAAAATAAAACTGCTGTAATTATAAAATGTTACTACTATGAAAAATTGTACGTGTATTCTGGTGTCTTATGGAAGTGGGGAGTATTTTTTATTTTTATTTAATTACTTTAATTCATTTTTTTGAGGAAATTTTTCCAAACACAACCCCAACCCAGTTAATTTTGCAATTTTTGAAATATCCGCCTCCCCATTTATTGCCTATTGAAAACAATTCTGGACACCATCTCAATTATGAAGACTTTGTCTTAGGCACCTAAAAGTAATTCTAATTTCTTGCAATTTTCTTCGCTTAAAAAAGTAGAAAGATTTCTCCAGTGATCATCTGGGGTTTTTTTTTTTTTTCCTTAAGTTCTAAAGCAGATTTTCTTATTTTTCAGCTGGTTATGGGATTAATACAAGTCTGTATGTGTCAAATGTAATTACTTTGTTTAGAGAATATAAAGAAAATGAATACTTTTCACCTTTGCAGGTCTCAAAAAAGATGTAGTGAATATATTGCTTTATCTTGTTCACTATTTGCATAATTTATCATTTTTTTACTGTATATGGAATCCCCTCAAAATATAGTATTTTATAGATTATATTATTATTATTTGAAATTGAAGTAGCCAGGCTCTCAATTTCAGTCAAAATTGTTCTAGATGTTGCCATAGAAGGATATGACTACGTGACCAAGAAATTCAAATTCAACTTGCATTTGCAGGACTAACATTTCACTTGGCGAAAATAGTAACCTGGTTAAACCCAGAAATTGATTTAGTTTTCAAAACATAGACACTGCCCCACACCCCAAAAAGTCATAGAATCTATTTCTTAAAACTTTTCTTTTCTCCCTTATATGCCCTGATGAGGACTCATGTGATTTGAAAGCTTGGACTACACAACATGAATTTTGGTCAGTTTATCTGCTCACAACTGCATTTGTCAACTGATATTTGTACCATAGAAAAAAAAAAAAATTAATAGGCAAAATTATTTTAACAATATTTGCTTAAATGAACAGTTGCTATCCAAATATAGCACATACATACATACATATATATATATATATATATATATATATATATATATATATATATATTGTGTATGTTTAGGCAGTAATTTTTCATTGATGTATGTTTCATTAAATAATATAGACAAGTTTTGTCGATTTAAGTAAGTTCCTTTCATATTGTCTGATATGCTTAGTAACATTATATATATATATATATATATATATAAAATGTGTGTATGTATGCCTACATACAAAAAATAAAATAATCATGAAGAGTGAAACTGAAAATGTGCATGGGGCGGGGGAACTTTCAGTTTCAGCATTTATGAAGATTTGTTGGCTGAAAAAAATTTCTTTTAAAGAAGAATGTGCTTTGTCATTTTTAAAGCAATATATAAATTTTGTGGTGTAATATAAATAAATAAATAAAATATATATATATATATATAACAACTTTTAAGGCAAAACTTTTCAGTTTATTGTTCTAATCAACTGAACTATTTTAATTTAGAGTCTTTCTTGATAATTTTAAGCCCAGGGCAATGCAATCCTCTCTTCTTATTTGTTCTTATCAGAATCTGATCTTTTAGGTCTACCATTTTTGTTCTTTATTTCTTTCTGGATTGTATAAAATGTTTCACAACTACCAAACTTCAATTCATTTCTTATTTATTGCACATTTTGAATTGGGACAGTATTGGTCTCTATATTTCATAAACATAAAACTGTTTTTAAGAACAAATTTTGTATAAATCTAATGGTTCACCTTGATTAATTGCAGAAGTATCTTGTAATTTTTTTTGTCATATCCAAGCTTTTGTACTTGAAGAATCTGTTTATATTTGCTTATATTCATGAAAAACAAATCCTCTTTGTGTTCATTGATTCGATTGTCTGCAATATCTTAATTTCTGGTAATTGCTTAATCCCACAAAATTTTAGCAATTTCTCATACTTTGTTGGGGTGGTTGATGTTCTCATCAATTCTAGATCTATACCAAAACTTCCTCTGTCACAGGATATTCAGTAAATATAGGCTGCAAAAGTGGATATGTTATCGTTAGATTAGATGGGTGCTTATAGTAGGGTCAATGATGTCATTCTCACAGCAGTAGTATGATGAGTCAATGTCTTATAAGTAACTTAAAGTATTGACACAAAATAGCATTTGTTTTAAAATACTAGATTATTATTATTACTTTTTTATGCAAGCCTTTAGAAAATTACAGATTTAAAACAGGTGGGTTTGGGGAAGATAGTTTTGTAGAAAGTTACTGATTTTTCTTTTACAATTCTATATGTGCTTAGGTTCCATTAATGAATGGAAATTATTTTCATCTTGCTTATATTTTTTTTTTTTTTTAATGTCTAAATCTTAATTCTATTAAAAATGAAAGAAAAAGAAGTTGAAATTTTAAGAGAAAAAGTAATTTGAAATTTATGCATTTGTCAAGATATGAGAATATTTGTATCTTTTAAACAAATTCAGGAGCTCTTTTCTTATCAGAATGAGTTTCCCAAGCTGCCATATTTTCATTAACATTAGACTTGTACAACTCTTACTTAATCTTCTGCATACCCAAACACTCTGAAATGTTTGTAATGGAGTTTCTGGTGTGAATGCCAAACAGTACAGCATGCTGTTTCCAAATTTCTGGTTGAATGAATTGCATCATGATGCTCTTTTTCTTACAGACAGTGCCCAACTGACCCTACTATACTATGCTATCATTAAAATAAAAAAAAAAAACAATGCACATGTGCAAAATTAAAAATGGCAACAATTTACCCGTTGTACCCTGTGTATGTGTATGTATATATATATATATATATATATATATATATATATATATATATATATATATAAATAAATAGCAACAACAGTATTTTATTTCATTCTCTTAGATAAAGCATTGTCAACATCAAGTGATGAGTTCAAAGGTTATATTTTGTCTTCTGCAAAGCTATCAAGTTCCTGTAACTTAGCAATTAAAGCAACTGGGCATTTACAAGGCTTCCTGGGGTTGTGGGCAAAGGGACATGAGTTCAAAATCTCATCAAGAACATGTACTTTATTTCTGATTCACACTGTCTACTTACTGTTGTAGAACTGGCATTCTAAGCAGAATTACAATAAAAATAGCCAGAAAATTAAGATGACAGTAAATAAGAAGTAAAAATAAATAATGTACAAATATATTTATAATTTACTGTTTATTTAAAAAAAAAAAAACTCATATGCAATTGAAATACTTGTGTATTTAGAAGTATGTATATTATTTGTATTGTGTCTCTCTGTATATATATATATATATATATATATATATATATATATATATAATATATATATAGTTAGGTAAAACATATGACCAAATATAAACAACTGCATACATGTGTTGGTGTGCCCGATGAGCTGGAAAACCAGCTAAACTTAAGTCACACATGAAAATGTAGGTATATGTATATTTATTATATATTTTCCATTTATATGTTATTTTCATAGATATTACTTAAATAAATGTTTTATTTTTTTTAATTAAACAGTATTAATTATATTTACCAGCCTGAATTTTGAGAAATTTCGGAGAAAATATGTGCTTCTCCGGCAGGAATCGAACTTGTAACCCTAATGGGAACCATCATTTGATCTGATGTTCTGTTAACCATTCAGCTACAAATTTTTTACAGACGCTTCTTTGTGGCAGGTTCGATTCCTGCTGGAGAAGCACATATTTTCTATAAAATTTAAAAATTAAAAAAAAAAACTGGAACATTTTACTTAAATAAATTTATAAACAGAAAATATATTAAAATAATTGTCTGACTTTATCCATTTCATAAGTAAAAGGTTTTGTTACTTAGCTGATTGATTCAGCATCAAAGTTTCGTAGGCAGACCCTTCAGGAATCACTCCATCCACTCATCAGGAACATATACCAAAAATCATGGGTTAACAGCATATAAACATAATGGTAGTTGGCACCATCATACCTTGATGTTATGGAAATGCCAAAACCCTATCAGTTATGCTCTGATATCTGTGGAGTCAGTGTAAACTCTTGCTAGATTGTTCATGGCAAGGTGACAAATTATTGGAGTTTGAATGGGGTATGATATTGATTACTGACTGCATGGGAAATTCTGTTTCTGAAATTGTGGACATCTATCGAAATACCTGGAATACTCAATGGAAGACTTTACCATGCACTGTGTACAGCAAATCACAGGTCCTTAATGACTGTGATCAGAGCCAGACATAGACACACACACACACATATATATATATATATATATATATATATATATATATATATATATATATATATATATATATATATTCATTGGATCAGTCTCATATTCTTTAGCTTCTATGAGATAAGGGGTAGAAAATATAACACTGACATAGGGCACATGTTTGAAGGTTAGCAACATGTAATCTGGTTTGATTAGTGATTGTACCAGTTGTTTTGGGTGGATAGTAAGGTGGGGGTTCGGGTGTGGCCATGAACTCCAATTACCAGGTGTATTGGTTTACTTAAACATATAGTTGGCCATTTGTTCTCATTCATAATGCAACATTGAATTTGAGGAGCATTCTGGAGATTTCCAACAAATGGTGTAACCATTACATTCCCAAAGAAAAAAAAACAATTGAGTATTTATGGGACATGAGAGTAGTCTGTTTACACACAAGGTCTGTTACCTACAAATATCAGGAAACTGAATAACTATTAAAAGGGAATGGCTCCACACCTCTTCAGGGTTCTTCCACTTGTTTGTGGAATTGATGCCATATTGAGATGCTACACTTCACCAGGCTCCTATCAGGGTCTTATATGATACTAGGCACCTATAACCTGATTTTTGTAATGTCATTTTTACCCTGAGATCTTTACTTTTTAAAGTTAGTTATACTTTGGTAGCAGGTGTTTCTCCAGTTTGCTTGGTTTTCAACAGCAAGTTCAAATTCCTCTATATACCTATGTTTTGCAGCATTTAAATTGTATTTATGTTTGTCCTTGAAGCATAACCAAGGATGGCTCACATTATGCTTACCATGAAAAAGTTTGCTATACATGAGGATTTTTGGCATCCCGATCATCACTCATTCTGATGACATGAGCAACCTATCTGAATTGTGATTGCATCAGAAAGGATTCACTACCACTGATGCCACATTTGATGAAAAGATCAGGGTTAGATGTTTTGTCCTGCTATGTATAACTGTATATTGAACGAAGACAGCTTTTATGAAAAGCATCAAGTTGATTGATGTGTCCTTTATGGTGTCCATGATTTTGACCCATAAAAAAGTGTGGTGAGAATGACTGCTCAATAGATACTGATTTTTGTTTTCAGGGAAATCCCATGAACATCCCATAGGCAAAGCTTAAGATTCCAAAAGGCATTGGTTGCCTTTGATATTCGGTTAACTATCTCGTTATCCAAAGAGGCACTCAAATTGACCTTGCTTCCCAAGTATGATTTCACATACTTCAAGTTGTTGTTGCCAGCAGTAATGGGAACAATTTGAAAGGTATGGGCAGTTGGTTTTGTTTTACACCCTTGACCTGCTTAGGTGTAGGCCTTGGATTGATATATATATATATATATATATATATATATATAAAATGATCAAAAGTAAATGCTGTTAACACAACATTGAAAATCTGACTTACAGTTATAAAAAAAAATCGCAAGGGGCTGAAACATCTACACAAAAAACTGTACCCCTGTCCGATGGCAAAAGCTGCTGGTGGTGCCAGGGGTGGCAGTACCGCCTTAGCCACCGGAACTGTTAACACCCCCCGCACCAGTTGTATGTATACAAAAAATATTCATCTTCACATCGAGAAACTGATTAGAGAACTAAAAAAATAAATAGACATGATATCTCTATATTATTCAATGAAACATGTTTTAAGATATGCTGCCTAATTACACACACACACACACACACACACATATATATATATATATATATATATATATATATATATATATATATATATATATATATATATATATATAAGGGTTATTACTTTTTGTAAAATATTTGATTTCCTGTATCATAATTCAATGAACTTTTGTTCAAAAATAATTTAGATGGGTGTAATTCAGTTTATTTTTTAAAAATGTCATCTCCAGTATGAAATTTCAAAAATCATATAGTATGCTATGACTTTCTGGAGCCTTCTAGAACATTTTTTTTTTTTTTTTTTTTTTTTATTTGTATATTATGCTATAACTATAAACTGCCAAATGTGTTAAAAATACATCAGTACTATCCAATTACATCATTAGCAAATTGAAAAATATTTTGTTTTTGTTTTTTACTCTTATTGCATATATGGTAAATTTGAATTTTTGGTTTGGGGGTAACCTTTTTCAAGAACTAAAACAAATTAATCCCTTTTTCATTACTTTTGAACAAGTCCGGCGATTTATGAGACAGAAACATAGGGTTACAAAAAGTTATAACCCTTATATATATATATATATATATATCTCAATGAGAAAGAGAAACGATATTTGACTTATTTTAACTAGAAAGACAAATAGCATAACCTTAATTTTGACCTTAATGTGCAATCTTCAGAATGTAAAATAAATGATCTTTTCTGGTGTATGAAGTTTAACTTTTTGAAATCTGTTTGAAATTTATAATTAAATTTATCTGACAGATTGTATCCTACCTATTCACCTTCCCTAGTCTCAATGCCTATTTGTGTCAACAGCATTCAGGATAATCTACAATGGGATCATCTATTGTTTTTGAAACATATTGTATTTTTGTTTTATAAACATAGTATCTGCACCCCATTTCTAACCATCTTTATACAGCTTCAGGTGGTTTAGTTTGGAATTCAGTTATCTTTTTCCTAAACTGGTTGCCAGCTTTAGGTAAGAGAGCCTGGTGTACTGAGTTATTTAACCTGTAGCTGGAGGGGAGAAGAGATGAAGTCATACCCTTCCCAAGTGTATGTGTGCCAAAGTGAGTGGAACAAACTCAACTGGAATTCAAATTGCCAATTTTTCATTTCAAGCCACTAACTGTTACGCTATGTGCACATCGAGATTATATCAAGAAAACAAAACAACTCTAGGTGTCCATATTTAGCCTGAAATAAAAAAAAAAATCAAACTTTCTTTTGGAGGATACAATTAATAATCTTTTCAGCAATTGAAGATTTATTAAAATCATATTAGTTGAAAAGAAGTTTGAAATTATGCTGACACCGAAGAGTGTGATAAATAAATGTGTATTTTGCATGCTTTGTTTTCTTCGTTTTGTGCATCTACAAAGTAGATAGTATTAGGAAATCGCATAAATAATCATAATAGCTCTGTAAGTTTTATTTATTTGTGGGTTAGAAGCTGAAGACAATTGGTAAAACAAAGAAACTGACCAAAACATGCATTTTCTATACATTGACAATATGATCAACTGCACCTATTCTTTTTATATAGTAATCAGAAAATTCTATCTTTAAAAAAAAAAAAAGAAACTGAGAAAATGTAGCTTGCAGACTTGATTAAATCTAGTTATAATTTATTTTATTCAGACTTCTACAATCTCCCCCTCCTCCTTATGAAATAATCAGTAATAAATATCTGACCTTGATAATTGTATGAACACATCATGAATATGAATATAAATTGTGGTGGCAGGATGAAATACAATATATAATCAAGAACAATATTTGGGAAAATATATGACAAAATGGAAAAGTTTTCCTGTGATGTGTTTTGTCCTTTAGGACTTAATCGAACTAAATATGTTATGTTGGCATGACTACACATATGCACAAATGAGGGATGCTGGGAATCTTAAACAAAATTTTTTTTTTTGTTTTTTATTATCTAGCTGATTTCATTTAGATTCTTTTTCTTTCCATCACTTTTGTTAATAGATGGTGATTTTCTAAGCATAGCTTAGATGTGGCACAAGGATGAAAGTAGGTCACCCAATGAGGATCACACTCACTACTCAGTTGTAATTGATTGAGCAAGACAAGATTGTTACCTGTGTCAAAGTACCCATTTAATTTTCTAAGTGAGGATCAAACTCCCTACTCAGTCATAATTGATTCAGCAACACAAGCTTGCTTACCTCAGAATTGTTAGTTATGAACAGAAATTGTAGGATTCTTAGAAGAAAAAGCATCTAAGCTTTGAAATCTGAGTAACTTTACCTAAAGCTAGTAATAAAAAAAAAATGCTTTCTAATTTTGAAAATATTTAATACTTTTTGATTTTTAATACAAGACTAGTTCCCAAAAGTTTCATTTATTTATTTATTTTTTTTTTTTTTGAGAAGTTATTACAGTGCAGTGGAGTGTAATGGATAAGTGCTCATAATTAGAAATCAGAGAGACAAGTTTAAATTCCAGTTGAGTTCATTAAAATAACTTACATGCAAATACCCTTGAGTAAAGTATGAATCCATCTCTACCCTCTGCCATCTATAGGTTGAATAGCAGGACAGACTGGATCCTATAGCCTTGGTTGACAATCAGTCTACTGTAGAAAGAAATGGGAAGCTACTGTGAGAAAATCCACCTTGTCAGTCATGAATGAAGAGACATGATCACTCACACATGTATCATGTATGGCACTTAACTGACTGACTATTACACTATAGATAAAATTATTTTTTCTTTTCATTGAAGGTATTTTACTGACAAAATACAAATAAAAGAAAAATAAATTATCACATTTGTCACCGTATTGAATCTTATTTCACAATTGCAAAGTGTATTCCTTTTTTCTAATAAGTGTAACTTTATGGATAAATTACATAAACCTAAATATCCTCCAGGAAAGTGACATGTTGCACCTTTTCGGGCTCATATTCTCTGCTGATACGAAGTATTAAGACTCTATTGAATCCATTGGTAGGTCAGCTGCTAAGAAAATTGGTTCACTATATCAGGTGAGACAGTTTTTATCTCCAGAATCTATCTTATCTATAAGTCTACCATTCGTTCATGCTGGTACATATGGTCCAGTTCATCTCCTATTTACTGTGAGCTCCTTGATAAGATCCAAAGAGGAATCTGCAATATTATTTGTCCTGATCTTGTAGCTCAGCTCTAGTCACTTTTCCACTGCTGTAAAGTTACCTCTATATTCCCTTTGTATTCCTTTGATGAGATGTAAGTTCCACTTAAGCAACTTCTTCCAACAAACTACTACATTTTGGAACTGACTCCCGAGAGGATGCTTCTTACTCTGTAACTCTCTAACTTGAGTAAGTTTACCTCTGGGCTTTATACAAGTTAAACACTATGTTAAAAATAAAAAAAAAATACTTCATTTAGTTGTTTTAAAAAAATGCTTGTAACAATAAAATATGAACCGAGTTCTCTAAGATGTAATATCAATGGTAAACTATTTCTTAGTAATCTTCTTACTATTTTCATTTTCTCTTATTAACTAAAATAGGACAAGTGAGTTTTATAATTATGAGATCTAATAAAATATAATACTAACTCTTTAATCTTTCCAACAGAAATATGCACAAGTCTATCATGTTTAGGCTGTAAATTTATACAAGTCAAAGAACATTGGTGATTGTTATATATTTGTTGACAATAATTTGTGTTTATATATTGACAGGGAAGAAACTCATTTCTCTATTGGTGACTAATATAAGTACCACTATGTTGAAAACAACATTTGTACTCTGAACATATATTTGTAATTCTGTTTATATAGTGACACTTTATATACTTATCTGCATTATTTATCTTTGGGTATTTCTATCAATAATATAATAAATTTAGAATGTATAAAGTGTTTTTTTTTTTTTTTTTTTTCTGAACAAGACAAATATAATCAATTACTAATCTCCATTTCTGACAACCTTTCCCGTTTCCTGGTAACACATTGTTGTATGAGAATGAAAATTCTCACTTTCTGAACAGAATGAAAGTAGTACATGAAATCTCGATTTATGAATCATTTAGGATAGGATCCTTGTAAATTTGTGCATTTCTAATTTGTGTTAAATCTGCTTTTTAATTCTTAAGCAAACAAATCATTTTAAGGTGTTTTGTTTTAATAAACAAAACACCTATGAAATACCAATGTTTTTCTTTGTTTTACCTTCAACATAAATTATGCTTTAAGTACACTAAATGAAATAGGCTTAAAATGCTATTCACCTTCTGTTTTCATATTGTGTTTATTAATCTTTTCTTAATCAGACACAAAGCTATAAGGTCATAATATCTGCTGTTTCTAACAGGTCAACCATCAAAGTCCTGATCAATTCAGTAATTAGTTCAGAACTGGTAATTTCAACATGATTTAACAATAAATTAAAAAAAAAAAAAATATATTTGTAGATCTATTTACCAGTGTATTATTATCTGATACATGTGATAAATATTGAAGACCAAATACTTTATTAATAAATTTGGTTGGTGAGCATATAGAGATCTGAAAACAACAATAATCAATAAATATATTAAAGAGGAGTGGTAGAACCTATGGAACTCCTGCCCAAACAATAAATTGTTCAAAACTATAGGAGAATGACATCAGAAACACCAAATCTGAGAGGAATTGATTATGTTCAAGTTCTATATTAGATATACTGCCATAACCCATTTGTATATCCTAAAAAATAAAGATCCTCCGGTATGTGTGGTATGCCAAGAGTTATTCACCATAAAACGCATGCTCATAAACTGCAGTAATTTTCAGACAAAAAAAATAAAAGAAACTTAAAATAACTTTTTCAAAATACTGATTCATTTTACATATTTCAGTTACTAAGAGAAATTAAACTGATTACAAAAATATTATGTATATATAACAGCAGTCTTACTATTTAAAATAGAATTTTTTGACTGTTTAAATACAAAAAAAAAACATTCAATTTTGACATTGAATGAGCCAATGGGTTGATATGCCGTAAAACAAACCAAACCAGTTAGTTTTGGTCAATTCTGTTTTGTATGTAAAATCCATGCAGTGAAAATCACTGTTTACACTTGTAGAACATGTTTATATCTCTTGTCACTGCCTTATAGTTTGAGGCCTAAAAATTTATGCATTAAAAAAAAAGCAAAGCCCTTTTGATATCTAGATCTTTGTTTATAATAAAACTTAAAATTGTCTTCATTCTGAAAGAACTGTTATGTGATTCCTATATATTTTTGTTAACTGGCAAACATTTTTATCCAATTTCTTTTTTTACTTTCTGCTACATTTAGTTTTGTTTATGGGTTTGTAATTCATTGCTATGAATAACTTGCAAAACTAGAAAGATTACCTACATTTTTGGAGCCCTGAAGCTTAAATAAATATGGGGGGGGTCCCCCTTTTGCAACCAGCAACAATAGATTCAAGGATTCAACTAACAAAATATAGTCTATGAATAGATTCTGGTGAGCTCAACAAGCCCATGTAGCTGGAAGTTTGATGCTGCAAGCCACCAAGAAAATTTTGAAATTTAACCAATTAAGGGAATTTTGAGGCTCTATGTAATGGGTATTATATAACATATTCTAAGGCCAACCACTAACTACTTCAACCCATTGGCTTATGATTCTATCACTAAAATGAAATTATTTTAATAGTAATCATTAAAAAAAAAAAAAAAAAAAAAAAAAGAACACTTATTTTGTTGAAAAATTCACTCGTTAAAAAAGTTGTTTCAGGGGTCCAGAGCTTTAAGCTTCATTAGTTTCATAGTAGATCTGCCACTGACTGTATTTCCTGAGTGACTAATTTTTAAAAAACTTATTTAACATAAAAAAAAATTCACTATTTTTATAACACAGGAAAATATACTTAGAAAAATAATCATTTACTTGCTATCATAATTTCGATATCCTTAATTCAGAAGGTGTGTTTAGGCACATGACTAGCTATTTATAATTTAAAATGAGCAATAAGTTCATTGGACCTATTTATTTATTTTTTTTTAAAGCTGTTTCATTTCATACTATTTACTTTGCAAACTATTCCAGATTGTCTTTTCTAATAATTTTTGTGATCAATCATTTTCGTGAACCAGATTTTACTTGTCCAGATGTAAAACTTGTCAGTCCTCTTTGGAATGTTAATTTAAATCATAGATATTTATCAAAAGTAAGATTAATTTATAAAAGTACAAAGATTTAGAATATATTATAAAAAAACTTTTGATACAAGAAAAAACATTATATAGGATTCATTATGTAGAATAGAATTAGTTTATTTATATCATTAAAAATGAAAGCATTTTAAATATACTTTTTTTTTTTTTTTTTTCAATTATATGCTCTTTTTTTTTTTTTCCAATTATATGCTTTTTTTTTTTTTTTTTTGAGTTTATATTTTATATTTTCATCTGCTTTCAGTTTGCCGTTGTCATAAGACACTGTCAGCTGGTATCACCCGTGCAAGGGAGATAACTCTAATACAGTAAAAATTCAAACATTACAAAAAAATCCACTTGACATACTAAGATAGTTTTGTAATATAAAATTGGCAGTTGAAAAATCATGCTTAAAATTTCTTAGTATAAATATATTTCCATGAGGCCAATTTTGGCTCAAGGGTAAATTTGTGGAGCTCTCATCAAGGAATGAACCTGTTATAGAGCTGCTGCAAGATTTCCATTGTAGGTTCTGTAAAATTTGGCTATATACCTTTTTTTTTTTTTTTTTTTTTTTTTTTTTTTTTTCCAAATTTGGAAATGTATGATACAAGATTTAAAAAAACAAAAATGTTTTTAGTCTTGTACAATGAATTAAAAAAATAAATTTATACCAGATTGTTTTTTTACCACAGGCATCAAAGAATGCTTTGATCCCCATTCTCCTTTTTGAAACACTTTAAAAAAAAAATACTGTTTAAGGGATAAATCAAAAATTTTAAGGCTCTTTAATAAAATTGTCCAACTATTTGTAAGGTACATATCTCCTTTTCCTTTTTTTTGTGTGTGTTAATAACACTACTGAAACTGGGCAAGGTAATTAAAGATTCTAAATTCATATAAATTCAGAGCAATAGATAAAAAAAATAGCTTCTTGATGTAATTTTATATACAAGTAAGCAAAAATATGTTGGTAATGGTTTGTAGTTTTATTTTGAATTATTATTATTATTATTATAAGATTTTTTTTTTTTTTTTTTCATCTTGGATGCATGATGACACAGTGGGTTTTTTTTTTTTTTTTTTTTTTTGCCACATGTGCACTGGATATTGGACAGATTTTATGGTTTGTCAAAGCAGATGTTTTTCTACATCCCAATGTGTATTATGACTCAAGTCAGAAAAAAGGAAGGACAACAGAGATAAATATTTTTCACATGGTAAAAACTATACTTGGTGCTATCCTTCAATTCTTCTAATGCTATAGTAATCTAAAACATATGGATGATTACCAATGGTGACTATTGACACAGTTTCAAGTGTAATAACAAGTACAACCAAATCTGAGGCTTAAAACAATATCTTCTCCATTCCTGCATATTTTTTTTTTTTTTAATTTAAAAAAAATTTTTTTTTATTTTATGAGTGTTTGTTTCGAAATAGCATTTTGAAATATTTTACCTCATAGCCAAGTTGTGGGGAATCCAAGCAAAGAAGAATAGAAATCTGCTTTACTCATCATTGATTTCCTATTGATCTCCTGTCAGCTGGACTGCATGGCAACACCAGCAGCCCTGAGAGGGATGATGATGGTGATGGAGGAGGGGTGGTGGATATAACATGGGTGCAGATGGTAGTTGTGGCTGCTGTAGTAGTACTACTAGTAGTAGTAGTAATGAAAGTGGTTGGAGGACTATTAGCAATAGAGATGATTAAGGTTCTGGCAGTAGCAGTTCTGACAGTGGAGATGATTTCTGTTCTAGTAAGAGTTGGGAAATGGCAGTAGCAGCTGTAGAGAAGGTTATGGTTCCAGTTGTAGATAATAATGTGTTTATAGTAAAAAGATAAATAATATTTATCCCCACTATCTGTGGTGAAAGGACACAAGTTGTAAAATTAAAACTAATACTTTTAGTACAATTACAACAGCAGCTGCTTTCACGTGTGTGTGTGATAAAAATATAGTTTTAAGGTATGCTATTTTTATGGGTAAAAGTGCTCAATATCAGGGATAGAGCATATGTAAATATAAATATAATAGCCTGAAGATTGTGTTCATCCATGAAACTGCTCAGTGTTGGCCCCAATGTTCACACAAACACACACACACACACACACACACACATATATATATATATATATATATATATATAAAATAATTCTCCTACACGATGTGTATGTCTAATCACTTGCTGTTAATTTGGCAAAACATCTTCATTAAGTTCTTAAAAAAAATTCTTGTTTTTTTTTTCTGTAGGTTTAATTGTTAAGAGTTTATTATCCAGTTTTCTATATAAAGTTTCTTATGTTTAGTTTGCTAATTTGTTTTGTTTAAAGGTAGAATTTTGGTAGCATTTTTATGAAAAGTTAAAAAAAAAAAAAACATGGCCTGTGTGTTATCTATAAAATTTTTTGCCTAAATTAAATACTTTTATCTCATTTTTACGGTTTGAAAATAAAATGGTTTTTAAACCATAAAAATAAAGAGCCAAAAAATTACTGAATTTTCTGGTATTAAGAAAATATCTTTTGTTAGAATTTTAGAGATTAAGCTTTGGAATTTCATGAAAAAACATTTTCAAATTTTGAGCAATCTTGATAATTATTGTTTAACTTTTCTCCTCTTTCTAGTTGGGAATTATATGTACAGACTTTGTTTTCTCTTGAAGCTAAATTTTTATTCTTTCCTTTTCTATGCTTTCTTCTACTTTTTTACCATTTCTAAAGAAGTTGCTGGGGTTCAAGATTATTATTGTTGATGCCTGATCTTTTGGAATTGACTATTCTAGGTTTGTTCTTTCTTTCCTTTTTTGTGTCTTTATGCAAGGTCTGCTTATATAATGTTTTTACTCCAAATTCTTCCTATTAGTAGAAATGTATGTGTAAAAAGTATCCTATTCTATTGTTTAACTTTGAAGATGAAACCATGGCTCATCTTGAATAAATGTTCTTGCTCTCGGGCAATAAGAACTTAAGAAAAATGTTTTCCAATTCTTGTGAGATGAACAAGAATACATTTATCTCTTTACAAGTAACTGGTAACAGTCTTGTTCACTATGCATTTATCAAAGTGAAAGGAAATAATACTTACCTGAAACATTTTATATTGATGTGCTGATTTACCTTAATACTCCCCCCCCTTACTTTGAGACAATGTTAATGAAAACTAATTTTGCATTTATCTTTTTGCATAAAAGTAATTCCACTGTGCCATGTCCCTTCAGGGTATTGATGATCATGACTCTCCATAATTTCCTGTCCTTTG
Organism: Acanthosepion pharaonis; assembly: GCA_903632075.3. Taxonomy (NCBI): domain Eukaryota; kingdom Metazoa; phylum Mollusca; class Cephalopoda; order Sepiida; family Sepiidae; genus Acanthosepion; species Acanthosepion pharaonis. The sequence goes on from CAHIKZ030001074.1 coordinate 80,027, forward strand.
TAGCTTTTGTCTTTTTATTAACTCTGCTAAACCTTGCCCCACCATCCATTTACTCAAACTCTCTAGGTAGGTTATGCATTGTTTTCCTCTGTTTCTCTTGCCTTCAATATGTTGTGTGAGTATAAAATTTTTCAAGCCCTCTTTCTTCATTATGTGCCATAAAAATTTCAACTGTCTCTTTCTGATAACTCCCTTCCTCTTACTTGCTTCCATAATAGCTATAATCTTCAAATATTCAAATGTAATGTCAATCAACGTCTTTTGATCTTGATCCCCATCCTTCTTTTTATCCTTTCATCAAACACCCCTCTTTACTCTTACTTTCACTCTCTGTAACTCCTTGCATCCTAGTGGCACTCCCACCTTGCTTAGGATGAAATGCTTAAAAAAGTATAAGTTTTATTTACATTTTCTTTAAAACTTCATTGCTGATGACTTGTTTGGTCTGTGGTATTCTCAGCATCCTTCTGTAGAGCCACATTTGAATATATGTTTGTACTTATTTTTCCCCCCTCACTAAAAGCAACTTAAGTGTTACATTCTTCTTATCCTCCCAGAAATGGATTCTCATCAGTTATCAACCAGACATAACCATGAGTTTCATTTTTTTCTTCATAATCATAGAGTATCAACAAAATTCTTGATGTGTATCACATGAAGCTAACCAGTATTTTTGCTAGTAAATAAATTTGAATTAATATTTAAGTGCTTATTAGTGAAACTATAATTTTTAATATTGAAAGTGGGATAAAGATTTCCTTTTCCCTAATTGAAAGAAAGGACAATTGGCAAGAATTTTTAAATGAAATTTTAATTTGATTTAAAATATGTGCTTTTTATGGAGAACAATCATATGGAGATTTTTAGTTTATGCATACAGACTAAAGAAATGTCTTAACACTAGGATTACTTTATATATGACTAGCAGTAGAGCCCAGCGTTGCCCGGGGATATAACAGTAAGAGATAGATCAAGTATCCACCATCATAAAGACTGAAAATAAAATTGACAAAGAAGATTATTGAATTTTAAGGTTGAAAAAGTGTGTGCAAGGACACATGCCATGTCTTAATTTTTTTTTTTTTTTTTTTTTTTTTTATTTTTTTAATTGAATACAGTAAAAAAAACCTTGTGGTGATTCATAATTAAACTGATTTGAAAAACATTGTTTTAATACAAAAATATTAACTTTATTTGGGTTTATTAATTATGATCTAACAAATCTTATTCATTTCAATCCTTTTCGGTAATAATAATCTTTTTACAATTTAGATTTTTTACTTATTGAATGATTGAATAGAATTTTATTATAAATAATTGTCTTGTAAATGGAATTTTTAAAGCATTCTGAATGTAAATAAAAATGGAATTTTTTAAAAAAGTAAAAATAAAAAAAAAAAAGTGTGCAAGACAATAAGAAACACTACCTGCCAAAAAAAGTGAAGTTTTGTTGAAATCAGTTGAAAAATGTAGGAAATCCGATCCCATATATAAAGGAACACACACACACACACACACACACAACCTGGGTTTTTATAATAAGCATAACTCGATATGAGTTGTCCCCCTTCCATTTTCACGATGTCTCTTAATCGTGTTTTCAAATTGATTTTGTGCAAAAACAATTATATTTTTCCAATTTTTGGTGCTGTTAGAACCATCACAAGGTAATTTTATGTAGTCCTGTGAAGTTTTGTTGAAATCGGTTGAAAAATGTAGGAAATCCGATCCAATATATAAACGTTACAGACACACACACACACACACACAATCTGCGTTTTATAATAAGTAAGATCTTTGTAATTTTGATTGTTATCTAATTCTTCTAATAATTTAATTAACCTACAATGTTCTGTTAAAGTTATGTCCACTCTGATTTGATATTATCGCACTTTTGTCTAGTATTGACACTTAATAATGTCTATTATTAAATATAAGATTGTTATAATTGTGTGCTGGTTGTGTAGTGTAATTTCAACTATTCATTTTGTACTTGAAAAACAATGTTGAACTGGTGACTACAGAAAAATGCTACCTTGTGTAACAATGTAGGCTAAACAATTTTATAAAATATAAGTTAATTATAAAATAACAGTATTTATTTATTAAAAAAAATATCTTTTATGGGTGCATTGTATTATTGAATTTGGATCTTTTTTAAAATTTCTTTTTAATTAAGCAATTTACTTCAAGCAAGGTGATAAGGCAGCTAAGACAAAAGGGGCTACTTAGAGTGAAAGACAATGAGATGACATTAGAAGGAACTGGAAACCCAATCCTAAACAGGAAAAAAAGGATAAACATCTACTCCTGTTCAAACATTGTTCAGTAGATAGTGAATGTTTGATTCAGGTTCTTTTATAAATCACCTGCTATATATATATATATATACAGGAGTCACCAGGAATGATGTTCTGAAAGTAATGCCACCTATATATTTTCATGGAAACTGCAAAATATGCAGGGAGCACATGTAACACTCTTTTATAGACCAAGATTTCAGTAACAAAACATTATTTTTACACTTAGTCCCTACCCATGATGAACATAAACCTGCATGCTGTGCTTGTAGACATGATTTGTCATACACATCATTGTCACTACAGCCAGAATACATTATCCACTCCACTGCTTAACTGTGCTCCCATCCAATATTTGGTCTCTATAAACATTCAGCAAGCATCAGTGTAGATGCAATTTTTTTTGAATGGAGAAATCAATGATACACCTCTGCTTCATATACATTTTCATATTGAATGTTATTTTGCCAAGCAGTAGTGAAGTTGCTATTTGTAACAAGGCTAAAAAGAATCATGGGCAATTCATGAGAAGGTTCAACCTCTTCTGGCATGCCATCAAAATCTGCCTCTTGTGCTGTAGGGGAATGTAATAGAAGACATTACTTTCAGAGTGATCCTATAAATATAGGAACAATTATATATTCTCCTATTTTATATACAAGAAATATAGGATAATCTTTGAAATTGTAGAATATTTTTGTGACTGTATAGCCTTGAAGTTATATTTTTGTGACTGATGTAACAATACTCTAATTTACTTTCTTATAAGAGACCCATTTAAAATTTATGCGAGTCCTTAACAGAAATAAAGTTTTCTTGTTATAATGCTTTTAATGGGTGACTAGGTTAAAAAGGAAGCTTATTGTGCTGTTGTTTTTATTATGTCATATATATATTACTAAAATGAACCATGCAGTTTTAATTTTGATTATAAAGGCTTTTAAATGTAATTGTGGAGAAAAAATAATTGGAGATATTTTTTCACTGTTTTTGTCTATATCTAGAATGGCAATGAAATTGCTAGTAGAAGGATTGCAACCTATAAGCACTTGAAACAGTTATAACCTTTTATTCAATTTTTGTTTACCTTTACAATACATTTGCAATCTGATATTTACTTGTAAATTTTTGATCAATGGAAGTTATAAAATATTTTGCCTCAATTGATTGCTTTTTGCGTTCTTTGCCTGCAGTTGTGCAGGGAATAGATGTCATTAGTAAATCCATAGCTTAAGGATAAAAAAAGCATTTATTTTACTCAACTATTTATTTTTTTAGCTTAATCTCTTGTCAATGCACTTGTTTCAATTTCTCCATTAAGAACCGAGATCAGACATTGTGCAGTGAAAATTTCAAATTAAAATTTAGCTACTAATGCTGTCAGGCTTCAGACTTATAAATTTACCCTAGTATAAACAAGAAATATATTGTGTTATAGCTGCTTTGTATTTTTTGCAGGTGGGTGGGGTTTATTATTAAAAGTATTGTTTAATATACATACATACCTCTTATTTATTTATATATGCACAGTATTTAGTGGAAAATGCTCAATATCGGTGCTAATAGATGCAGTTGCATGGATAATAGTTTTGTCTGAAGATCGTGAAATTGTGAAACCTGAGGTTACTAACTACTATACATGCTACCTGAAGATTGCGTTGTGCATGAAACTTGAAGAATAATATATATATATATATATATATATATATATATATATATATATACACACACACACAGAGAGATGTATCAGAAATACTTTTACAAACTTTGGGGGTTGGTTCCTCACACCAAATCAAAGACAAAAGTTCATATAAACATATATTCATAAATCCTTCCTTTTTGAGTTATTAAGTTTAAAGAAAGTTTCATGTAGATGGTGCTGTGTTGTTTTATAGACTAGGTTACATTTGTCATTTGTGTACATTTGTGGCTAGTCTGTCTTTAATGTTTAATATGTGTAGCCGTGAGCTAGCTGAGAAGTGTTCCATTTAACAATGGCAGGATATTTATATTGTGAGCAGGCAGATATGACTTTTACATATGGCTGCACAAATGGTAATGGACATGAGGGTGCACAGCTGTATTGGATTGCATTTCCAGATCAAAGGCAGCTGAGTTATTCAACCTTTGCTGCTGTTTATTATTGCATTATTGAGACAGGATCTGTGGCACTACAAACTATGGATCAAGAAATACTGAGATCTGCTTGTACGCCCAACCACAGAGAACACATTCTATAAGCTGTCAGAGGCGATACCGGTATCAGTACACATCAAGTGTCCCTAGCATATCCTCCATCTTATAGTACCACACAGAGAGTACTTCAAGAGCAGCTTCTGTATCTGTATCTTTTGCAATGTGTGCAGGGTGTTTCGCCCTCTGAACACTCACCATGGGAGAACTTTTTCTGATGATTTATTGCACAAACTTCTGATCCGTTTTTTGTTTCTTCAGTCTTGTTTATGGATGAGGTAACATTTGGAAGAGATGGAATAACAAATTTCCATAACCAACATTTGTGGGAGGATTGGAATCCCCATGGTACAATACAGGCTAGACACCAGCACCAGTTTATGATTAATGTGTATGCTGGAATTGTAGGTGTCTGTCTGGTAGGTCCATATGTTCTCCCAGCACGTTTTACAGGAGCTGTCTAAAGGGACCTTATTTTGAACACGCTTCCAGACCTGCTAGAGGATGTACCCCTGCTAATATGAAAACTTGTGTAGTTCATGCATGATGGGGCTGCAGCACATTTTACTCGCATTGTTCACAATGCACTGGCTGACATCTACCATAGAAGATTGATAGGTAGGGGAGAACCGGTTTCATGTCCTGCATGTTCTCCTGACCAATCCTTTGGATTTTTTTTTATCTGTGGGGCCACCTAAAACAATTGGTTTATGCAGCAGATGTTAATAATGCAGAGACACTTTATCAGTGTGTCATAGGGCCCCTATAAAACCATTTGACACCATGTGGGAGTATTTGAAAGGGTTCACCAGTCAATGATTTGACATGTTCATGCATTTGTAGAAGCAAGTGGAAGACATTTTCAACATTTGTTATGATTTGCTGTGTTGAGGTACAATGATGGCCTTTTGGACATATGTTTATATCGACATTTTACCTTGTTTTGGTGTCAGGAACCCGCCCTAAAGTTTGTAAATGTATTTTGGGATTGTATCTTAGATTGTACCATAAACTTTAAACTTAATAACTCAAAAATGAACTATTTGAGGACATATGTTCCTATGGACTTTTGTTCTTGTTTTGGCATGAGGAACCCACTCCCAAAGTTTGTGAAAGTATTTTTGATACACCATATATATATATATATATATATATATATATATATGGCATGCTTGACTTAACAGTAGCTTCTTCTGTCCTGATGGATGCAGTTTCAAATCCTACCTGAGAGAGTGCAAATTTTTCTTTAATAGGATTTCTTGAACATTCAGGCCAGTAGACAAAAATAAATATACTGTTTAATAAATAAATGGAACACATACTCAAATACAAGTATCCATTAAAAATAACTTTTTATAAATATGATATATATATATATATATATATATATACTGTCTGTGTGTGACTTTGTATTTGTGTATGTAATATGTATGTCTGTATTATGTATAAGTGTACTTTTGGCATTTATTGTACACACACAGTTTGACCGAGTTTGAAATAAGATATTGGCATAATACATTTCTCTACTACTCAGTCTGGCCAACCCCTACTCTAGGTTGAGCAATAAAATTATAATGTTAGAGATAATGGAAAAACAAAAACTAACAGCTTTATACCGATCAACCTCTGCCCACATGTGTGTATAGAGCTGTAAAATAAAATTAAAAAATAATCTGCCATTCCTTCTCTTATCTACAGTGAAATAGTCTTAGTATCTTATTGATAATTATGTGCATTTGTTTGAAGTCATTTTCATGATTCCTTCCATATTTAAACAATATATTTTCTAGTAAATATAGTTTTGTAAATAGACAAACAATTTAGATTTTAAATTTGATCATGACGTCAGCGAAGTGACAGGTACCAAACTAGTATAAAAAAAAAATTATGATAGAATTATTATAATTCTTTTAATAATTGTTGGCATGCTTAATTGGGTAAGTAAGTTGAATGACAGTTTTGTTTTTTGATGGTAGGCTTCCACCCTAAACCCTTACATTGCTGATAAAGCATTTTTCTTTGTCTTCATTTGTGCATGAAGCCAACAGCATGTCATGTGGGCAGTTGGAGGATTAACTTGCAACTAATTCACTGGAAATTGCAGTAGAGTTAATTTGAGGTAATTACTGAACGTTTTATTATTGGATCATTAATAGACTGAAGTCAGTTGGGGAGCAGGGTCTTTAAAATGAAAGTTGATATGCACACTGGTGCCTGTCACAGAGTTGGTCAGTAAATACATTGGACTTGATTAAAAAAAAAAAACAAAAAAAAAAACAAACAAACAAAAAGTAACATTTTCAATGGTTCTATTGCTGCATTTGGTTGGAGCCCACCTGACCAACACGACCAGCTAAGACCATTTTAACTACTCTGTTCATCTATCTTCCTCTTAGAAGATAGAGATAAGATTTAAAACTATTACAGTATTTTTTGTAAAATTCTAGATTGATGCTTAAGATACTTAATTAGCAATTGATTTATTTTTTAAATTGAACATTTTATAATTAGAATTGAAAATTGCTCCTAGTTTGTTTTTTGTTTTTTTTTCTGTCCCCCCCACTCAAGATTAATCAAGCTGTTACTGTGTGACACTGAAGTGGTGAGGTGGTTAAACATTAATTCTAAGCAGGAAAAGAAAAGAGTTAAGCCTAAAATGAAATATAGGCTGGAAGTTAGAGAGAGAGTGGAGTCATTTTCCTTGGTGAGAATGGAACCGTGTGGATTTCTTCTCTCCTAAAGTTTATTTTTTTTATCTATTGAGAGTCTGGTATGTGGAAGAAAACAGAATTGGGGGAACAATTTTATCTCTTTCTTGGGAAGTTAAGAAAATGCATGTTACTTGTAAACAGAAAAGCAGATGAGAAAAACGAATTGAGAAATGGAAACAAAATGAACCTGCTGTAAAGGTTAAGATTATGAAAATTGATCCCTCATAATAGGCAGGTGATCTGGCCCCTGTCTCTGCTTAGACAGTGACTAGCCCATGGATGGAAAACATAGTCTCTTTGTTGAAAAATTAGGTAAGCATATTTTCATTGACAAAAACAAATTGGGAAGTAAGTTTATTTTTCTTGAGAAATTAGGAAAACACATGTTTTCAACAGAGAATGAACCCTTTTTCATAGGGTTCAAGTTATGAAGTGCAATCATGATGTGCCAAGAAGTTTATCTGGTTTATATTTTTGCTGGGCAGGGATAATTCTAGCATAGGGTGGGGGATAGAAAGGGCTTGAACCACCACTACCATTATGATGATATTCGATCTTCCACTGTTCTGAGATGAGGGCAAAGTCAGTGTGGATTGAAGTGGCCTGTGACCAATAACCAGCTTGGGCTAGTGTCAGCATTGACCAGTTAAAATGTCATCCTAAGACCCTGAGGACTGAACCACTAAACATGGTTACACCACTTGGTGTAGACGGCAGCCAAAGGTGTTATATTAATTGGTGACCATGACCAAGGATGTGACTCTGTTAGCAGCGAGTGTTATAACTGTTTGACTAAAACCTATCAGTTTTGTTAAGAAAACTTTGTACCAACAACTATGCTTCTCGGTATCTCTTTCGTTTTAAAAATCTTTATTGTACTGGTTGTATTTTTTGCCTATGACTTTATGATTCAATAATAAAGTTTTTGGCCAGTTTATTCTTTTGCCTTTTACAAGTAGTATTTTTGTTAAAATGTCAAGATTTACTGCATTGTAGGCTGTCAGAGATGGGTTCTATATTTTTCTATATTTATCAGAGGAACGCTTTGAACGCTGTATAAATTGGTGTTTACTTTTAATGAATAATTGCCAATCTATGCAGTCATCTCTGAAAAGGTGAAGATTTATAAGTGGAAACTAACACATATTAATACAAGATATATGGGAGTTTCCATAGAAAGGACCACAGATTTTATTTACTATCAATAACTTTCAACATATGGTCTTAAAAAATAATGTAACATTAAAGCACCAACCATGAAAATTGTTATCAGACAAACTCCCTAATAATTCTCAATAATATAATAAAAAAAAAAACTACTACAAAGTTTATCTATAGCATGTCACAGTGTAATACAGTTAATGGCGTAATATCTGACTTGATATTGGACAAAAATCTCACACGAATATTTTGGAATGAACTGGCAAGAGAAAGAACAATAAAGAATTCCTTAAAACTTGTTCCTAACAACAGATTTTTGAAAACTTGTTAACACAATTTATCCTCTTTTACAATTACTGTTATGAATCTTTTAAGCTATACTTGATAGGTGTGTGCTATGTTATACTCAATATGTGTATGCTAAGCTATACTTGATAGGTATATTTGAGCTACTACAATACTTTAGTCACATTAGTAGAGGCATTTTGTTAGTCACTATGTAGTGACAGGCTCTGGTAAAGGCTAACAATGAGTGTAAAAGCTTTCTATTGTTACTTTTGTCTGTATAGTAAGATGGTTATGGGAAAATGGTTTGTTTAAGTGTTTACTTATTTTCTTCTGGCATGCCACCAGTAAAACATTTTATTTAGATATTTGGTGATTGGACAGTGCAGGGATATGGATTCATGCTTTCTCCAATGGCAATTGTGCAATATGTACAGCTTCAGCCAGAATTTGAAATAGGTTTAACAGTTCCAATTTCTGTGATGATAACCTTTAAAGAAAAAAATATTAATATCAATATTAGTATGTATTTACAATTTATTTTTCTGCTATATTAAAAATGCATCTGCAGAGACAAATTAGAGTGGAAAAGTGAAATGGAGGGAAAGTGAATTTGATCCTGATAACTTTGGCACTAACTTAGTCCAAGTATATCAGCAATTTTTATTAATTTGAATTTAAGACAGTGTTTAAAAAGAAAATCTGCAATGTTTAACCTTCATGCCTGCAAAAAAAAAAAATAGTGTATCAAAAATGATGGCTTTCTCTTGAAACTGCTATTACACTTGATTTTTTTTTTTTTACTCACTTGGCAATGTTTATTTACAAGATTATAAAAATATATGAATCTAATATAATGCAATATATATTATTTACCTTTTTAGAAAGATATATATAATTTTATAAAGAAACAAATTTGAAAAATCTTTTTATTCAAAAATTTATTAAAAAAATTACAAAATTATATAAACCAACTACAATGCAATATTTGTCATAAAAATTCCAGATACTCTGTAATTAAATGCAAGGAAAACTCCACCCATTGAATGAATAAGGAAATACACACTCAGAATATCAGATGTTTGCAGTCTTGCCTAAAATCAAAAATTAAAAAAAATGTTTTGTTCAGAGGAAGAGATGCTCTCAACCTATTTTAATGAATTTATGTAGTGTGAGCAAATGGAAGAAATGGCCAGAAAATACATTTTTTCAAAATTTATAATTACATTTGCTCATTGTTATTTATTTAAATTTTCTTTTTCATAAACATTTTTATAAATTTATGAATAACAAAATCTCTTTTCATATTTATTTCATTGTAAAATGGTAAATAATAAATATTTAATTATAGTTAGTACACACATTTTTATCTTGTAAATTAAAAAAAAGTTCCCCCAGTACAAGGCTTAAGAGGCACTCAAGGTAGAGTGTGTGAACTTATATTAGCATAGGAAAGAACAATCATTAGGAGTATAGAGTTGAAGCAGAATTTAGAAGAAACCAGAAACCCAATCCTAAACAGGAAACAAGGGATAAACCTTTACTCCTGTTTTTTGAACAGGTGTAAAGGAGGAGTGTGAACTGGTTGATAGGTGAACATATCTACTCCTATTATTTAAAATTATTCTTGTAAATAAGCAATCTAATAAATAAATAGTGTTTAACATCTTTGTTATAAATTTTCAAGAATAAAGTAAATTTATAAATTCACTTTCATATGTTCTAAAATTCTAATTATCACTTTTTAAACCAATAAACATTGCCAAGTTATTAAAAAAACAAAAAAAAAAAAACAGTGTAATAATGTTGTCAAGGGAATAACCATCCTTTTGACATTTTTTTTTGATAGAAAATCCTAGTTAGAAAAATCTTTTTAGTTTAATGTAATATGTCTGTTTTGTAGGCTTTTCATAGTATTGCAGTCAGGCCTGCAAGAATGGAATTCATCATGAAAGCCAATAGGAATTGTATTGCTATTCAAATTGTTTTTTTATTAAGAGATAATTGTGTATTGTAATGTGTTGAACAATCTTCAATTAGATGATGGTTTGTTAACAAATCACAAACCTCTGCTCCAAAGGACTGTCACAAAATTGTAGAGGCAAATTAAATTAATAAAATGATTTTCAGTTTTATTAAATATCTGTTTTTGATCCATTTAAAATGCTTTACTCTTTTTTTTTTGTTGTTTTTTTTTTTTTTGTTTAGATAATTCATTGTTACAATTTGATTCAGATCAGATTACTTTTAAAGAACAGAATTTGAATATAAATCTACTCTTATGTTGCTTATAACAATTACTGCAGAAGAAATTAAAGGAAGCATTTTTCTTTTGTTTGTAAAATTTAATATTTTCAGCTTGCATAAATGTAAAATAAATACCTTAAAATACTCCAGGTTCTCATTTTTGTTGTCTAAAAAAAAGTTCCTGTTGTATAAGCAAGAGTGATAAATCCTCTTACCAGCTACTTTTTTCAGGAAAACTTCAGTTTACTAGGTTCTAAATTTTTACTTGATAGTCTTTTTAGGCAAATCTTAGTAAAATGTCTGGACTCTTGTGTTGACAGTTGTTCAATGTGTTTCTCCATAGTAGGATAATTGTAGTGATTTTGAAATGAATTGGGATAAGTATGAATTGAATGTTGCTTAACTGAGAACAAAAATTGAGTTAATTGAAATTATCTTGGATGGTTTTGTTCATTTAAAAAATGAGTCATTGTTCAGTTCTTTATAGGTTCAGTTTCTTAATGTATTATAAAGAGCCAAAGAAATAAGTATCACTTAAAGACAAAAATGATTTCTGTGAATGAAATCTTAACCTTATGGAAAACATTTGGAGCTTTGTTAACAGAAGTATTTACAAAGGTGGATAGCAATTTACAGCCAAGATGAATTTTAGAATACTCTTCTGAATGCTGACAAAATCAATGGATGGACAACTTTAAAAACTAGCTACAAAACATGGAGCTAATATTTCACTTTAACCTTTTCATAATTTTCTTGTCATTATAATGAGATTGTTTTATTTTTGTAAATTTGTGTATATTCTGTAGTTAATTGCAACATAATGTTTCTTGGAGCTTCAGTCATAATGTAAAACTAAAGTTCATAAAACTTGTCAGATTGTAAAAGTGATATATAGTTGATGATCCATCCAACTTTCTTGGGCCCAATGCTCGTAGGTGTCCAGCATTTTGGATAATTACTTATCAGTGCTATTCATCCATAGTTGTTGAAATCTGTCATGCTTTTGTTTTACAGAGATACTATTTGCAACCCATATCTAAGTCAACTCTAATTTATATATATATTATATAAAATATCCTGCACATTAACAACAATTATTTTTGTAGATCCTTTTATTAGTTTACTAAAAGTTGTGAAAAATTAAGTGACTAATTATCTGGGATGTTGTTTAGTTATTTTCTTTTATTTTTATATAGATATCTTTATTTTACTTATTACTGATAAATTATTTTCTAACTTATTTTATATTGTCATATTCGCAATAAATGTCCATATGTTCTCAGTTTTATTGATTTTTGTCCAGTCTTTTCTTCATCTTGTTGCTTTTTATCATAACTTTTTGTGTCGAATACCAACCATTTTAGCTAAAATAGCATCCAATGAGACTTGAGATAACATCATCCCTTTCATGGATGGTACTTTAGTCTATTTGGCCACAGATCTATGGCTAGACAAATCTACACTTGTTAATATTGCATTCTAAATAAGCATGTCATATTGTTTTGACAACTTCCTCTTAAATTATATGAATTCTGAGATGAAGTATATTTATTAATTTTTGGTCCATTTCTTGTTCTCTGTTTTATTAAGGAAGCAAAATTACAATGGGATGAGACCTTCCAAAGAGTAAAAGAACTTTAAATAAGTTAATTGGATTATGTATTTGTCTAGTGATAGAAATGAAAGTCTTAACTTCTGCATTTCACTCTGTATCTTTATCATGTAGGTAAATCATAGAACAGTCTTTCAGGATTGACCACTCTTTGGCTTAAAAAAAAATTGTGTGTCTACACATTTGTTTCTTCCCTTGTAAAAATTAGACTGAAGCAATAGTATTAGACATTTCTTATAGGAAGAGAAGCATTAATATTTGCTTTGAATTCTTCAGATTTGATTCAGAAAAACTGACAGGAGGATGTTTCCTTCATTTCTTTTGATAATGCAGTTTTTTTTTTATTTTTTGTTGCATTTTGTGAGAAACTTATGTATTATGAATTTTTCAAAATTTGTTTTCTTGTAATTTCGGACTGTTCTCTCTATCTTTAAAAAGTAGGGTTCAGGGATCAAATTGAGACATTACTTGAGTAGAATCAACATTATATGATGCAGAAGATAGTATTCTTATCATTCTTTTTTTCTTTATCTGTTGGCTCTGAGTGTCAAAAGGTGATGTAGCAATGTTATATCCAGTGTCAGAGACTACTTATAGTTAGGTTAAGTTTTGGGAATATTCTGGGGTTTTGTAAAGTTTTTAAAAATATATAGATGTATTCTGTTTGTTTTTTTTTGTTTTTTTTATTGTTTAAATAATTAATATTTTTACACCAAATTGAAAGCTGTCATCATCAAAGTTTCTAATTATGAAAAATATGTATTCTGTCAGAATGTTAAATGGTTTCATTTTTTTTTTTTTTTTTTTTTTTTACCTAAAAATGTTACAGCTTGTCTGTGAAGTCTTGATTTGTTTACTGTGTGCCAGATAGTATTGTATATTATAGAGTATTTATTATTTATTGTAGTCTTTTCAGAATTAGTATCTTAATGAAAAATGAAATAAAATTTCATAGAAGACGACTATAGTGAGCACTTTAAGAAAGAAAAGTTGTGGAAGGGTAGAATTTTGAAGCTGCTTTAAAAAAGGTTGTGAAATAAAAGGATAAATATGTTGTTCAATAAAGTTAATGCTAAAAAGAAGTGTTTTTATTTTTTAATAAATAAATTTAACATTTTGAGTCCCCCCCTCTCTCTCTCTCTCATAACTGAGAGAGGGGTCCAAAAAGTTCAATTAAAATTTCATTTCTTATTAATATATACATTTTTAGTGGGTCCACATGTTTCATTTGCTTTGTTTTTATTTTATTAAACAATGAAATTAATAACAATCAAACTAAATTGACAAGTCCAACTAAAGAAAAATTATGCCTCTGACAGGAATTGAACCGGCATCCCCTTTTTTTCATTAGAGAAACCACTTTAACCCAAAGTGTACCTCTACCAGTTCAGCCATGGAGACCAGCTCAACAGAGCAAGGTTGTAATTGCCTATTAAAGAAAACATGTTTTCTTGTAGGGGTTTCTACGAATCTATATCTGCTAGCTTCAGTTTTGTACCTGAATTGGAATTTAATTCCAATTAAGATCTCTGGGGAAACAGTAAAAATTGCAAGTAATTTTGAAAATTGAAACACTAGAAATGTTAAGTCAACGGTTGAAAGATTGATGACAGTTATAGAATGTCAAGTAGTTTATAAGATATAAAATAATAGAATAATAATTGACTCCAGCATTTTGAGATATTGTGTTAATCAAACATGTTTCTTATGGCCTATATCTTTTAAGGATTTTTTTATAAGACTTGTATTGCCCTTATGTTGCATAATAAAACCTAACACTCCCAATACAAGTTTTTTTGTTTTTTTTTTGCTTTTTTGCTATATCTTTAATAAGAATAAATATATTGTCTAAAAAAATTACATAATTTTAAATAAAAAAACATTTGTTTTTACTGAACAAAGAGTAGTAGTATGTTGGATAAAATTATTTTTCCTTAAGCATCATTGACAATTTGACCTAATTATTAAACAGGAGAACAATTTTGCATACTCCTCCTCTGTTTCAGATAAGAGTTCATGAAGTTGTTGATAAATAGTCTTTATTCTGATTTGCTAAATACTTAAATGTTCTGCACACTGTAAATAATTTTGTTCTTTTCTGTTTTGATTTGCTACTAATACGAAAAGTTTATGAAAGGTGACTTATCTTAAAATTATTTAAATAAAAATAAAATCTTGTATATAATAAATAATGGGAAATATTTCATTTAAAAAATATCAAATATTTGTTCTAAAAAAAAAAAAAAAGAACGGTACTTTGCCTGAGATCTTCAGGAAAAAATGTACTTAAAATTTAAAGCATTTTCATGACATCTGAATGATTTTTTATAATGTCTAAAATCTAACTTCATCTATTCATGTGTTACTTTTCATAAAAATATACATTCAATAAGCAAGTGGAAATTAAATGAAGACACTGAGAAATATCTTTTTAAAGAATCCTGTTGATGTTAGGAAGGAATTATTTGTTCAAGATAAAATGGCTTAATGAAAGAATAAACCTTGTTTTTGTATTGGTAATTTCTTATTTATTTATCTTTGCACTAAATTTTAATTACCTGGGATTTTTTGTCAATCTCCAATTGGGTTAAGTTCTTGCATTTAACATACATTTTTTTTTTTTTTTTGTTGTTTAATCCCACAGGAATTGTCAAGCAAACAAGCTGTCTTAATTGATTTAACTTTTATTTGTGTTTATGTGTTGGACGAAGGAGAAAATTATCAGGCTGATGATCTAAGATAATGTTTGTTGTAGGTAATTGTCAAACCATCTGTCCATTTTTAAAAAAAAGAGTAAATTTCGGCCTTCGTTTTTTTTTTTCTTTCTTTCTCAAACACACACGCGAATATGATCTGTTTATGCTGGTGATGTAAGCAGTTGTGTACAATTATTTCCTTTATTATTGTCAGTAGTAAGCTTACCATACATCCCAGTTTCTGGAGTATGTCATCAACCACTATCTCTACCTGTAGGTCTCTGTACTTGTGGATCTCTCTGTATAGTTTATGGTCTTGAGTGGCTCTGTTTAGGGAATCAAGGTTGAACTCTGACCTATTGTAGATATCATGTTACCTTTTTTCTGGATCCCTCTTCTATTTATTCTAGTTACCATTCTTTCTAGACTTTTTTTTGACAAACCTTTTTTTTTTACTATGTCTGCTGTGAAGTCTTAATGAAAAGAACAATCTAGGATAAGCTAATTGTTTGGATACTTATAAAATCTTATTTTATTTTTTTTTTTTTTAATTTATTTTATTTAATTTTTTTTAATACTTTATTTTTATTTCTATCCTTTTGGGAAACTTTAAGAGACTTTAAATTTATAAATAAAAGTATAAGAGAAACTAAACTTATAAGAAAAAACCAAAAACTGTTCCAATTGGAAACTTGGATATTATCCACTCAGTATTAGCAATAGTATTCTTTTTATAGTTATTGTGTATGTTCTTGGTAATAATGATAATTAATTTATTTTAACAAAGTTCATAACAATTTTTGTATTTGTAATATCATAAGTCATAGTTATTATACTTTTATGAAGCTCCTAGTTATCTTACCTGATTTACTTGGTTTATGTACTTACCTGTCAGCTCTTTCTCTATGTCCCATCTAATTCTTTAACCCAAACTTTAGTATCTCATTTACTTGTTTGTATATGTTTACAATGTTTAATCTAATATCTGTGATAATAGGACAGTCATTTTTCTTCAATGTCTTTCCTTTATCGTGGTTGCTTTTCCCTCTCTCTCTCTCTCTCTGTGGCCTACTTAATTACAAGGATCATCTCCTAGGTCCTCCACTAACCACCCTTCCTCCTGCCATCTGTTATTTATGCACAATCACTAACACACCTTACAAGTATCACTTGTAATGTAGGTAAAGAGAAACAACACTTATTCCAAGGCTATTTTGATCATGAACACTTGTTCTACTCTACAAGTCTTATCAATTGTTGGTCTTTGCAAATATCTATTATAGGTGACCTGTTTGCCATAAAAAATCAATTTTATCTTTCTAGAAAGACCCGCTTTGGAGTATTTCAATGGGGGTTGGTTAGGCAACAAATTTATTAAATAGTAGTTTTTTTTTTTCTTTATTTTACATGAAAAAATCTATTCAACCATGTTCCAGGATTATATGAAGAAAGAAAGAAAAATGCTGAAAAACTCGTTTTGGCTATTTTGTGACTGTTTTAAAAATTGATCAGTCAATTTGATTCCAGGATGTGTGTTAGGCTAAGGGATTGCACTGTTATGACTTACTGAATTAAAGCTGGGTTTTGCCTTTTGAAAGTTATAAAAATGTTCTTTTTATTATGTGCTTGAGGGAGGCTCTGAAATGTATGCCTCTTGTTTGTTTCTATGGAAACAACAAATACAAGGAATACAAATAACTGTTGGATAGATCAAGGTTTCAGCACTAAAGAATTATTTTGCTACATAGTCACTACTGTTGACTGTGCATTTTGAAGGTGCTCTTAATGAGTTAACAGCTGTTCAGGAGTACTTGGAATGTGGCTTGTCACCCTCATCACTGCTGCTACTACTGAGACTTATTATCCACCACCTAGCTATGCTTACATTCACTGTTTGGTTTCTATAAATATTTAGCAAGTGTTAATGAATGTTGATATATGTTTTTCATATTTTTTTTATTTTTTTATTTTTTTACCTCATGAATACTTTTATACTATATACATACTCTTTTGCCAAACAAGGCAAAAATATGGGTTATTGGGTAGTAAGGTTCAACTGTGCACCAGCATAATAAATTAAGAGACATTACTTTGAAAGTGACTCTCATTTTGCACACATGCTAGTTCAGATATATATTTCTTCAAACTCGGAGCCTCTTAGTGTTTTATAGTTTTAAAATAGTTCATATAAGATTAATAACAGTCCCAATTGTACTGAAATTGTGTTAAATGATTTATAATCTTTCAATCTGAAAGTTAAAGGGAAGGGAAAAATGTATACAAGTAGGAGTTG
The DNA here is from genome assembly GCA_903632075.3 of Acanthosepion pharaonis. Classification (NCBI taxonomy): domain Eukaryota; kingdom Metazoa; phylum Mollusca; class Cephalopoda; order Sepiida; family Sepiidae; genus Acanthosepion; species Acanthosepion pharaonis. The sequence continues at coordinate 97,525 of CAHIKZ030001074.1, forward strand.
AAATACTAAACTATAAAAAGTTAGTTTTATGTTGCAGTTTTGGAATGATTTGACATTTCTCTTAGTAAATAAGTAAGCACATTTTAATAAAAAGTTTTTAGTTTATATTTTTGCATTTAATAAAATTTCTCAATATAAATAAACTTTTTGCAACAATTTGTAATCTGTCTTGTACATACCAAAAAGAATATATATTTTAAAAAAAGAAATATGTTGGGAATTATATTTTTATAGTATTCTCTAAATATTTGTATTTTGATTTTCAATAAAATTGTTACAGAAACTAAACATTTAAAAACATTTTCATATCTTCCAATATGGTCAAGTTTTATATCTTTAGAAAGCTCTTTGACTGCTGATTAATATTCACATGAGAATTATGATCATAAAATCAACAGAATTTGTTATTTGTGGTTAAATGCTGACCAATTTGGTGAAAAATTAACAACCTTATTTTTGGTTTTGTTTAAATTTTTATTATACAACAGATAGATTTTTATATGAAAAAGTGACTTAATGAAAATAATTATTTAAAAAAGTGTCATGAATTAATGTTAAAATAAAATATGAAAATATGCAACAAATGATGTTAATGACTGACAAAGGTGCATTCTTGTGTATTCATTATTAATAGGATTTTGAAAAGGAATGAAAATAAAATTAGTAAGAAAATGATAAAAAGTTAGAAAGTTATACACTTCTATCATATTAAATATAATGAACAGAAATAAAAATGAGTTTTTAAAAAAATGTTTGATTTCACTGAAATAAATAATTCTTGGACACTTTGTATATCTTTTCTAAAATGAGGCATAATTATTTGAGATTACTCCTTTTTATTAAACATGAGATTTTAATCATTTTTTTTGCCATGCCTTATATCGCAATTTCAATACCCTTGTTTTCTCTTACTTTGCATTTTTCTCTCTCTCTCTCAGACACCCGCATCAGTTCTATTATATTTAATATAATTTATGTCATTGTACTGTGATTAGAAAACAGGATGATCTTATCTATTGCATCAGTGGTTTTTCAGTTCTTACAACAATATAAACAACAATAACAACTAGAGCTATTCTTTTGATGTTTACAATCTTTCACACTCAGTTGATATTTTTATAGAATTATGGCTGACACTGCACTTTTAGCAAATATATATAAAAAAAAAAATCATGTGGACAAATTTAAAAAAAATATTTGTCTCGAGATAGGAATCTTATAGGGTATAGAATTCATCTATAAAAGCAAATATAGATAAATTTTTAACAAAGGGCAATATTGGATAATAACAAGCTTACTTTAGAGTTCTAAAACCTGTAAGAGACAGCTCTGATATTTTATGATTGAAAATCCTTTGGGCGAAAGGATAAGGAGGATGTCGGGAAGATTTCTATAAACTTACATAGGAAATAACTGAAAGAAAAGAATAGATAAAGAAAAAGTAATAGGCTGTGTGGTTTTTTTTTTTTTTATTGCTTTCAGAAATACTTAATCAGTTTAAGACTGTGTGAAGTTGAAGATCTAAATAATCATACACACAAAATGGAAAATGTAACTTACAAATAAATATACCATATATATTTGCATATTGTGACTTTTGAAGACTGAATTTTGAAGCTAATTTCAGGAGGTTTGCATTTTACGTGAGATACAAAATTAGCATATGTATTGCTGGGGTTGACTATGCCATTGACCAAACTATTTATTCATTTACTGTATTCAAAAAGTTCAGCCAGTATTTAAAATAAACATGATTTTGATAAAACTGAGGTTTTACTTAACTCTGTCCAATAATAACATGTAATATTCACATATTAGTATCGTATCATAAAATACAAACATAGCAAATATGCATCTTTTCCATTGTTTACATTTATAAGATGTTTAGCTGTTCTCGTTTGGTTGTTTATGGCCATATGTGTTTATGCAATGAGTATAGCATTACTAACGATACTTTTATCATTCTCTTTTACTTTTTTAACTTATTTAGCTAGAAGATGGAATAAAGAGATAGAAGTAAAGAGGTTAGTCTATTGTAATTTGGTCTCTCAAAAAAAAGGAACTCACACAATATACAAGGTACATAATAAAATAATTTTTTATGAGTGAAAATTTGGATGTCCCACAATATGCAAAATCGAGCTTTACATGAGTAGTTTCATAACAATAAAGCTAAACTTCATTAAATCCTGTTTTCCTTTCAGTTTCCTTGGTTTTTTGGGGTTTTTTTTTTTCGTATTTTAACTGATGTATTTTCTGTATGTATATGCAGTTTTAGAGAAAATAGATGCAAAAAGTACACTTATGCTTAACATCAGAAAGAGACTGTTAAAATTTCTAGGGCACACAATTGGAAAATTTGATACTCACAGGACAGATTGAATGCAAGAGAGACAGAAGAAAACTATGCATAACCTACCTAGTGAGCTTGAGTAAATGAATGGCGAAACAGGGTTTAGGAGAGATAACAAAAAGACAAAATTGTTCAGATCTAGAAAGAACAGGAAATTGTAGAGAGTCAAGATTGCCAACATCTTGAGGGGATACGGCATATAGTATGCAATTTTAGGTATGGCCTTATTTGAGGATCTCTTCTGTATTTGCTAAGGTGTTAATGCAGTCACCGTATGAAGGAATTATCCATGTTTCTAATACATTTGATTTTATTACCTGCTGCCTTACCAGTTGATCTTGCCAAATATGAAAAGATAAAATTAATTTCCAGCAATGATCCATATCAAAATTGCTGTTGGTATTGAAATTGTAACATTAATGTTATAAAAAATGATACTTGAAGTTTTAAAATAGGCAAGTTAACAAGATACAATATTGAAATTGAACATTTTGCCTTCTTTGTTAGTCAGGATTCAAAATAATAAACTATAGTTGTAAAAAAATTATATAGACTTCTACTAGACAAACACATTCTATAGATTGTAAAATTTACCTCTATCACATTTCTTGCACAACTATTTATAAAAATTTATTTATTTATTTAGATAGATGAGACATTATGGCATTATTCAGTGAACTACTTGATGGCATTGATTTCTGTATGATCTTGACTATCTTTGTGTCTTCACTTGTCCTTTTTCCCATGATGCTTAAATTGTTTCATGAACAATTGATAACACTTGTTATGACAGCAGTCAATACAAATATGAACTTATGGGAAAATATTTTCAAACTGAATCACTTTATTTATGAATTTTTTAAGCTGTTTGGTAATAATATAATTTATGTGTTTTGTTTGCTTTGATCATACTTGTGTGTGTATATACTCTCTGTATATATATATATATATATATATATATATATATATATATATATAATCATTGGCCTTTTTCCGTTGATGCCAATGGCTAAAACAGCCAATACATGATCAACATTTTTTGACAATAACCAGTTTTAGTAGAATAGTGTAGAGTGGTGTATATATATATATATATATATATATATATATATATATATATATATATATATTGAAAGACTATAATAATTTCATTGACATACATGCAAAAACTATCAGCCTAGCCCACTTCCTAAAATCTGACAACAGCATTTTTAATCCTTTTTGGCTAGGCTGAAAGCTTTTATCACCCCCTTGCATATACATGCATTATTTACCTAACAATCCCTGCACACGCATATATATATATATATATATATATATATATATATATATATGAGAGAGAGAGGGGGGAAGTAAAATGCTGGTAATTTTAAATTTTTTTCCTTTTTAAGTAGCCAAAATCATTTCAATTTTTTCTTTTTCTTTCCATAAATTTTTGCCTAGGCTCTTACAACATTTCACCATTCCTAGCAGAACTTCTATTATCACAGTGTGGAATATCTACTAACGAAAGTGAGGAAAAGAAAAAGAATCTAAATGAAATTGGCTAGATGAAAAACAAAAATTAAAAATTCCCAGTGTCCCTTTTTTGTGCACATGTGTAGTTGCACCAACATAATCAAGGGTGAAAACATGTCGTAAGAAAACTTTTTCCACTTTGTCATACATTTTGCCCGAATATTCCTGATATATTGAAAAGTGTGTGTATGTATGTATGTATATATATATATATATATAATGTGTGTGTGTGTATGTATGTATATATATATATATATATATATATATATATATATAATGTGTGTGTGTTTCACTGAGTGGTTATAATGTTTGCTTTCTGACTCTGAGACCCATGTCCAAATTTCACCTTAGTCAATTTGTCAGGAATGTGACTTATTGATGTTATTGGCCTGTGGAGGTGATTCCAGTGTGCAGCACCATTGGAAAGTGCCTAGGGAGCCTACCAAACCTTGTAAGTGAAATTGAGTAGACAGAACTGCTTGGAAACTGTTGCTGTTTGTGCTAGTCACATATCATTTGACCAAGGATTTGAGCCTACTGACTTTCTTTAAACTGCTGATCACATCAGATTATGTTCTCTCTCAGAAACTGTAACTTAGGCCAGCTCAGCTTTTTTGCATTACAAAGCACAGGTGAACTCTGTGGGTGTTGAACAAATGTGAATATGCCTGAGCAGACATCTGCCACAGGGATTGGTTGGTCACCCGAGCAGATTGGTGTGCCCCGAAATGAGTAGGCAGCCATTAATGCAATGACTGTGTGAGATACCTTGTTTGGTGAACCTGTGAAGTCTTTTAATGATTAAAGGATAAAGAATTGTCATTTCCCTTTGACCAATTCCCATGAATAATTTAAGATTATTTGAATTTTCAAGCTTGTTATTTTGTTTTAACATATAATCTGAGAAGTACCTTCTTAAATGTACAGTGAACAGGCTGGTTAATTTTTCTACAATAAATTAATGATGTAATGTATGAGTAAAGCTCAGAGCAATTAAGCAGTTTGGGATTTGATGGGAAATTAAGTTGAAAGTAAATTAACTCTCTCTCCTGTTCCCCCTCCCACATAGTTTGAATTTTAAGCTATAATTATGTGGAAGCTATAATTAAGATGTTAATCCAGGAGGTTTGGCAATACAATGTATTATGGATTGCCCTGTAATATTTTTAATGATAATTCATTTAATATTTTATAATTTATTTACATTTAACATTTTATAAAATTTGCATTTAACATTTTATAATTTATTTTATTGGATAAATTGCCACATTTGTATTTATTTTTTTTAAATTTTATAATTTATTTAACATTTTATAATTTATTTACATTTAACATTTTATAATTTATTTACATTTAACATTTTATAATTTATTTACATTTAACATTTTATAATTTATTTACATTTAACATTTTATAATTTATTTACATTTAACATTTTATAATTTATTTGTAAGCAAAGCTATGGTTTAGAAATAATTGTTTTCAAGGTGAACTCCTGGTAAAATACAACACCAACCACCTACATGAGATTAAGATTTTTTTCTCAGGCTTCAATCTCAATCCCATACATTATATGTGGCATCTGTTGATTTTGAGAGACCATCGATCTGCACCCCTAAAATGGTAGCACAGCATCTGTTATGACTGTACACAGAAGTGACAGTCTGGATTGTAATGAATGCATGTGAAAATAGTCTCCCCCAATGTTGCTGTGATGTTTTCTTTCCGTCAAGCATGCTTCTTCCTGGCAGCAAGCCTCTGTTCCTTCTCTCTTCACTCCAGCCCTTGGGTGTAAATCATATCTTCAGTGTGAGTGATTGTTGAAAATGTCTTTCTACCTCTTGATGTCCATGTTCATCACTTTAATGTCCCTTTTGCAAATGTCCTTGCAACAGAGATGAGGTCGCCCTTGTGCCCTCTTGATAGTGGCCAGTTTCCTGTACAGAAGTAGACTGTTGTTTCCTGTGTTTTGCTGTTGTGGTGAGGCAATGCTGGAGTATCTTCTCCCATAAATGGCTCACCAAATTGCACTAGTAAGTGCTATTTGGAAACATCTGTAGAACCAACAATAAAAATTTAAAGAACAATTTGCAGTTCGTAAATCAGGTAAAAGAAACCACTGAAACTAAATCATAACATTGGATAGAATTTTGATATTTTCCAAAATAAGTCCTTAACTGACATTTTTGAGGAAATAGCTAATATTTTGATCAATTTTTTAGATTAAAATTGACACAATTTATATGGAAATCCTACAGTTAATTGATGCAAACTTGCATATAGTATCAGGAGCTTGGATTAGTCTTCAATAGCAGCAAGATACTACTTAAATGCCAAACTTAATATGTAGCTCCAACCTTTGATTGAATAACAGTGGCTGAGATGAATGATGGGTCTATCTGTCCAGGTATATTCCAAGGTTAACTGGCTTGTGTGTATTAAATATGACTGCAGGGAAATTAATGGCTCAATGGGGTTTTAATCTGGTGAACACAGGGTCCAGTGTAATATCTGGAAATCAGCTAAGTTCCTGGAACCATTTTTGTATCACCCACAAACAATAGGGAGGAATTGCCTTATCTTGCTAGAATAAACTATTATCACTAGGAAATATAGTAAGTATAAAGGGATACAAGAAGATTATTATATACAAATCTTGTATGCAACAAGATTTGTGTATGTCACATTTGTCAAGATAAACTGGGGTCGTAGCACCTGTTATGATCCCAGCTATGGGCAAATAGTGAACCCTCAAACAAAACACTATGAAAGTATCAAAATACCAATAATTCATTCTATCCATAACTGAAGACATACAATTGTGTTTGAAATGTATTTAGTTGAAACCATAAAATTGTGTTCAGAATATTTAGATTTAGGTATTAAATTATCCATAGAGATGTTGATATGCCACTAAACAAAATCAACCAACCAATCCAGATAAATTCCAGTCTTACTATGGATCCTCACAAACTTCAAAAGAAACACATTATTACAAAAGCACAACTAGCTTGCACATGACTCTTCTGATGAGCTGGATCCATGACCTTGTGGGGCCTCCTTCAGACAACCTTAACTAAAAACATACAACATGAATTGTTTCAGTAGATGACATGAGTCTTTTATAATTCAGTGGCAATGTTCTCTGGCTCAAGTGATGTACAGTAAATGATACTATGGTGTTAATAATAGTGCTCTTGTTGGTTGGCAACTACAAAACACCATTGAATGTGGTGTGCACCATATATACAGTGCATTATCTAATGAGTTGGGTGGCACCTATATTGAATTAGGATATGTGATTTCATGTCAGTTGCTGGTAGTCATGTTGTTCTTTCAGTTGGAAGGAGTGGGGATTCATATTTCTTATGTGTCATTGATGTTTATCTCAAATTCAGTTTCTTTTTTTTTTGCCCTTGTCACTGTTGCCAGAAAATTATATTAGTCTATTTTTCTGGCTCCAATCATTCTGTGGTCAAACTCTCTTACATCCTGTCTGTGTCTCATTGTTGCCACTAGTACATTACCTCTTTACCTATTGTGTGTGTGTGTGTGTGTATAAAGTTTTAAGGAATGGGTAAAAGTGCTCAATATCAGAGATAGAGCAGATAAATATAAAAGTGGACAATGGTGACAGTCTGTTTAATGTTAAAATTCAATCTTCAGGTCATGTGTCTTAAGATTACATTTAAGAATGAAACAGATTTCCACCTTGTTTATATTAATTACACACACACATATGTGTGTGTATATATGGGCATGTGTTCAGGTGAACAACCATGACACATGTTCGCATCTCACCCTTGTCAATTTAATAGGAAGGTGACTTCTTCATATTATCAGCTTTGAAATGAACTATATATATATATATATATATATATATATATATAGTTCATTTCTACAAGTGGAGGAGAGGAAACTATCCAGTTTACTGATTGCTGTCTAATGTTTTGGCACTTCTGTTAGTGCGTGCAAAAGTAAATCTTCAGTTAGCTTACAATGTCAGTATCTAAAAGTATTCTACCAAAGGTTGATACAATTTCATAATAAAATATTTACATGTAAACAAACCAGGTTTTTCTATATATTAGCTTATTAAAAGAAAAACATTTTTCAGTTTTCTCAAGAATATTCTAAATATAAATATATTTAGATACTAATCTCTTAAAAATATATTTCTTGAAAATTCAGAAAATGAATGCAATCTGTCTTCATAAATATTTGAGTGACTTCAGTATAAGCAAAATACTATTGCAATTTCAAAATGATGTTAAGCAAAATTAATCATTGCTGTTTGACTTGCTCAGGTATTTATTATGAAGCAAGATAAATGAATTTGCCATCATGAATATATGTTAAAATGAAAACTTGGATAATTACCTCAATCAACATAGAATAGTATCTGTCAAAAATAACAGGATTATTTTTTTTTTTACTGATTAGCCCTTCTGCCAAGGACCAGTGTAAAGTGCTGTACTCACAATATGCATCAATCTGTTAATTTCCCGATAACATTAGAATCGGAAAAAGTAAAGGAGAGGAGGAAAGGTGAAAGAAATTGTGAAAGTAGAAAGATAGAGGCTAAGAAAGTTAAGGAAAAAAAAGGAAAGAGCAAAGAGGCAAAAAAGATATGGTTGTCTTGAGGTTTATTACTTCTTTACCTTTTTGAGCTTATAAGGTAGGTGTAGCTTTAATTTTTTTTTCTTTTGCAGTGTAACCAACCCCTGAGTAGTGAGGGAGGTAAATACTATAGTGTGTTTGTTTGTGTATGTATGTGTGTGTATATATATATATATATATATATATATATATATATATATATATATATATATATATATATATTATATATATGCATGTTTAAAAACGACAGACAAGGTACTACAGTTGAGCTTTTTATTTAATTTTTCTTGTGTTCTGACAAGAGCTTTCTTTTTCTGGACAAAGAGTGTGTAAGAACTGTCCTAATGTTCTGTGTTTCCGAGCGCTTTTCGGGCTATACCTTTAGCCATTATCAAGGATGGTTCAATTATCAATATCAATAGATGATATATTCATTTTAGCTGATAACATTAAAGAAATAGAGACACTTAAGACCACATTTGAGAAAAACTCCGTCCTTAATTTTACATATGAACTTAGCCAAAAAAACAAACTACCATTCTTAGATATCCTCGTTGAACATAACAATAACACTTTCATTACATCATTAAAACTCGTGCCACCTTAATTTCAAAAGTGAATGTCCACTTAGGTACAAAATAGCTGTAATAAAAAACTTTCTAAATAGAGCCCACCAGAACTCATCCTCTCGACTACTCTTTCTCAAAGAACTTAACAATGTTAAACAAACACTAATTAACAACGGTTTCCCTAACTACCTTATAGACCAACAAATTAGAATATTCCTCCCCAAAGCAAGTAATAATGATAGCGAACACACAACTAAAAATCACATACACATTTATTACAAAAACCAAATGCATATTAATTACAAGCAAGATGAATCTGCTCTAAGACATATTATAAAGAAATATACTACTCCTATTGACCCGGATAAAAAAATCAAACTTATTATCTATTATAAAAAATTTAAGACGGCCAACCTTATCCTCAAAAATAACAACACACCAACGAAGTCAAAATTACAAAGAACAAACATTATCTATGAGTTCAAATGCCCTTTAAGGAACTGCGTTCCTCACCAAACCGGACTCATAAATAATTACATCGGCTACACAACCACATGTTTATCCAGACGTCTTACATTACACCTATCTGATCACAGTTCCATCAGAACACATTTAAACACACACTCAGATTTACCCGACACTATTAGGAACATACTAGTAGAAAACACTAATATATTAACTGCATCCACTTGCAAAAAAAAGACTAAAAATAATGGAAGCTCTAATAATAAAAAAAGAAAAAGCCAACTCTTAACAATATCAACTATGAACAAAGCCACAATGTGCTAACCGTATTCGGAAACTAAAACATCACTACGCACACTGAACATACATAGAACACACTCTACTAAGCTGATAATTGAACCATCCTTGATAATGGCTAAAAGGTATAGCCGAAAAGCGCCGGAAACACAGAACATTCGGACAGTTCTTACACTCTTTGTCCAGAAAAAAAAGCTCTTGTCAGAACACAAGAAAAATTAAATAAAAAGCTCAACTGTAGTACCTTGTCTGTCGTTTTTAACCTAAAACATGCATAAAGGAAGGATTGCTGCCTAAATATATATATAAATATATATATATATATATATATATATATATATATATATATATATATATATATGGTACTTATTGGAAAGTACTCAATATCAGCAATAGAACATATATATTTAGTTGTGTTGATGTGAGTTTGTGAAACTGGGTTTCATCGCAAAGGGTGTGAAACTCAGGGTCACAAACATCAACGCAACTAAATATATATGGCTTTGTTTAACTGGAAGTCCTGTGTATCTGAATGGTTAAGCACATATCAGATCTAAGTATGGTTCCTCATAGGGGTGCAGGTTCGAATCCTGCTGGTGGACTCGTATTTTCTGACAAGATTTCTCAAATATTCAGACTGGTAAATATCATCAAAAATATTGCTTAATTAAATAAACAGAGCATTTAATTGAATAAAAATATCCATCTAAAATAACATTTAAGCAAAACAAATTAAAAAATGTCATTTTATGGATACTTTAGAAATTGGCAGAGAATGTGAGTTCAAAAGCACGCACAACATATATACTTGTGTATCATGTGACTTATGAAGACCTAATTTTGAAGTTGATTTTAAGAGAATTACATCATACACAAGATATAAAATTAGTGTATATACTGCTGGCCCTGGCTGAGCCATTGACCAAACTATATATTCATTTACTGTAGGCAAACATTACAGCTGTATTTAAAATATGATTTTAATAAAACTGATGTTTTACTTAACTGTATTCAATAATAATGCATGTAATATTCACATATTAGTATTGTATCATAAAATACAAACATAGCAAATATGCATCTTTTCCATTGTTTACATTTATAAGATGTTTAGCTGTTCTCATTTGGTTGTTTATGGCCATATGTGTTTATGCAATGAGTATAGCATTACTAACGATACTTTTATCATTCTCTTTTACTTTTTTTAACTTATTTAGCTAGAAGATGGAATAAAGAGATAGAGGAAAAGAGGTTAATCTATTGTAATCAAAAAAGGAAGTCACATGATATACAAAATACATGATAAAATCATTTTTTATAAATGAAAATTGGGGGTTGCACGATACTCAAGATCACATGTTACACAAGTATATACAGTATATGTATACATGTACATGTCAGCTGAATTTAATAGAAATTATTATAATTTAATTTAAGACTTTGTTTACATATTAGGTGTACATGAATAGTTTTGCAAATTGAAATTGATAGCTTTTGCTCGTGTAAAAATATGAACAGAAATAGAAAAGGTGAATACTCTGTCAGTGGTTGGAGGCAAAAGATATGGACAGTGACTGCTAATATTATGGAGATTTCAAAATGTGTATGAGAAATGCAGTTTTTAAGTTGTTTTTTTTTTTAATTATATATATATATATATATAAATATAAAATATTATATTATATCAATAATATAATAAAATTTATAATTTCTATAAAATTTTTTATGTAATTATAAAAGTTTGGAAATAACATTTCTTTTGTGATCCAATAAATATTCTTTTTATCCTGTAGCAAATTAGCTTGATTATGATTTTGGTTGGCCAAATCATGTTGAAACACCAGTCCCCGTGCAATCACTGAAGTTAAGCAATATCGAGCCTGGTCAGTATCTAGCTAGGTATATTAGGAATACCAGGTGCTGTAAGCTTGAATGTGCAGGTGGTGCAATGGATATTGGTTTAGAATTCTCAATCGGAGAGCAGAGTTCCAATTTAAATTGGGTTCATTATATTTGCTTACACACCAATATTTTGGGAAAAGGTATGAATTCACCTCTTCTCCCCCCCCCCTCAGCTATGAATTAATTATTAAAACTTTATTTAAAAATATTTTCTGGCTTTAAATAACTTGCAAATGATTCATAAGCCATAGAAAATAAATCAATCAGTTGGTTGGCTAAGTTACCATTTAGCACATAGTTAATGTAATAGATTTCAAATTAAGAAATCTTGTTTTGATTTTAATTAATTGCTTTACTAATGCAGAATTAATTTTAGTTTCTTTCTTAAAACTGTGACAGACAACTGGAGATTTATTGTTAATAGCACAAGAGTAGTTTTGGTTTCTATATTCTCTAGTAACTTTCAAATCTAATTTCATCATCTGGTAATGTCGAAATGAAAAGAAGCCATTTTAGTTTTGTTAGTTTCTGAAGATTTATAAAAAAAATATTTTATATATATTTATAAATTCATTTGTTGCACCATCACTTCATAAATATTTATCTTAATGAAGGTTTCTTTTATACTATTTGTATCCAGATTCTTGTCCTCATCTTTGTTGTTATTATCACAACATTTCAGCTGTTGTGGCCTCCAATTTTCTTCAGCTCTATATCAGTCTGAGTAACCTACAGGGAATTCTGAACTGACTAAATAAACTTAGATAAATAGATTAAATAAGGTTTATTTAATTTCCAAGGGCAGACTGTTCTCATTTCATTGCTCATGTGTAGTTCTTATTTTTATTTAGTACTGCTTAGTTTTTGCTTGTTTCTACTGAATACACACTGCCTGACCCAGGATTGAACTCACAACCACTCTGTCACCAAATTCACAAAGCAATGTGTTTACCCACTGCACTATCATCCCAGAGGACAAATTGCTGGAGTAAACTTAAGTTTACTCCAGCAATAACTAAACAGTATTAAATAAAAATAAAAAAAAAAAAAGAGAGAAAATATCCCTAGACATGAGCAGTGGAATGAGAACAGTCTACCCGTGTAGATTAAATAAAGGGTTCAGTTCAGAATTTCTTGTAGCTTATACAGCTTGATATATACACCTGAGGAAAGCCAGAGGGCACAATGGCCAAAACGTTATGATAGCAGCAACAACAAAGATGAGGACAATGGTCTGAATATAAATAACTCCTCATTCCAAAAATTCAGAAAAAAATTATTGAAGTTAGCTTTTACAGAAATGATTGCAAAGATTTTTTTTTCCTTCTACATGAATTATGATAAATGTTTGATGAAATTTCAGTTTTGATTATTGATCAGCTTTTTTAATCATTCAAATTTATAAGTTGTATACCCTAAGTTATGCTTAGCTTATTTGTGTCTCCAGATATACAAATTTTATTCATTTATTTAGGTATGTTGCTAGATTAGTGTTGTTTCCTAATGAATGTCTCTTATGCTGTTAAATATAACAAAGCAAGAGAAAGAAAATAAGGTGAAAGTTTGTATAGTAATTGAGGCATTTTTTATATTACTGATAGATTGTCAATTGACTCATTACAGTTATGTGTGTCTGTACATTATTTATTTATTTTTGTATATATATATATATATATATATACATACATACACACACATACACACGCACCTCAAACTTATAGCTTTGTGTATAGTTTGTCTATTTTTTTTTACAAATCTTTTAATGCTAATCTTTTGTTTATAGAATTAAAATGACTGATTAAAAAAATCATGAAGCACCACTTTGGGATTGAAGTAATGTTTTTCTAGAAAATTTTTTTCAAACATTTTGGAATTGTCGGGGGGGGGGGTGTCTCTCTCCTTCCTCCCCAATCCCAATGCTCAATAGCCCTATGGACACCTCATTATTTTAATTGCCTCCTGTAGGTTATTCAAGAATGTGTTCATGTAAAAAAAAAAAAAGAAGCTTATTGTCAATTATTCCCCAAAGGTACCATGGGGTAATCACTTAACATCACCTTTCCCTTGACATTTCTTCTTTCCCCAAGAAAGACACTGAGATTAGATCCTAGTAAGGCAGCTTTATCATCCCAACTCACAACTCTATCAGTTTATAAATGGAACTAAAGATTGAGTTGATCAGAATGAATACAACAGTGAACTGCTCTTTGCCTTATTGAGCAGTAGTAGCAATAAAATAACTATATTTTGTCATTGTTTTTATGACATTACATGACCGGCTGTAGATATCAGTATTTCAGGAAATGATTCTTGTACTAGAAAAAGTTAATTATGTGACCATCTGTAGATATCAGTATTTCAAGAAACTAGTTTTGTATTATAAAAGTTTATTACCTGACTATTTGTAGATATTAGTATTTCAGGAAACTAGTCTTCTACAGGGTGTTCCAAAAGTCTTGGGTACATTTTGACATTGAATAACTCTAAAACTATTAAGGATATAAAAACGTGCCTGATATATTCTGAAAGAATTTAATCTCAAGTTTTACATGGAATGTTCAAAGATGTTCAATGTGAGCACTGTTGGTCACATGGCACACATCAAATCCGTCATCTTCCAACTTCTCTTGCATTGCAATGCAAAAGTAATGAACAGTTGGTTCATCAGTCTTGCAACTGTTGTAAGGTGTCATGTGTAGTCGTCTTTTTAAGATGCACCAAACAGTTGTTGTAAGAAGCTGAATTTCCTTACTGGCTCTTCTGATCGATTTACAGGGGCTCCGCTTGAAGGCAGTTTGAACTTGCTCAATTGTATCATCTAAAGTTGAGGTATGTCCCGTTCTCTTAGCTGGGCACAAGCACCCATCCTTCATGAATTTACTATACCCTCTCAATATGGACTTCCTTTTTGGTGCCTCTTTTCGGAATTTTGTGTGAAATGCACATTGAACAAATGTCCATGATTCAGTTTTTGCAAATTCAAGGACACAAAATGCCTTTTCTGGTTGAGTGAACACCATTACTGGATCTGAAAAAATATGAAAAAAAATCATTAGCATTACAAAAAACTTAATGAATTTAGCTTTAAAATGGTACCAGTTTCATCTTACTACCATTCATAGTTCAGCAGATATGAGGACTTGAAATGTTCCCAAGACTTCTGGAACACCCTGTATTATAAAAGTTGATTATGGGACCATTTGTAGATATTAGTATTTCAGGAAATGATACATGTATTAGAAAAAGTTGATGACATGACTGTCCGTAGATATTAGTATTTCAGGAAACGAGTCTTGTATTATAAAACGTTGATTACATGATCATCTATAGATATCAGTATTTCAGTATTCTAAAAAGTTTTATGGCATTTGGGGTGGGGGTGCTAAGTTTAACATAGATACCTGCAAAAAAAAAAAAGCAAAAACAAAACCTGTCTGTTAAAAGGAAATTTTTCTATTCACATCCCTATTACTGTATATTCCCTTATCAATTTTTATTGTTTTAAAAAGCTATTTTTACAATTTTAATAAAACTCAAATATGATTTATGCATTTCTTTTTTTTTCTCAAGAATTGATTGCAAAAGTATTAAACACTATTCTTGTAAATAAACTGTATAATAAATAAATAGTATTTAACTTTTTTTTTGTTGTCAATTTTTGAGAACTAAAGTATAAATCCAGATGCTTGCCACCTATTTTAGTGAATTTATGTGGTGAGAGAATATGAAAGAAAAGTCTGGAAAATGCATTTTTTTTTTTTTTCAAAATTTATAATTACAATTATTTGTCATTGTGTGTTTTAAATTTTTGTATTTTCTTCAGACATTTTTATAAATTTGTTTTTATAGTTATTTCATTATAAAATGCTAAAAAATAAATATCATTTTGTAGTTAGTCACAGTTTTATAAACTTGTAAATATAAAATTATTCTTATAAATAATCTAATAAAATAGTGTTTATTTCTTTTGTTGCCAATTCTCAAGAGAAAAGAGAATGCTTAGCTTCATGTTTAGATTTTATTAATTCTAATCATTGCTTTTTAAAACAATAAAAATTGTTGAGGGTATACAGTAAAAGCAATGTCAGGAACATACCATTTTTTTTGTGATATGTATGCTAAACTTTGCCTATTTTTTTAATAGACAATTTATTTTCATATAAATTCATGAAATTATTATTTAGTCATTAAACTGTTTGTCTTGATTTCCTATGACATTTTTATATCTTTCAAGTATTATTTATTTTATCATCATAATATTCTAGTTTGTTTCAGAGAAGTAGTAGTGTAGGGAATATAGCACATGTGGAAGAAGTTTTACCAGCTACATGTGATTGTTTGCTGTAGGCTTTGATATCTTCTTCATTGTAATTGTTTTTTTGTATTTTTTTTTTTTTACATTTTGTTTTTTTTTCTTTGCTGAAACAATTGTTTACTAAAAAATATTATGGAATACCAGTTTGTCAAGGTTCCGGCAATTCATACTAGATTGGTAGCTAGGTCTCGTAATTTTACTCTTGAAAATGCTAAAACTGTAAGTTTTCTACAAATAGTTTTTTCTCCTGCACTTTTCACTTGTGAAACTTGTTGCTTTCCCATTAACTTTAATCCTCAAACATTTAATCCTCAAACATTTAAATGAAACATCACTTGTAATCTTCTGTCTCCTTGAATTTTGTTCTTTTATTGCCCTGTGTGTTTCTTTCACTCTCAGTAACCCTTTGCTGAAATGATTTAAAATCAAAAACAAATGACACTCGTAACTTCTACATCAGCCGCTTATATAAATTTATGCACATAAATACAAATTTATAGAGATTATTTAGCTCTTGCTTATTAGTAAGGTTCTCTCCAGGATTCTATTGCAAGATATTGATTGACAAATTGATTTTCCTCTTTTAGCAATCATAAGAGAGAAAGAATGATTGACAAAACCAAACCAATGTGATATCCTAGGGTAGTTGAAAATCTTTAACACATAACTGAGAAAGACATTAAAAGATAAAAATATAATTTTAAATAATGATATTAACTGTTCTATGGGTATTTATTATTATAACAATAAAAAAAATCCTATTTGGAATCAGAATTATCAGAAATAGCAATACCTGTAGTTAATGAAGTTTAAGAAAGTCTGGTCTTTCAGAGTATCAATATACATTGGGGGTAGAATTATTCAATGTTAGAAACTGCAAGAATTTTTCTAAAATATTAAAAAAATGTAAATTAACAATACTTATCATAACAAAGGTGGAAGTAGTAATAATATTTGTATCAGTGATTTCATATACAATTTCATATTAGAAAAATCTAAAAAAAATTTTTGCTTAAATTTTGCCATTTTTAGTGATTTTACTTTCATCACACATACATTCATCATAGTTTTTGTAACTTTTGAGAAGAATTACCAGAAACCAAGTATTTTATCAGGTAATTTTTAGACAAGATGTTCAGAGGCTTTTATTTAAATATTTGCCAATTCACACATGAGACTGATATAGTCATTTTGCCGTCTATTTTTTTTGTTGTCACCACACTTTAATATGATAATCTTTCTGATGTCTAAAGAAGCCAATCAAATAGTATTTCGACTTAATTATATTTAGCAGTGAATGTTTCCAGTATTGACTAATTTGGATTAAATGAATTCAACTGCACCGCTTCATTATTTATTAACAACAATGGACCCTTCCTTTCACTGGATAATGGTAGTGTCCATTGTCTCTACAAATAATTTACAATAGACTATACTGGGTTACATGGTACTATTAGCCTCAGAGTAATCTCTGGCCTGAACAATTGGGAAAGATACAGTCTATTCTTTTTCAAAGGGGAGCTAAACCCAAACAACTTCAAGGCTTATGGCCGCATCTCCCTCCACAGGTTCCCTTATGATCACCAAGGTTAAGTAATATAAAGCCTGGTCAGTACCTAGATGGGTGACCACTTGGGAATACCAGGTTCTGTAAGCTTGTATTTGCTGGTGGTGTGATGGATAATCGCTTGGAATTGTCAGAGAGCCCAGTTCTAATTTCAGTTGGGTTTGTTATATTCACTTATATGTCAATACCCTTGATAAAGGTATGAATCCACCTTCTTCTCCCCAAAGCTATGGGTTTATTAGACGTTTCACTAAATCATTATTATCTCTAAAAAAAATTCTTACATTCTAAAAATATTTTCTAGCTTTGAATAACCTGCAAAAGGTTGATAAGTCATAGAAAAGGAATCAATTGATAAAAAAATCCAAACAACTTCAGCTGTGATTTGAACCTGTTTTGTTTGTTTCATTTCCCACTTAGTTACCTTTTTAGCCAATTCCACATCTCCATTCTTTCAGTTTATATATCATAGATATAATTTTATTAAAAAATTGTCCTTTTGATAGTGTAGAATATATAATTGGGAATGTAGATATAAAAAAAAAAGTAATTTCTCTTAAAATTTTTAAAAATAATCTTCTGAATTTTGATCTCTGTATATTAAAAGCAGTTTGATTACCACTGGCAATAACATACCAACACAGGAGAAGGAAATCATTTTATATTCCAGTCCAAGTTTTACCATTGGATCTCCATAATTCCAAAATTGGTTTAGATTATTGTGTTATGGGCTTCGAAATACAGTAACACTACTTCTGACCCACCTATTATACACATACCATGTCTTTTAAGTATCAGACATTGATAAAAACACAATGAAAACATGAACAAAAACTTTTTGAATAAAATGTGACTGAATTTAACTGAATTCTGATCTTGGTCCTGTGTTGTATTTAAGCACATATTTTGGAAATTAAATAAAGACTTTCTGTTATAATTTAAGGCATAGTTGTCTATAGCATACATTTTTCTTGATTTCTGTTTTGCACATTGAATCTTTTGTAAATTACAATGTGTAGAATGTGTATCCCTCTCACCTTTTGGTCAGAACTAGTAGCAACAGCCCTCACATTTACTTTATATTATATATATATATATATATATATATATATATATATATATATAAATAAATTCAGTGATGTTTGCAGCACAGTGTTGTTAAGTTTCATGTGGAGAAATCCAAGCACTAAGGAAAATATGCTAGGAAATATGAGGCAGGATATTGAGTTGTGGCATGATGGCAAGTCAAATTGTTTGATGATGCTTACTAGTTGAATGTATACTTGTTTATATCATGTTGTAGTTGCACAGTGTGAAGGTGTGTGCCTTTTGTTATACATTATTTACATATCCCTGTTAATGGATGACTTTTACTAGAGATAAAGTGGCAGCAAATCTTCTCAATACTTCAGAACTCTCTTCAGTATTCTAACTGATTCTAATAGTGTGTGGTCAACTGGATAGCATTATTTCTTTGGATTTCACATGGACACACACATGAACATGTTTATTTATTTTATTAAGGACATTTTGGTCAGGCCAAGAATCTTTTGTGAGCCCCTCATAACTAATTTGCACAGAAATAAATACACTTTGGTTAATTTGGGATAGAATAGTTAGTGTTATGTACAATGTATGATTAAAATGGGCACATTGTGTGATTTGGGAGTTTGAATGAAAATAGAAATGGATGACTAATAGATATGCACACATGCATGCACAAATTGATTTATAGATATGAAGTGACTTGATTGACAAATATATATTTCTTATTACTATAAATGTTATATTTAATGTGCGCACATTTTTAAATAGACATCTATTTTTTTTAAATTTACTTTTTAAACTATCAATTAATATCTACCAGCCTAGAGATTGAGAGGCATATTTTCTTTAATAAGACTTTCAATCTCTAGGTTAATTTCACTGTTTTTAAAAACAAAACAGTGAAATTAACCTTGAGATTGAAAACAAAAAAAAAACAATGTTTAATCAAAAACATACATATACATACACACACACACACACACACACACATATATATATGTGTGTGTGTGTGTGTGTGTGTGTGTGTGTGTATATATATATATATATATATATATATATATATAATGTTTATAGTAATAAAAAAATTAATTGTTTAAAAATTACACATACCCATGGATGCACACACAGGTCCTATAATGATGGGACACATTTTAAATGCAAGTATGTTGGATTAAAAATGACATAGAGTACCAAATATATTTATTACACAACTGATATAAAAGAGTTCAACCTATTATCTAAGATTTGAATATTACATCCCTGAAATGATCACTATTATAAAGAGAACTTGCACAAACTCACTTTCTCATTTTAAACACAGTGCCATTCCAGCTGATAAGCTATGCTGCACTGCCATTTTTATTATCCAAGAAACTTGCATTTAAAATGTGTCCCATATATATATATATATATATATATATATATATATATATATATATACGCACACAAACAGGTTTGGTTAAATAACTCAGACACATCATGTCGATTTATTTTGGTTGTGATCCTTTCAAGTTCACAGATTAATTTCTTGGTAGCCTTAGAAAATTGATTAAGAAAAATACCAAAATTTTCTTTAAAATAATTTTTATTTTCACAAGTACTTTCAATCTCATCTATCTTGAATTTGAAATCTAGAACACTGCTTAATGCAGTAAAACAAACAGTTGAAATGTTTTGCATTTACAGTAATACAATTACGCATTCACAGACAATTTAACCCCTTGAAGATTAATCTGTGAACTTGAAAGTATCACAACCAAACTAAATCGACATGATATGTCTAAATTATTTAACCAAACCTGTTTGAATGAAAATATGCTGACTAAATTATTATTATTATTATTATTAATGATGGTGATAATAATAATAATAAAATATGAGAAATTAAAACTGATTAGATGCCCAAATCTGCTTATATCTTATTGATGTTATATTGTTCTGTAATTTAATTTATATTCGATTATCTTGAACTTGTTTGTCTGCATAAGAATAAACTTGAATCATTTAGGAAAAGTATTTTATGAACAGATGAAGCAAAATTGAACAATTTGGACGTAATTCAAGGACTTATGTTTGGAGAAAAGACGGCACAGCCTTTACACCAAAGAACACAATCCCATTGGTGAATATCATGGTTTAGGGATATTTTTCTACTAATGGTGTGGGTAATTTAGAGATAATAAATGGTAGAATGAATTCAAAAATATACCAAGATGTTTTGGACTCTAATTTGCTTGGGTCAGTAGTGAAGCTTAGATTCCCAAATGAATGAGTTTTGGTAACAAGATAATGACCCTAAACATACGGCTAAATCTACAAATAAATGGCTTATTGAAAACAATGTCAATATACTCAAATGGCCATCATAGTCTCCAGACTTGAATCCAATAGAGAATTTGTGGTCTTTATTAAAAATTTAAACTAATAAAAGATCTCTAAAAAAAAAAAAAAAAAAAAAAACATCCTGGACCTAAAGAGAATATGCAAAGAAGAATGGAGTAAAATACCAATGGAAACTCACAAATAAATCATTGATTAAAAGCTACAGAAAGAGACTGGCTGCTGTTGAATTAAGTAAAGGATATGCTACAAAGTATTAAATAGCTATTATAATTTTGTATGACTACTTTTCTGCCTTTTTTAAATTTCATTAATATAACAGATTTTTTGGGAATTTTTTTTTTATATTGCAGCATTATGCCATGGTATACAAATATTGTATATATTATAAAATTATTTTATAAAATCTATGTTAAATAAAAAAAATTCAAGATGTATGAATATTTCTTTCATCCAAATATATATATATATATATATATATATAATGTTGGAACATATCCTCAGGAAGATATGTTCCAACAATGAAGAATTAAATAAGCACACACAATCTCGAGCATCAATTCACAACACGTGGCTATAAACAACACCTAATCAAGGAACAAATAAATAAAGCAATTTCCACACCTAGAGAAGACATTCTAATGTACAAAATTAAAAATAAATTTAGACTATCCATCTAGTAACCACTTTCAGCCCCACTCTTCCTCCACTATCCCAGATAATCAAAAGTCACTGGGGAAATACTACATCTCAAACATCTAAAAAAAATTGTTTGGGGAACCCAGCCTTCTAGCATATCATAGACCTAACAACCTAAAAAAAAATTATAGGTAGTAACCACATTTCAGAGGATAAAGTAATCCGTAATAAACCCAAAACAAAAAACAGGATTTTCACAACCATGTAACAACAAAAGCAGCTTATACTGTAACAACATTAAACACACCAATTCATTCATTAGCTCTCAGTCACTAAATCTACTTTCAAAATCTACCAGACACTAACTGTAGAAGTCATAACATAATTTACCTTCTACAATGCACACTATGCCAGAAACAATATGTGGGAAAATCTGAATGGCCCTTTCACTACAAAATTAATAATTGTCACAATCGAATAAAGTCTGCTCTCCACGAAAGATTATTACTTGTAGAACAACATTTCCTTCTAGAAAAGCATAATTTTAAAAGCCATGCCAAATTCACTATAATTGAGAAAATAGAAAAGTTCAGAGCAGATAACATTAGAAAAATTTTAGAGGACGATGAAGGTAAATGGATTCTGTGCCTCAAAACAGTCCATCCAGAAGAGCTTAATCACAAATTTAACAACATAGATAGAATTAATATATTACTTCACAAATCAGGCCCTACCCACATTTCTCACCCACACAAAACAGACATGCTTGAAGAAGTGTTGAGGCCTCACACTTATACACACACCCATACTAATATACACACATCATACTCACTCACTCCCAAATGATAACACACACAACACACACATCCCTTTTCCAGGAACCAATAAAACTGTCAAAATGTCCAAGGGAATTCAGAGCAGCATGAATCTATCCAGCCTCTATCTCAAATAACAACTTAAAAGAGACAGTTTGACCAACACAAGGACTGGCAAAAATTTAGGATAAAAAAAACAAAACAAATGAAAACTACAGATAAAGTTCATTCTCTTCATCAAGTCATTTGAATGAATGACTTGATGAAGAAAATGAACTTTAGTTCACTGCTACTAACAGGTAGAATTTTTTCCCCCCCTGATGATGGCCATGCTGGCTGAAACTAGTTAAGGATTCTAATTGAAATAATAAAACAAATAAAACCCAGTTTGTCTGAAAATTTTTATTTTTAATTTCTCAATATTTTTTATTGTTCAAAACAGACATACATTTTATTTATATATATATATATATATATATATATAAAGTGCTATCTTAATGTATCCCTTTTAGTATTTGTAATGGTTGATGATGGCTTGGATTTTTTTTTTTTTTTAAGAAGCTATAAAATTTTAATTCCTGAGTAGAGATTAGAGCTCAAGATTTACATACATATTTGTATAAATAAGTGAGAAAATTATTCTGGGAATTAGAGAGTAAGATTTCTGATAATAATTTCTTGGCTGTAATCAAAGTGGATTTCAAATGATGACATTTAATTTGGGACTTTTATCTTCACAATCTTCTTAAATTTTGATTGTTAACAACAGGGCATTTCTTGTTTTAGTCACTAAAGATCAATGCAATGTTTTTATTATCCATTGTTCCTGGTAAGTACCTAAAGTACCAAAATAATCTGTTTAAGTGATATTTCTTGTTTTTTTTCTTCTCTTTTTCATACTAAATTTCACTCAAGTCTCTAGAGCCACTCAATGTAGAAGATTACTGTTGAAATATTTATGATGAATGAGGTGTGTGTGGTAGGAAGTGAAGATTATGAGGATAGATAATGATTAAATCTTGGCATGAAGAGGTTAAAATTGTAGTGTAGAGGGTTACTGTTAAAATGACTATGATGAATGAGGTGTGTAATATGAATGAAAGTTGAACTGGAAGGAAGTGAAAATTATAAGGATAGGGAGGATAGATAGCCTCTTTATATTATGGGTCAAATGTTAAGATTGTAATGTTCAGGGAAACATCCTTACAGGAGTCAGCACCACAAAGTAGAAGTTCTTAAGAGGGGGAAAGCTGTCTGGGTGGAACGTTCTCCTTGCTTTTGGAACACAGAAGAAATGTGGGTGATTTGACTCTTTGGAAGTAGCATTGTGTATCCCAGCAGTAAAGACTGAACTAGTGGGACTAAACAATGGTTCTCATTTGAACATTTACCACGGAAATAGTGATAGAGTAGTGATGCTTTCTGTTTAGCTGATTCAGATTTAGATGGCCCTGTTTTATTTTTTATACTTTATAACTGCAAATTATACAGAAAAAAACAAAGGGTTTTGATTAATTTCATGGTGATTACATTAATATTAGAATTTAAATGATTGTTTCTTCAATCAATGTATCTTACTGAAGAACAGATCTAATAAAAAAATCTTTGTTCTAGGTAGTATTGCATTATTCAGTTTAAATACATTTTAATGCTTATTGTAATTTGCTTAGAATTAAGTGTTTATAATTCTAATTATTTATTTACATGCTTTCTAAATTTCAATCTTTGCAGAATATGCCATTAACTTTTCAAACTTTTAAAAATCTTGGAATATAGATTTCTGTTTAGAAGATAGAAATAAAAAATGAATCTCATTTTGTGACCAGTCTGTTTCCATCATCTTTACAAATAATTGCTATTGGATTTGATTTTAATTAATGGTCAGTATTTATATGTGAATACACAGCACATTCTAAGATGCTTTAACATCTTGTCTGCTGCTTTTGGTTATTTAGAGAGTTTTGATAAAATCCAAAGAAGAATCTGCAATCTTATTAGTCCTGAGCTGGCATCTTAGCTTCAGTCTCTTTCCTGCTGCCATAAAGTAGCTTCTTTGTGTCTTTTCTATAAATACATTCATGGTAATTATTCAGATGAACTTTTCGCTATGGTACCTAGACTTTATGAAGCTAAGTACAGTACTAGATTGGCAGCAAGGTCTCATTATGTTGTAGTTGAAATGGATAGATGTAATCATGTTAATAGTTTCTTCTATCATACTTCTTGCTTGTGTGACTCTCTTCTAGCTGCTTGTTTCCCAGTTAACTTTGATCTTCAAAAATTTAAATGCAATGTCAATCGTTATCTTTTATCTTAATTCTTGTTCTGTTATTGTCCTCATTCCTTAAATGTTTTTTTCTCATATTTTGTAATACTCAGTAACTCCTTGCATCTTAGTGGCATTATTGCCTTGCTTGGGGTGAAATGATTAAAACTATAGGCTTTCTCTTTGACTAATCATGTGTTCTCTTACACTCTAAATACATCTACAAATGATAGTTTGTGTAAATTTAAACTGATCTTTAAGAACCTCTATATAAGTATCACTGTATATCTATATGTATTTATCAAATTGAACTTGTTTAAACTAGACTTATTTAGAAATTGATATATTGTTTGTTTTCCAAAATTGGGAATTTGAAGAGATTACAATCTTAAAAAAAGGAAAAAAAAGTCAACAACAGTGTAATGAAATAATAGCATTAAAAATATATGACCCTGAAAGTTTCAAAATGAATTGGGCATAAAGATATCTACATAGGTTGATGTAGTACAAAATTTAAAGATTTCTTTTTAATTGTTATACTGTGTGGGGGCCACAATTGTGATCATGTAATAAAATACAGCATAGAAACCTTTGTTTTGTTTACATAGCTACAGTGTAATGGTTAAGGAGTTTGTTGTTGCTATGCTGACAATTTATTTCATAAAGTGTGATTTTATTTTATTTTTTTTTCTAAATAGTTTAAATAGTTTGGAGTAAATCTGAATTTAGAAATTTATCTTTTTTTTTTCTTTCTTTCTTTTTTTAAAGAAATTGGTCTGAAGGAGTCTGAGATATTTTTAAAATAAAATTTTGTGGTCAATTTGAAATTCTGATTAAAATTGTATTTAGCAGTCTTGCAAACCCAGACCAACTAACAAAAGCAGCTGCAAACTGTATGAAAACGTGGTGGGGTAAATGATACTACTGAGATTGAAAGGTTAAATCCATTAAAATCTGGCATTCTTTCTGTTCTGTGTAAAGTTAAATTGTTTTGATAAATTAATTCATACCAAAATAATAAATTTATTTCATTGGTTTTTGTTATGTAAACTTTAAATTTAGAGCTGTTAAATAATGATAGCAATCTGGATCTTCTGTTTAGAATTATTTTTTCTTCAATCTGTGTTCACTGTATTCAACCCATTCATTTGTTTTAGTCATTGGTATAAGATATTTCCTTTATTTTATCACTAAATTATTGGTTGTATTTGCATAATTAACCTTTAGTACACTGTTATTCATAAGTATTCTCCTTTTAATGCATTTTTTTTTTCCTCCAAGGTTTCTCAACTGTATTATTCCAGTTGCTGATTTCAGTTAAGGGTATTTTCTGTTGCCATAGCAAGACTTGACAACACAACTGAAAAATTCAAACACACTATCATTTGGTGTTCACAGTTGCCTGCTTGACTAATCTTTTGCTCTACAAAGTCACCTACAATGTGCTAAAGGTTAAATAAAAAAATTTCCCGTAATTCTGAAATAATAGATCTTTATTTTATTGTATTTTTTTTTTTTTTTTAAATTGCATTTGTTTTAAATATCAACATTACCATGATACATTCAAAATTATATTAATTGTGCTGGAGTACTTTTGGAATGATGTTGGCTGTTAAAATGCTTGAGCCATCTAAAATTTTCAAGGATTTAGCTAATTTCTATTTGAACTGAATTATTATTATTTTAAAAGTATGACTGTAAACAATTATTTTGATAATTATAGAAATAAATTTTTAAAAAATTGATAAAATAGTAATAAATTGTCCGATTCACACTCCTTCTTTGTCTTTTGAATAGGAGTAGAAGTTTATCCCGTGTTTCCTGTTTAGGATTGGGTTTCTGGTTCCTTTTAAAGTCTTTTCATTCCCTTTCACTCTCTGTAGCCGCTTTCATCTTAGTGGCATTATCACCTTGCTTAGGGTAAATTGATTTAAAAAAAAAAATTAGTTTGATCTTTTTAATCAACTTTTGTTGGTTTATGATGTCTTATAACAATCGTCTTTTTATATTGTAACAATATGGGACCTGAGAATATTGCAGATTTGGGAAGACTATAAAACTGTATTGAATTATTTGAAAGGAAAATATCAATTCACACGGGCTAGAGAAATATATTGACTCACAGCTATGTCATAGATAGTCCAGGAATGATAACTGAAATTTAAAACAATTGTCAGAACAATGAGGATTGTTATAATGATGACATCACTGGGACCACAATCAAAACAAGGTAAATGTGTATGTACAGGAAACTGGGGAAGCACCAAACTGCATATGGGCAAGGTGTGAAGTAGGACCACCCCTGGTCAAGTATATGGTTGGTATTGACCAGTTGAAAACTATCTCTGAAGAGTTACGGGCTGAATTGATGGATATCATGGCTGAGAGAGTAATTTGGCAGAACCCCTATTTATTTAGGTGTACAAAACTGCTTAAGAGTTGCCCGTACAAGTCAGCCAAAGTTACAGAACATATGCTCTTTTGCCAGACTCCACCAAATTATAGCAGTCCCCAGCACTAATTACTTTGCCAGACAGATATACAGAGAACTTAGCTGAATCAGTGGTCCCATATTGTTGTGGCTAATATTTACATGGATGGCACCAACAGTAGTAAATATTACTGATATCAAATTAAAACAACTTATTGTTATAAGAAGACAGTTGACTTCTTTCTTGGCAGTATTTATTTAATCTGACTGGTATGGTAAAAAATTTTTTACCAGAAGTCTAGCAGATTTGTCAGATGCATCTTTTCTAAGATCTAAACAACACAACATGGGCTGGGAAAGGCCAATAGAAAATTGCAAAATCAACTATCCACTAGAAAGAAGAAGTGACTACTTGACCATCCAGAAATGATTAAAACCTCAGCGACCAATGGGTTGGAGAAGAAGTGGTATTATATAATACTGGGCTTGTACACAAGAATTGTCACTCTTGAAAATTAAAAATTTTACTTGTATTTCGACTTTATTATAAGTATAATTTCCTCTTAATATGATCATCACTGCTGCTTCCTAATGTTCTAATCATTACAGCATTTAAAGGCAAATAGACAGACTGTATGTAAATAAGAGTTGACATCTATAGAGAAACTAGTTTTGATTTATTAGTTGGGTGGTAGTTCTGCATTACAAAAATTTACATGGTTAATAATTTATGATTGAAAGCTGCTAACATATATGCCAAATATCTTTCAACTTATTGATTAACCAGTTGAGGAATATATAAAGAATTATGACTCTGCAATAAATAAATTCAGTTTTTTAATTTATGCATATATTTTGATACCTATACAAAGTATATGGTTCTTTTTTATATAAAACTCCTTGTTACTTTCTGTGATATACAAAAATATCGTCAACTCATATACAGACTTATGCCTGAATTTCTGGTATCAGGAGTTATCATTCTTTACACTTACAATATTGTATATGCAAATTAAAGTAACAGTTGCTCCCAAATAGAAAATAACTACAAAATAGGGAAATAAGAATTGTAATTCACATGTTTTTAATATGATACATTACAATTTATTGAAGAATAGATTTAGGTGCTCATAATTGAGGTTATATTAACTGAGGTTACACTCATCTTTGTTGTTGTGATCACAATGTTTCATTTGTTGCGTCCTCCAGCCTTCAGGTGCTTGGTCAATCTGGACAATCTTTAGGAAATTTTGAACTGAACTCTTTATTTAATTAGCAGTAAATTCAGTGACCAATAACTAAGCAATACTAAATAAGAACAAGACTGTTTATCCTTACACATGGACAGTGGCATAAGAGCAATCTACTTGTATAGATTAAATGGAAGGCTTAGTTTGAAATTTCCTGATTGAAAAGCACCTGATGAAGGCCACAGAGGCATAATGACCGAAACACGATAATAAAAAAGATGAGGAAAATAGTCTAAGGGTAAATAATCCTAGAGACTGCTTTGGGTGGGGTGGGGGAAATGTTATATTTTTTGGTAATTTCTGAAACCTTCCTATCTAAACTGATTGTTACATACGAACTGTTTTAAGTTTTTTTTTTTTTTTTTAAATTGTGTAAACTATTTGATGATTTAAATTAAGATAAAAAGGTTTTATCCCTTGAGACTAATGGTTAGAAGATTGTGATTAACAATAAAGTGGCAAGTTAATACATCAAACACTGGAGCCAAAACAGATTTTGATTTTTCTCTTGTCTTCATTTGTTTTAACTTTTTGTGTAAGTAGCACTTGACTCTAATAGAATTGTCTATTCCTTTCCTTGGCTTGATATCATTATCTGAAAAGTTCTTCCTTGGCATAATATAAACAAGCACAGAAATTTTGCTAAACCCCATAAATTATGCTTTACATCTTGTCTGTTTCTGGTGACCACATTCGATCCACTTTTCTATTCTCTCTTTGCTCAACTGATTGAATCAAAATAGGAAATGCTAAAGAAAGTAGCCAACTTAAAGAGTTGCATTCTCCTTCCTTGCCAATCATTTAAGAGACAGAATTATCAAGTATCAATAATGATTATTGAAATGACTTTCTTTGAGTTGGTTTTCTAGATTTTAATTAGTTTAAACCAAGGTCAAGTGAACTCTAGCAGAGACAGTCTTCCTTTGTACTTTTGTTTCAATTATTTATCTACTTGCCTATTAGCATTACTTAGAAGAACACTCTTGGATGAGACATTTGGATAATCTTAAATACTATATATTCAAAGAGCAATCATATTTATTGCTTCATGACCCAGTGAGGTTTCAGTGTACTATAAATTTGTGAATTGCACAACATTTTCTTTCCTCTTGTTTGAACTGTTTTCACTAATTCTATTGGTCATTAGATGTTCTCTTTATTCAACTAAGGCTTTTCTGTCCACACATTCAGTTAAAAAGAAATTCTATCCTTAATATAATTTGTTTTAATGTGAATAATTAACAGTATTGTTTGGTATTACCCTGGACAAAATGGCTTTTGTGACCATCATTCTACCTTTGTCTTTCCTATTGAATTTAGATCATATTAAATTCTCTTTTTGTATCTACTCCTTGGTTTGACAACAAACTACATTTGGCAACAAGGCCACTGATTGGAAAACTGGAGGTTTTGTGGAGCATGGAAACACCTCTTAATTGCTGTTTTTCCCAAATTTCCTTAATTTCCATTTTGAGCAGTGGTGGTAGCACCTGTTAATACCCCAGTTATATTTTTATAGTTTAAAAAAAAAAACGCAATACATTTTTATATTAAAGAAAAAATTACCAACAATACTTATTTATCGTAAAATTATATAATTACTTTGAAACTCTCAAGAAAATTTCAGCATTAAATGACCCTTAAGGATTTGATATGCCGTTAAACAAATCAATCAATCTTCTTGTGTCAAATTAAGTGACCAAGTTTTGATATATATATATATATATATATATATATATATATATATATATATATATATATACAAATTAAAGTAAAGCAGTTACTTCTTAATAAAAAAATTAACCACAAAATACGGAAATAAAAATTAAAGAAAATAGTAGTTCACATGTTTTTAATATGATGTATTAAATTTATTAAAGAATAAATTTAGGTGCTCATAAATGAGGTTCTGTTAATCTAAGTTAGTGCCACCCTTCTACCATTGTGTCTGGCTGCAAGGCCTCTGAACAGGAGATTTTGAGGAGCATGGAACCACCTCTTAATTGCTGTTGTTGCTAGGTCCACCCTGACCTGAATGTGGTAGCACCTGTTAGGGTCCCAGCTATGAGCAAATAGTTACCTCCCTCCCAAACTGGGGGTCAAAACACTATGAAAGTATAAAAATAGATTTTTATAGTAAAAATACCAGTAATACATTAAAAAAAAAAATCCCAGCAATACATTTGACTCTCAACAAAAAGCCCTCTTTACAAAAATATGTCAATCAAACTTGATCTACAAACTGATTTCTTACAAAGAATACATTTTCTATTCATATGAACCTATCCTAAAAATCTTGTTGACATCAAATAACCCATTGATGTTGATATGCCATAAAACAAAATAAACTGCAAACCACCCTTCTACCATTTACTTGTGTACCTTTAATTATCGAACTTGATGTTAAAAAGCGAAGGAAAAATACAGAGGCATTAACTGTTTTTGTGAACAAACAAGAGTAAACAGTTTTTTTATTTTCTTAAACAGTGAAACCAATCAAGATCAAGAAGTCCTACTAAAGAAAGATGTGCTTCCCAACAATAATCAGACTTGTATTCTCTTTTTTTTTTTTTTCTCTCAGGAAATCCATTTCTATAACCAAAGTGTGTTCAGAGATCACAAGCAACTGTCAAAGACAAGGCTCAGTTACTTGCTTAAGGAGTGTAAACCTCTCATTGGAACCTTCCAAATTTATATTAGCTAGCTTTATTTTCATACCCAGAATGTAAACAGTAATTTCTAGATGTTTTTTTTAATCTGGCATTATTTCTTATTACTATGTTACTTTTTGTGGGCATATGAGTTGACATCCCTATCAGGAATCACATTTTTCTTGAGTAGGACTTCTCAATCTTGGTCAGTTGAGAGTAAACTCTTTGTTCATATAAACTGGTGTCATGTTAAAACATGGTTGGGGGGAACATTTTAATGTATAACATTCTTTTCCTCTATTTTTTTATTTTTTTATATATATGGTTTGTTGCTTCCTATCTATGGTGGGAATGATTGCAAAACATTCCCCCCCACTCCCCAATTTATAGGCAGAGGTACATAAATGCATGCTGGGATTTCTTCCTAGCCAATAAAATAGGCCAGTTCTTAGTTTGTGAACTTTTTGCCATATTACTGTTGCTTTGCCTTGCATATATTGTTTTCTTGCTTTATATAATTTTTTGCTGTTTCCTTGTCTATTTCTTGTTATTGCCAACTTTGTCACTTTTGTTTGTTGAACAGTTCTATCATTTATTTTACATTTAACCATGGCTACTAACTCTACATGGTTTGTATATGTTTTTTTTTTTTAAGTAAAGTCTCTCTCTCTCTCTCTCTCTCTATATATATATATATATATATATATATATATATATATATATATATATAAATATAATATACACCAGTACAAAACTATGCTTAACATTAGATGAGCCATATTGATGGTAATGAATTTGAAAACTGACATTTTATCAAATTTAAACTCTAAAAATGAATTTGACTTTCCTTTACTGATAGAGAGCTTGATTATTTGAATTGCAGATTCAATTAAAATGGCCCACATTCAACAAGCTTTCTTTCTTCAAACATTTTAAGGAAAATTATTAAACTGATTTATCATTCGCAACACATACATACACACTTCAAGTATTTTCCCTTGTCTGTCAAAAATATGTTTATTCATCTTCCCTCACTCATTTAATGGCCAGTTCTATTAAAAAATTTCAATTGCTTATTTATCTTGAAAAACTGACAAGGAAACCAATCAAGTGATTATTCTTTGTGCCTGTCAGATGTTCTTCAGTTAAGATTATTGAAATGCTTAATTACCAATGTATAACATTCAAATCATTACAAAGACATCACATTAAAAAAAAAAAGAAGCAAAATATTGTCTTTGGCCTATTTGTTGGCAGAAATTGTTTATTCTTTGTCTTTACTGAAAAGTTATCTCCTGTTAAAACTTTTTGTGTCAATGACTCTTAGAATGTCTAAAAGCTTTTATCAAAAGCTGTAATCAATTTTTCTTTTTTCTTTTGAACTTTCTAAGATGTTCTCAGGTCAAGGACAATTAATTTGCTGACCATCTATACAGATTATCAACTTTCAAGTGATTTTTTTTTTTTTTTCATAAAAAAGTAAATTGTGCCACTTGAAAATTTTTCTCTTATTTTGTAATAAATTTTAACCAGTTATTTTTTCTACTCTCAGAAATAAATTATTGCTTGCTAATTTGAGATGTGATAAAATGTTTGTCTATATTTCAAACAGCTCAAAATGAAATCTTCCTCATTGGCTTTTTAGGATTGTTTTTTTTTTTTTCTCCCATCAAATTAACTATTTTTTTAACAAAAAAAAAAAATCTTTATTTTGGGATTTTAAAAAATTACTTAATATCTTTTTTTTTTTTTTTAAGTACATCTAAATAAATATTTTGTTTTAATCCATTACTGGAAGGTTAACCTATAAAAGATCTTTCATTCCCAGATGTCAAGCATCAGGCTTTTTTAGAGATTGATTTCATTTTAATACATTTTCTTCCCTTTTTATATTATTGGATAAATATTGGAATATGTCAACATCAATAGCTTTTATTTCCCTTGTCAAAAACTGAAAAAAAAAAAGCAGGTACCAGTCTGATGTGACTATGACCCCCAAAAAATGAGGGACATAATGACTGATATCTTTCAGACTTGTCTTGCTAGAAAATGTTAAGAGTTGGTAATAGTAACTTTGATGCTACCAATTTAGCAACAATATTTTCAATGTGAATTCAGGCTGTTAATACTTTATTTCAGTACATTGCATATATGATAGGTTAATCACTCAAAATGATCTGACTTAGAATTTCTTTCATTTCTTTTTATATTGATTGTTAAAATAAATCAGAATCAATATG
Organism: Acanthosepion pharaonis; assembly: GCA_903632075.3. Taxonomy (NCBI): domain Eukaryota; kingdom Metazoa; phylum Mollusca; class Cephalopoda; order Sepiida; family Sepiidae; genus Acanthosepion; species Acanthosepion pharaonis. Next base: position 130,810 of record CAHIKZ030001074.1, read on the forward strand.
CAAATAGGAGCTGACGGCTGAAAGATATTGGTGGTCATGGGAGGGAGGGTGTTGACATATATCATTAAAAGTGATTTGTCATAATTTGATTCCACTATTGTACAAGATTATTTTTTAATTCTTGATGGATTCTTTTATTCTCTCTCTCTTTTTTTAATCTCTCTCTCTCTTTTTTATTCTCTCTCTCTTTTTTTCTCTCTCTCTTTTTTTCTGTCTGTCTCTCTTCTGTCTCTCTCTCTCCTCTCTCTCTCTCTTCTCTCTCTCTCTCTTCTCTCTCTCTCTCTTCTGTCTCTCTCTCTCTCTCTCTCTCTCTTCTGTCTCTCTCTCTCCTCTCTCTCTCTTCTGTCTCTCTCTCTTCTCTCTCTCTCTCCTGTCTCTCTCTCTCTCTTCTCTCTCTCTCTCTCTCTCTTCCCTCCACTCTTTTTCTCAATAACAGTTATTTACTTTGAAACTATCAGATTAACAATCATGGTTCCTATAGCTAATAAAATTGACTCGGTTCTTTTGTCTTTTTCTCTCTATTATTGTTAACTTCATGAAGTTCATATTGATCCTTTATTATACTATTTTAATTCTATGTCTTCTTGAAAGCCTGTGTCAGAAAGAAAGTGGTAACATTCTTGCTTGTAAGGTTTTTGTAATTGTACAAAATAGTAAGTGCCATTCACAATACTCTTATAAAGTTAAGTAACAAGCAGGCTTTTTAAGAATTTGTTGCTTCTTCATCTGATCAATTTTGTTTTGTGTTTCTATAACAATAAATCAAAATTGAATGTGTGGGTAGTGTAACAAATGGTTAGCAGCTTGAAAAGAGAATTTGGTGGGCTGAGTTCATTACGTTCAATTTTTGCCCAAATACTATTGGGGAAGGTACAATTCCATCTGTTTTCTCCCCAGTTACAGGTTAAATGGTAAGAGAAACTGGACCATCTAGCTTTGGTTGGTAACTAGTCTATTGATAAAAACCATCTACCTGTCAACAGTCTGTGCCACTTGTTGGGATGTGTTGGCCTGAAAAAAAACTGCACATTGACTGAACTTAAGTCATATGAGTTGCTCAATCTGCTACAGAGATAACATTTACTTTTTAATTTTTTTATTTTTTAAATCAAAATTCTTATTTATTTGTTCAGCCTTATTACAGCCTATTCATAAAGATTTCTGCTTTTGTTGATTGACAAAAGTTTACAATTCTCTTGACAAGTTCTGTAATTGTTTATAACTTTTCTTTTAAAAAGATACAATTTTTTTTTTTTTTTAACATTCCTGAAGTATCATTTAAGCATTTATATAGATCCAGCTAGTCTATAAGAATGGATATAAAGACCTGTATAATATTTATCCAGTTTGTATCAGCTTTTTCATTCTTCCATCCATGAAGGTGTACATATTTAAAATAAAAAAATAAACTTGTTTTTAAGGTTCTTGGATGGGTGTTGGAGTAAAATGGTCATGAATGTTACACCCCATTTTACAGTCACATATTTAGAACTTTTCTTGCATATATGCTTAAATTATTTCACTTATTTTAATTTAATCTTTTTTTTTTTTTCCAGGTAAGTCTTGCAGAAACTTAGGCATTTTTCTTGCATTGAATATGGATAGAAAACAACCGTTGGTAAGTTGTCAGTTTTAACAACCATAAACGTTGCCATTTTATTCTATTACAGAGAAGTATTTGTTTTATTTTTACAAAGCCAGAATCATGTATGTTTGTTGTTGGCAGTTGAAAATGTTGGCCTGGATACTGATTTTTTTTTTTTTTTTCTTTCATCTCATTCTTCAAATATTTGAAAATTTTAGTTTTTAACTTTCCCTCTTTGAAAATAAAACCATGCCTCTTTCTTAATTTTCATTACACCCATACTTATTGTGACAAATAAGGAAATTGTATTTTTCAATTGTTATATCTTTATATATATTCCTTTATTTGTTTTAAAGCCAAAATGGCTTCAAAGAAACAAGATTAAATTAAAACTTGTGTGATTCTTGTCTTTAATGTTCTTAAACATTCAGAACATAAGAAAATTTCTCAGTAAGTTACAACCTGGCTGGTGGTTATTACTGTTCCTTAAAAGGATTTTTCAGTCTTGGATCCAAAGTTTTTAGCATGTCACTTCCCCTTCCAAATTATATTTGTTCCTTTGGAAAAAGTGACGAACATTTTCACAAATTAAAATCACACAAAATCTGATGTTGGTTTTCGATCTTTGTTTCTTTATCATAAACTTAATATAAAATATTAATCTTGAAAATATATGTTATTTAGCATTCTCTTTCAAAGCGGCATAAATTGTGTCAATTTTAAAAGACAAAAAAAAATCCATTACTTCAAGGTTTTCTTGACATTATTAACTTTCAAGCTAATGTTTTCATCTTTGGTGCTTATTATTAGCAGAGCAAGTCAGCTGTTATACCTTTTGGCCTTAAAGTTACACTGTCCATGTATAGGGATTTATCTTATCTTGTTTTTGTTTTAGGAGTGTTTTTTTTTGTTTTTGTTTTAGGAGTTTTTTTTTTGTTTTAGGAGTGTTTTTTTTTTTTTTTTTTTTTTTTTTTTGTTTTAGGAGTGTTTTTTTTTTTGTTTTTGTTTTAGGAGTGTTTTTTTTTTTTTTGTTTTAGGAGTGTTTTTTTTTTGTTTTTGTTTTAGGAGTGTTTTTTTTTTTGTTTTTGTTTTAGGAGTGTTTTTTTTTTTTTTTTTTTTGTGTTTTTTTTTTTTTTTTTTTGTTTTTGTTTTTTTGTTTTTGTTTTAGGAGTTTTTTTTTTTTTTTTGTTTTAGTTTTTTTTTTTTTTTGTTTTAGAGTTTTTTTTTTTTTTTTTTTGTTTTTTTTTTGTTTTAGGAGTGTTTTTTTTTTTGTTTTTGTTTTAGGAGTGTTTTTGTTTTTGTTTTAGGAGTTTTTTTTGTTTTAGGGGTGTTTTTTTTGTTTTAGGAGTTTTTTTTGTTTTTGTTTTAGGAGTTTTTTTTTTTGTTTTTTGTTGAGACAAGTAGTACAGACTCTGTCAAAACAAGTGGGCAGTAATTGAGCAGTGCTAAAACAAAGATGAGGTATCCCTAGATAATCTACACCTGTCAATTAAATAAAGGGTTAAGTTGGAAATTCCCTGAAGGTTACTCAGATTGACAGACACCTGAAGAAGGCTGGAGGGTGCAACAGTCGAAATGTTGTGATAATACTAATAACAACAAAGATGAAGTCATTAGTTTGAATGCAAATAATAATTCCTTGTCTATAAATCAAAATTTTAATGTGCTATCTTGAGTTCTTGGTTATATTTGTTGAGTATAACTTTTATTGTTTTCATCAACTTGAAAATTATTTGGGAGTGGGGGGGCTCTGTGTTGGATATTTTAAAACTTAATTATGCTAATCTTTTTTGTAATAATGAATTAACAATGCAAATCATCATAGACTCAAAGCATAAAGTGTTGTTCAGAGGAAGATCAATAACTTTGTCTGTTAAAATAATTCCAATTCTAGAAAAATGTCCAGTAATTAAAATCAGTAATTCTGAAAACTTATTAAAAAAAAAATGTGTGTATGAGCATTTTGTACACAGACCAAATATATATACAGAGACATATCTATAGATTCTAAAATACTATATTTATGCCAAAGGGATTTAATACGAAAGGTAAAATAAAAATGAAGAGAGATAATCTCAGATTTATAATCTTACTATTAGCATATTGCAGTTTTCACTTCTATTGATTCAATACAATCAAGATTTGTTAATCTTAAAACATCTCCGTTATGTCTTCATAGGACTAATTTATTTAAAGGTTTTATAACCAACAAACCTTTCACTTAACAAATAATTAACTGTTTCTGTCCAAATAATTTGGATGTTAAAAATACTGTCAAAGTAACCTCTACTGTTTATTATTGATTCGTAATGGGAATTTATGAGCTTGTCATAATCTTTTGGTGTCTTTTAATTGTATTCAAAATCTTTTAGATTGGAGACAACTGCTACAATTTCCAAAAGAGTGAAGGCATTTCTGATTATATGCAGATTGTAGTATTCAACTGTTTAGGAAAGACCTTTTCAATGAGATATATTTTATCTAGGATATGCCAGAAAAAAAATTAAATGTCTTAAAAAGAAAAAAAAAAAGAAGAAAAAAAAAAAACAACAAAGAAAGACACATTTGTAATTGATGCAGTACATAAGCTTTTTTGTTCCCCCCCCAATATTTGTCAGTAAGTCAATTTATCTCTAATGTTCCAGTCTTTAAGCCTCAAGCGACTGTTTATGTGTTTGTGTTTGTATCTACAAAGCTAGACATCTTCACCCTCCTCCAAAAGAATGTACTTTAAATGTAATAATTCAACCTTGATACCCCCTCTTTCTTTTTTCTCTCTCTCTCTTTTTCTTCTCTCTCTCTCTCTTTTTCTTCTCTCTCTCTCTCTCTTTTTCTTCTCTCTCTCTCTTTTTCTTCTCTCTTTCTTTTCTCTCTCTCTTTCTTTTCTCTCTTCTTTTCTCTCTCTCTTTCTTTTTCTCTCTCTCTTTTTTTTTTCTCTCTCTCTTTTCTCTCTCTCTCTCTCTTTTCTCTCTCTCTCTCTCTTTTCTCTCTCTCACTCACTCACTCACTCACTCACTCCTCCTCCTCACTCACTCACACACACACACACACACACACACACACACGGGAAAATAAAGTAATCCTCATTTTGAAAGCTGGGTGTATTTAAAGTGTTTTTTTTTTTTTTTTTTTAAACCAGCCTCATATTTGGAATATATCTTTTGTTAGTTTGTTCTCCATTTTGTTAAATATATTTCACTTTGGAGCAAGGAGGGGGGGGGGATCAATAATTGCTAAATTTGTTGCTTGAATAGATGTGTTTTATTTATTGTGAGTAAAAAAAAAAAAAAGAATTAGCAGTTTTAAAATGGGTTTATAAACTAACTCCAAATATTTGACTGGTAATATTGTGGCATTCTGTACTATGTCATAATATAGATCACTGTATGGTATATTAAGTAAAATAAAACTTGGTTTTTTGACATTAATATATTTACCATTTTGTTTGGCTATCTTCTGCTATCATTCAGATAACTTCATTATTCCATCCTCCTTGGAATTGCTAGGCATCCTGTATAAGATTTTGTCAGGATGCCTTAAAGGAGTTGTATTAAGATATTTTTTTAAATTTGCAAAATTTTTAATTCAATTTTCATGAGCATCTTGTAATATATTTAGCTTAGCTTAGTTTTGGCACAAGGCTACATATATGGAGAACCCAGTGACAATCAAACTCTTCAATAGTAATGATAAATGAGGTAAAATTATTAACTATTAATACATGTTGTAGTAACTTTTTTAAACTTTTTTTTTTTTTTTTTTAAATCTCATGTCACTTTTGAACATTGGTGTATCATGACTCTTTATAGATTTCCTTTTCTTTTTTAATATCTGTAAATAACCAGAGTGAGAGAAATAGTGAAGTGTTTGATAATTGCTATCTCCATGATTTTAAATACAGAATAGTCCTTCTCCTACACTGATAGCCACCTAAGGATATAAAACCCAGTTTGCCTTATAGCTTGGATTATGAAAATATGGATTCATGCCTTTCCTAAGGAATGACCATGGTGCGAATATTTTTTTAGTCTATACAGTCATTTTATCTTAATTTGTATATGTATATGCAATTTATAAATCATTTGAATTTGAACAGGATATCTTGTATACTGGCAAATCTGGCAACCTTAATCACTTTAATGCTTAATGTAATATAACAGAACTATTAAGTATATATTGATAAATATACATATTAAGTATATATCAATAAATATTCCTATTATCCTTCACCAGTAGAGACTGACTGTTACATAAATTATGTAACAGTCAATTTCTATCCGGGACCTGAAGATTGTGTTGTGCATGAAAGAAACTTCAAGTTGTGCTACCAGTGAGGGATTATATATATATATATATATATATATATATATATATTCTTTTTAACTGCTAGAACAGTCTTTTTGCATACTTTCAGGGAAATTTTTTTTAGTAAGATAATTATGTAAAGACTGGAATAAATGGTAATCCAAAGATGTTATATCTGGTGAATATGTTAAAATAGAAAAAACTGTCTACCCAAGCTATAACAAAAAAAAAATGTGATTTAGCATTATCTAGGTGGAATATTATCTCTCTTTATTTCTTTTTTTTTTCTTTTTTTTTTTTAATTTATTTACTTATTTAATTCTGAATGGCATCTTTTTTCTTCTTCTTGTCATTGTCATCCATAATTCCTAATTTTTGATTAGGTGATTAAAAATTAACTAAAAGTTAACAATAAAAGTAAATGCTAATCAAAAATTTATAATTCTGAACACTTTTCATTGATTACTGCTTTCATTTGGTTTGATAAAAATACTTGTTTGAATCAATTGTTTGATTCCCCAAAAGTCACTCTTATTGAAGAACTTCCTTCCAATTTTTAGATGGAAACCGACTTATTTCACTTGTCTTTTACATTGTTAGAAATTATGTACTTTTTATTTTCTATTGACTTTCACAATTCCTTTTAGAATATTTCCTTATACTTCAGCAATAAATTGTGCACCGATAGTTCAGTTTTTTATTTATTTATATTTTTTTAATTTAATTTAGGTAGAATTTCAGTTGTTTTCATTATAAATATCTATAGTAATTTATTAGATGACATAAGATTATGCAACTTGAGGACTGTTCATCATATTCTAAAGAACTTTATATAAATATATAATTTTTTTTAAATTTCAGATACTTAAAAATTGCTGCGTGTTGTAAGAAAGACATGATCTCAAAAACAAAACAAGATATTGTAAAATTACTGAGTGATGAAAACATAATTTAGGAAATTGTCAAAACTGAAAAAGAGATCATAGAAAAAACAAAGCAAAAAAAAACAAAAAAAAAATAGCTTGAAGAATGTTACAAAAAGACATTTGAGAAAAATTAAAACCGTAATAATCAAGTGGTTTGACTAGTGAGAAAATATTTGAAGAACTGATATTGAAAACATAAACAAAAATGATTCAGGATATTAAGAAAGTCGGCTAAAACAACCTTTTAAGTAAATATCTCCAAGAGAAACATGTAAGTTGCATGGAGAAGTACCTGAAAACTGATTTCTCAATAATAAATTTTAGTGATGAATATAGAGCTACATTGTATTGACTTGATGACTGGGTCTTTCATGGAAATAGTTAACCAGTATAACTTAGAAGACAACAGTAGAGAGGTAGGGTGATGTTTTCGGATAGTATTGTAAGCAGTAAAATTTATTGACGCCTTCAAAGATGAAGGTGTCAAGATAAGTGCAGAAACTTTGTGAACTCTGGTTTTTCTATGGGGTTAGTAATAATAAGAAGCTTTAAGTGAAAGATTGTATTCAAGCAAAAAATACATCTTCACATACTAAAAACCTGTCTATTGCCCACCTTGCCAAAATGTTTTCAAAACAATAAAATAATAGAAAGTACCCAGCCTCTTAAGATATTAATCCAATAGAAAACTTGGGGTCCATCATTAAAACCTTTAGAATTCTGCATTATTAATATTTCTTCCTTTCCATTCCATTCTTTTTCAAGGCCTCTCAATTGCAGTCTCCTTATTGTTAATTTCACTCTGGATATGACAACACAACTATGAAGTTCACACACTATTGTTCAGGGATCAGTCACCTTCAATGGCAGGGTAAACTTTTTGTACAGTAAATGAAATCACATACAGAGTGATAAAGGCTAAAATAGATGTATATGAGAATGGACAATAATATTAAAGCAAAGAAGACCTTTGAGAAATAATAAAAATTACTGCAAGTATTGTTAAGATTGAAACAGTAGAAAATTTTTTAAAAAGTGAAGGATTGAAAAACTGATAAAAGTTACAGAATACCAATGAGCCCATATTAACACCTAAAACAATAGGATAATAATTTATTTCAGGTATGGTATATGTTGTGTCAGTCAAATAAATAGGTCTCTCTTGAATTTATTTATAAATAAAAAGATGTATGCTGCACTTGTGTAATAAAATCTGACCTCTCCTCCTAAAGATTTTTTTTTTATCTATATAGAAATATTCTCAGCTAAAATCCATGATATATTGCTCATATGAACATTTCACAAACATCTGTTGCTTAATACAAACTTTATCCTGAAAACAGTCAGATTTTATCATGTGAGTCAGTGTATGGGTGTGGCTTTTTGTTACTTCATTGAATCTTAATAGAATTTCAATCAATTTGATAGCAATCTCTAGACTAATGGCTTTCAAAATTGACCCTTTAACTCTGTCAAATTATGAGATGATCTGTTGTATTTAATAAGAGTAAGCTCCTTGTTTGGAGTAAAATTTATTCTGAATAAGATCAAAAGAGCTTAATTTTAATGTAACTTGGGCTTAAGAAAGTCACAAGAATAAAACTACTATCAGTATAACTTGAAATTAAGCAGCATTTTAAATTTGCACTAAATTCATTGTTCACATTATTGTCCTCATCTTTATTATCACATTCAAAATGTTTTGGCCATTTTATGCTTCAGTCTTCTTCAGGTGATATATATGAGAATTTCAAACCGAGTCCGTTATTTCATCTACTAGGGGTAGATTATTTTAGTTCCATGTGCCATGCTCAGTGGATAAAAGCATTGGTTGAAGTAATCCGGTGACTTGACCAAAGGAGTTGTGAGTTCAATACCTGGCCACAGCAGAGGTGAACAAAAAACTTGGAGAGTTGAGTTACTAAAGGGTTATAACTGAAACTGAGATATCCAGAAAAGGCATGGAATTAGAACAATCTACCCCAGTGGAAAAGGTTCGGTTCGAAATTCCAATGTATATCACCTGAAGAAGGCAGGAGCATACAAGGCTGAAACATTGTGAATATGACAATAAAAATGAGGACGACAGTCTTAATAATGTAAATAGTTATAATGCCTAATCTCAGAAATACAGACAGATTTTAAATTTGTAGATATTTTAATGATTGTGCATTTAGATAAATCAGAAGTACTGGAGAATTTTCATATTTTTTGGTAACCACCACCACCACCACCACACAAGGTGTACTAGAAGTTAAAATTATTCTGTTAAGTTTCAAACCTTGGTCTGCAAATTTGTTTTTTCTTCATAGAAAAAAAAAATTTGTTTTTTTTTTTTTTTTTTTTTTTTTTTTCTTTTGTACCTTATTCAAACGTTCATCTGACATTAATTGACTTTGTTGGTATTTTTGCTTGAACTGTCAAAAAAAAAATTGCTGATTGTTTTATGTCTGAAAAAAAGTTATGAACAGCCCTCCCTCCTTTTGTTGTTCATTTAAATTTTTGCTGAATTGGTACTTTTTAAAAATGTTCACGTTTCTTTGCTTTTTAGTCTTTAAAAGAAAAACTTTTTTAAAAAGTTGTATACAAGATAAAGCTGATTAAAATAAAATTATTCAAAGTGCAAAAATTGTCACAAACAAAATTTGCACTTTGCTGATTTACTGAGAATTGTCAGTTTGCACTTTGTTCTTTACCCAAAGATTGGAATTAATTTCACAGGTGTTTGAACAAAGAAGCAAAATATCTGAGTGGCTTAACAAACAACTAAAATCATATTAGAAAAAAAAAGTCTTAAATTTTATCCTGATTTTTCGCTAATTTGAGTCGATTCCCTGGATATTTATGTTGTTATTTGACTTTTTCATTGTGAATAACTTTCTCGCCTTGTGTCTGGCAGAATAGAAATTAGTTTAGCTGCATTGAACTTTTGAATGGCAATGAAATTAGAATAGAGTGACTTGAAACTGGCCTTTTTATTGAAAGGCAAGTCTTAGGAATAGTCTCATACTGTTTCCAACATTCTAAAGGACACTAGGGATGGGATGGTAGACTGCTTTAATAGTAAAACCTTTTTTGCAATAGTTCAATGCTAGCTTCTATGACTAGACATTGCCCATAGATGTTCATGATCCTTGAAATCTTACACACACATCTGCGTGCCTGTATATAGTGTAATGATTATTGACCTGGGAAGTGAATCAACAGTTCAAATTTTGTTTCATTTACTTTGCACTGATGCCTTTGGAAAAAATTTGAATCCATCTTTTAGTTGTGGGTAAAGTAGTAGAGCAGACCATGCTCTCTTGCTTTGGGAGCAATCGATCTGTAAGAAGGAAAAGTCTGAATTCAAACCTGAGGAAGCTGTTTGTAGACTTCATATGTGGTACACTGTACACCATTTCTCTGTTATTAATTCTTCTGAAAAGTGTATTTGGTTTTATACAAAAACTTTCACTAAAATCAAATCAGCTATGTGGTTAGTAATTGAATTCTAATCTGAATTGTTGGACCCTCATATGTTGAAATTAATGAGGGAGTCCACCTTTTCTCTCACACACACGCGCTAGCCTAGAAGCCGCTTTTAAGCTTAACTGCTGCAGCGGGCTTTTGGCCTTTTACCTTCAGTGTCCTATGTACATAAGTTATAAGAATTTAGAAATAATAAAAATTTTTTTAGCTTTATTCAACACTTTAATTTGGCATAATCGTTCTTCGTATATACAACTGATGTAGTTTGTTTACATTTATTTTTTGTACAGTTTTTATTTTCTTTTAAAATCACCATTCTTTATGATCCCTTCACCTAAAGTGATTTCTTATACGACATTATGGAACTCAAACTATGTAATATTTTGAGTACATCACAGTACACATGTTAGAAAAAGCAAAAAACCATATGAGCAATATACTGTACCCGGCTTAAGTTTTAATTACATGATATCAATTGCAATTGTGATGAAAAATTGAATTAAAGTTAAACCTTTAATAATGAATTGTTTTTTTAAGCCTTCCACTTTGTTTGATATTTAAATTTAACTTTAAATGAGTTATTTAATTTTTAATCACGTATAACTACAGTAGTTACTACCTGTTACTTCAGGCTGTTTATGATTCAATGAGATAGAAAAATAGACAGACGGGCGGACACACACACAGCACTTACATATTATATATATATACACACACACACACAGGGTGAAGTAAAAGTCACACACCATAGGGATAATTTATTAAAAGTATAATTACACATGTAAATTTTACTAGTTATTTAATTATATGTGCTGTTCAAAATGTCCTCCTTTTTCAAAAGACATTTCAATTCTGTGCCTGTATGATTCATTAACATGTTAGAGAGTTTCCTGTCATTTTACTGCATTTATATTTCTTTCTTTTTTTAGTTCCTCCATATCATATACAACTGATTTCAAATGATAATCATGGAAAAAAAAATCCAAGGGTGTGAGGTCTGGTGACCTCGGTGGTCACTCAACAGGACCTATCAAAATAAATTAGACATTTAAAACATGATTAATTAATTATTCAACCCCAACGGTGTGCAACTTTTGCCTCAACCTCTGTATGTGTGTGTATATATATATATATATATATATATATATATATATATATATATATATATATATATATACATACAAAGCCACCCATTGAGTGGAAATTAAGCTAGCTCCTGCAGAAGACTCTTGATTGGCCTTTGGATTGTTCAGGAGTTTATGAGTCCATTAGTTTTTGCATATTCTCATCACTGGAAGCTCTCCTGGCTGCTGTTTGATTTGGATTTTCATTTGTACGGGACTTTCTTGCTGTAGCTTTGGCTCTTTTGATTGCAATCAGGTCCTCCGTTGGTGGAGATTTCTTTTTGTTGTATGGGATAGGTAACAATAAATTACAGAACTCAAAATTGATCTCTGCATTTAAGTATTGCATTAATATTTAAGCTTACCTTTTAAAAGTTCAGCAATAATTCTTCTAGCACTTAAAGACAATTTGATGTATGTAGGTTCTTACTTTCTCTGCAAACAATTATTTTTATTTCATGGGTGACTTTTGCTGATTTTGCAGTTAATCTCCATTATTCCTAAATTTATTTCCAAGTTACAAAAATTATCGTACAAAAAGATTTGTCACAAAAAATCAAAAAAAAAAAAAAAAAAAAAAAATTGTAGTAATGAAAACTTAGGAATCCAAAATTTCAGGATTGCAGGTTCATATCTGGCTCAAAATGTTTTTAATTTGCTCACAGTCAGCCTGATTCCAAAATGGTACGATATATTGAGCTACAGCCTCTAGGTGTAAAGTTGAAAAGAAAATTATCACTTTAAAATTTAGTGGAAAACAAAATATTAAGTTGGAAAAGAAAAGCCACCAGTTAATAAGGAAAATTTGCATGAATGATATTTTATACAGCGTAACCCGGATATAAGAGAGTTGTCGGGACCGGAGAAGAAATCTCTTATATCCGGGTTTGGTCTAATTTATATACATTAACACAGGCTCTAATTTGGGACCAGGGAAAATCTCTCTTATATCTGGGTTTCACTGTACTATGTAAGTTATATATATAAGCTATCAGTGATGGCTTTTGTTTCATCAATAAACCTTAAATTTACAACATTTAAAAGAATCAAGAAACTACAGGAAAAAATTATGAAAGTGTTTATGATAAAATGTTTTTCAAAACTTAATTCAAATTTGAATATTTGTCTCAAACATGCTGTTAAATACTTTTGGCTACAGACATTGTTCTTTTGCAAAAAAAAAAAATAATCTCAGTGTCACTTTTTTAGTAATCCTGGTCAATTCTTTGAATTCCAACTCTTCATCAAAAAATCTATACTTTGTTCCATCAAATTCCAGTCTAAATTGGTTTATGAACCATGCTTAAGTTAACCATTTATTAAGTGCTGCCCAGCATGACACAAGACCCCTGAGGATATCTCATTAACAATCAGTACATGACTTATTACTCAGTATGGCACTCAACCTCCCGAGCTCTGTATTTTTTTCTTAAATGTACCTCCAAAGATTCAAATGAGCATACACAATGAAAAAATTCCCAAAACTTAAAAAAACCCCAAAAAACAATGTTTTATCATCAAAAACTTTGTTATTATTAAGAGAAAAAACAAAAAAAAAACAAATTTTTTTTTTTTTTTTATGTGAAACCATTTTTAGAATATTTGAAATTATGGTTTAAAATGTTTTCTGGTGTCAACATGGGAACAAATTTGTATAGGGAAATTTGTGCGCATTTTGCAGTGAAAAACTTTGATTTATAAATTCTTGCAAAAATCAGATAATTGTTGGATTTTAATGAAACTTTCAAGGCTTATTCACAAATGAATGAAATTATTTTTGAAATTTAAAAAAAAATCTTTGTGTGTGTATATATATAATTGTGTGCGCACACACACACTTGATTTTATGAAGTTTTGATATTCTTTTTTTGTAGTGCTTACTGTTTAGTTTATATTACTGATAAGGACAAGTTCTTGGAGAATTAAATTTTTTTTTTTTTTATAGTCAAACAGGACCCTAAGTTACAGAAAATCTGCTCAGCATTTAAAAAAAACAAATGCAAAAAAATAAGAAAATTGAAAAATAATGAATTTTTACAAGAATTTTCATTTTTTTATTTTAAATTTTAATCTAGATTATTGGGCCTCTTAAGGCATTTCCGTTTTATTTGTCATAATTAAAATTAATTCCACCTTACATAATTTTCATGAACATTTAGGGATTTAGACTGTCGATAAATCTGTCAACACCTCCGTATGGAAAACGCTTTTTCTGTATTTTAAAATGTTTAAAAATTGAAAACAAACTTACTTAGTTTTTAGAATTTAAACTAAAAAGTAAGTTTGTTTCAAATTCAGGTTAATTTAATTTTAAATTACCCAATTTTTCCCAAATAACGTTTCAGAAAATTATAATTTAATTTTTAAAGAGAATGTTATGTTGAAATTGACAGTTGTCAATATGCACGATGTTATCAATTTTAACTGATAATCAGGAAAAAAAAATCATTCCAGTCAGTTTAAATTCGGTTTTGAAATACAAAAAAAAAAATTATGTTGCTTATTATAAATATTAAATTTAATCTAGCTTGGAATTAAAATTAAAATAAGTTTCAACTTTCAAGAAAGGCTTCACCACATAAATATGACATTTAAAGATGAGGACAACAAAACCTTCATTCATCATGTCATATGTATGCTTTCTTTTTCATGTTTTTTTTTTTTTTTTTTTTTTCATGTATGCGCTTTTTTTTTTCTTCTTGAAAAAGACAAAATGCCCGTTAAGGCAATGAAACTTAAAAAACAAGTTGGTAAGTAATGAAAAATTGGGAAATATTGGTTCGTTTATTGTTATCTTAACGATGTCCGAGTTTTAAAATTGTAACAATTTATTTGATAAAAAAAAAAAATTATCTTTTTGGCTCGCCTATTTTCTTTTTGACCTCAGTCATATAGTTGGTGGGGGTAGATTAAAAAAATGTGGGGCAGTAAAGATTTTGTCTGACTGACGACTTGTATCCTCAGTTACCTTTCTACCTACTAGTTTCCTCTCTCTTTTAACCTTTTAACCCTGACTCCATATCGTTTGGGGTATGGCAGTGGGAGATACGATGTAGTGTGGCCATGTGGTTAACAATCTCCACAGTTCAGGGATACTTCATCGTTAAAATGTAGTCCATCAAATCCTTTCCTCTCCTTTCGCTATTTCGGCCCCACCCTGCCACTTCTATTATTTTACCCAGAAGACAACACGCTTTCCTCTCTGTCGGCAAATTGGTTTCTTTTTCTTTTTTTTTTTCTCTCCTTTTTTCCCCCCTTCTCAATGTTTTCTGCTTGTTACTTCCTGCTAAATTACAATTTACGAGTTTTTATTTATTCATTCATCCTATTTAAAACAAATATAGGAGAAAATTGCGAGGACGTGTTATTCATGTTCATTAGCAAATAATAACTGTTAATTTCCTTGGATTTACCTGCAGTGGATCTGAATTGGAAATTGAAATGATGGCGTAGTTGGAAGCTAAAAAAGTAAGAAGAAAACACCTGTTATAATATAAATATAATCATTTTTTTTTAATTTTTTTTTTAAATTTCTTTATTGTTTATTCAGTTTTGGGGACAAGACAAGAAATGTTTTTGACTTCATAAAATATTTCTTTTTAATTTTTAATATTCTCATGATTTATTCTTTTCTTTCAATAACTATCATCATCATCATTTCCATTGATGTCGTCGTCATCATCATCGTTTTATTTATTTATTGTTAGTCTGAGTAGTCAGCGTTTTTAAAACTACCCTAGTGATGAAAAAAAAAAAAAAAAAAAGAATTGACAAAAAAATGGCATGGTCTTCTCTTAAGTGAGGTATCTAATGGTCACGCACATGTTTACTAGAATGTCGTACGCAACCAGTATTTTTCCTATCCCCACTAATACTTATAATTAGTAATACTATTATTTACTAATGATGTTTTAGGCCATTTACGGGTACTTTAAAAACTGGATGTTCTGAGAAGAATAACTCGTTTAAGATGAAGGCAGTAACTTGTAACTATTTCATCTAATATTTATTTTTATTTATATCTTTTTAACGGAAATGTCTTCTTTTTTTTTTTTTAGTGATTTTGAAGTCAACTTAATTTTATTAATTAAAAAAAAAATGAATGAGTAACACCGACACCAACGTCCCATCGCTGTATTGTTCACTAACATATAAGTAACCAATCACTAGTAATTTTTATTTTTCTGCAGAAACTGTATGCCATCAGATACGGTAATTCTAGAGTCTCTTTCTTTTTAGTCTTTACGTTCAGGTAGTTTAACTAAAAATCCTTTTTTATGTATTTATTTATTTGAAAAAGGCAGTGATGAAATATAGCTATATAAATCACTGGGAGACAAATCTTATCAAGACAAGAGGATTAATGTGATAAAGGCGGAAAATATTTACACGCCCCCCCCCCAAAAAAAACAAACACACCCACCCTAGTTCGCATCCGTCGCACTTACTATATGGAAATTTCTTATCACGAATATTTAACTGTCAATATTTTATTCAGCACTACACCCGAGTGCGCGCGCGCACACACACACACACACACACACACACACACACACAAACACATGAATTGAAATTTCTAAAAAGTTTTCGGTCCGTCCACGAAAAGATTTTAAAGAGGAAATAAATTTAAATGATAATCTTATGTTTGGTTTTATTTTGAGAAGTGGATCAGGCCCACCCAGAACTTTTTCAGCACCTTGTGCGTGTGTGCTCGTCTAAGCCATAATCACAACAATATTCTTTTTTTTTTTTTCTTAGATGACTTGAGTTTAAAGATTTTAAATTTAGGTACTTCCAAAGAGTCGCTAAAAATACGTAATGAAAAAAATGGCCAAAACTTAATAAAAACAAAGTTTTATTGTTAAACAAAAATCATTGTTAAACGAAAGACCAAAGAATTTTTATTTTTTTTGATAAATTATATTTTTTAATCCCTTTTTTTAGAACCTTCAGAAATGTAATAATTAAATCTTCTTTTTCTTGCATCAACAAGTGACCATATGGATAATTTTAGCGTCTTTTTGCAGTGAAAAACATTGATTTGGAAATTCTTGCAAAAATCAAATAATTGTCAGATCTTAATGAAACTTTCAGGATTCATTCACAAATGAATTGGAGACTATTTCAGAAAAGTTTCTCTTTAGAAAATCAAAAAAATATATATATTTTGAGAAATTCTTTTTTTTTTTTTTTTTTTTTTTTTTTTTTTTAGTGCTTAATGTTTTGGTTATAAGTCCTCCGGGAATTTTAAATCCTTGTTTGTCAAAATTTATAGAGAATCTGTCAGTTACACTTTGGATCATAAAATAAATAATTCAATATAAAACTAAGACCTTATTTAATTAAAAAAGGTTTTAATTCCTTTTATGGACACTATTGTCTTATGAAAAAAAGAAGTTTTTGAAGAATAATAAATTTTAACAAGAACTTTTCCTTTTTGCAAATATAATAATTTATAAAGTTTTAAATCTTTTAACATTCTGTATTAATTTGTAGCAGTTAGGCAATATTGTTAATTAAAACTATACTTATCAAATGGAAAAACCTTACTACAAATTGGTGATTCCCAGTATTTTAAAAATATTTTTTTTTGTGGTGTGTATACAAACGTGCCGATTTTTGTAAATGTAGACATCCATACACAACATTATCCAAAAATAATATAGTAAATTTAAGATTTATTGGTAATTTTTTAATATTTTCTCAACAAGCATCTTCATAAGTAAGGCTATAAAGCCAAAGTACTTAAAATTCAATAAAATATGATATTACTTAGAATATTTACCTAATTTTTTAAAAGATTACAGGGTAGTTTTTTAAAAAATTATATAAAAAAAGACATTAAAGTATTAAAGTAATTTTTACAGTTATGTACCCTTTACTTAAAAATGCCAAATTAATGTTTGTTGGCTAAATCTGTCAATACTACATAAAAAAAACCACCTGTGCTAAAGAAAATGCTTTTCTGTAATATTTTAAACTAAAAGCAAGTAATATTTGTTTTAATTTAGATTAATTAAACTTTAAATCAGTTAATCTTCCTCAAATAAAATTTCAGAAAATTATATTTTATTTTTGAAAGATTTTTTTAAAAAATTTTGTTGATTTGTCAATCTAGTTGATTTTTGTAAGTTGCTAGAAAAAAGATCAGAAACTAGGAAAATGGGTTCCACAAATTTTTATAAAAATATAAGGAAAATCTTGGTTAGATCCAGAACAGCTTTCAATGAAAGAAAGTGTTGAGTCAATTTTCAAATTAGAGAGTCTATCTTAAAAATCAGCATTCTCAATTCTAGCTTTTAGTTGGTCTAATTCAGTGTTTCTTAACTTTTTAAGCAATGGCACACCTATAAGCAAATGCAAAATATCACAGCATACTTAGCAAATATACTTTTAAAAAATGGAAAGTTATTAAATCAAATGCTCAAGGCTGCATAAAGGAAACTTTGACAATATTAATTCATAATTCTCAATATAACCTTGTAAAAATTTTGAATTAAACAAAGAATGTTAAATACAATTATATGGAAAAAAAAAAGGTTGATATTTATTTATTTATTTATTTATTCAAATAAAGGAAAATTTTTAAAAGTTAAATTAAAAAAAATAAAAATACTTTTTAAAAAATGAATATTAAAAGAAAGTATTTAAAATAACATAATGAAAGAATAGTGAAAAGAATTATTTCAAAAGAGTTTAAAACTTATTCATTTATTCAAACACGAATGCTATACCATTACTACTTGCGCATACACACACACACACACACACACACACACACACACGGCTTGACAGTATTTCATGGCACACTAGTGTGCCTCAACACAGTGATTGAGAATGACTGGTACTTGTGGGGAAACACTAACTAAAAAAAAAATGCAATATTTAGTATGTTTGCATGTGCTTCTGTGAAAATGGGAGATTAATTTTTTTCTTTTGGCTCCTTGTCTGATCGTTACACAAGTAATTTTTTTTCCCTTATTTTTTTTTATTGCCACATTTTTGTTTTCCCCAGACTAATATTCTATGAAGAAAGTTTTTTTCACTATGTGGCCATATTGTTTACTTGTAAGAACTCTCTGCTTTTTGGTTGTATCGCAAATAAGAATTTAAATTTTGTAGTTGGGATTTTTTCTTTTTTAATTAGACAAATTATCTGTAATGTTTACATAATTCTAAATTTGCAGTTAAATTACTATTGTTCTAATGTTTTTTATACTTTGGCAATTATAACTAAATTATTAAATCAATATTTTTCATTAATAATTACTCTAATTTTAATAAGAAAGTAATATATATATATATATTATTGTTTTCTTTTTGAACTTGTTTTTATTCAAGTGAATTGTACAACTCTTCAGATATAATTTTTTTCTTTGTGAATTATTAAAAAGAAATTGGAAATTTTGATGTCGTTACTATGTTGTATTTTATTTAACTTGAAAACTGTTTTTTTTTTTTTTTCCCAAGTTTTATATAAGGAGAAATCAGTTTTTGATATATTTAAAGTAGATAACCTAAAGTTGAAATATACAAGGTAGAAATTTTAGAAAATAAGAATTGACAGTAGGCAAAAATACTTGCAACTTTAATTTCTTCAATATTGATTAATTTAGTATTTTTAAATGTGCATTCTTTCAAAATATAAGAGAGATAGATTATTTGTCAAAAGGACAGTTTTTCCACTGGCAGCACTGTTATTTAACTACCTTCACTCCTCAGCAATGTGTATTGTTTTAAAAAGTGATGATTAGAATTTTGTTGTCAATTATCAAGAACAAAATATGTATAAATTCACTTTCATCATATATTATGGTTTTTATCTCTCTTTTTAAAAGAATAAATATTGCTGTAGAGTGAAGGTAGTTAAAATAATAGCAGTGTCAAGGGAAAAAAATGCTCTTTTGACACTTAGCAATAAAACAAAGCTTAACAAAAGTGTATGGAACTTAGAAAACACAAGGGGAAAGGATGCCTTTGTTTGTTAGAGGAATAGATGTGAAAATGGGCTAAAACTTAATCCTTTATATATATATATATATATATATATTGATCTGGGAGATGTCATGCACAGACAGACTGTTTTGCTGTATCAAAGTTCCTCAGTGTGGCTAGATGTCAGATTGCTTCAAACCATGATCGATTTGACATCCTACCCCTAGGCTATCGTCACATGGCAGAGAGAAAGGGAAATTTTAACGTTTTCTATATGGAATATGTCAGTGGCCCAGAGAACTCAATTCGTACTTGAAGAGTAATGTATTAATAGAAGTAGGAAACACTGTTTTTTATATATATATATTATATATATATATATATATATATATATATATATATAATATTATTATTATTAATAGAGATCTTATAAGAAACTATACTCGCCCAGAAAACCTTTGGTGTGTTGATTTGCAAATAAACAAGCCAATACCAAAGGGAAAAAAAAAAGGAAAAAAAAAAAAAAAAAGAAAGAACCAAGAACATGTACGTTAACCGAAAATAATCGTCCAGCATACAAGTCCAAGGCCCAAAAAAAAAAAACCTGATGCGGGTACCCAAAATAACTAAAAGTGCTCAATACAATGAGTAGAGCAGACCTAGTTAAACCTAGAGATCCAGACAAACCTACCAAGGTTTCACCTAAGCAGATCATCAGGAAAGCTTTCCTGACGATCTGCTTAGGTGAAACTCTATAAGTTTAATAATATATATATATATATATATATATATATATATATATATATATATATATATATATATATATATATATATATATATATATATATATATATATATATATATATAAATATATATATATATATATTATATATCATATATATAATTTTAAATAAAGCATTTTGTATCAATTAATTTTATTGATTGATTTTTCCAAATTACAAATACTCCTTCGCAGACAAAAAGGAAATTTTGGAAGAGATCTGGTCCCAACTTTTGGCTTTCTTAATTCATTATCATGGTAGGTCGACAAATTGTGAGTTTTGTAGAACTAGTGACATGGATGAGGTATGATGTGTTTGTATTTATTTTTTTTTTCTTTTGTCTTTAATAATATTTGCCTTAAAGAACATTTGCTGCCTAAAAACATAACATGGCTTGAAGATTGCATTGAAGCATGAAACAGACTGTCAATGTTGAGTATTAATCTGAATGTCCACGTTTATATTTACATATGCTCTATCCCTGATATTGAGCAATTTAACCCATCAATACAACATACTTTAAAATTATATATATCATATATACAGGGTGTGATGAGTAAAATTGTTGCAATTTTATATTTTTAATTTTGTGCATGCACATTGTTTGTTTTTGATTTTGTTGACTGCACAGTAGTAGGGTCAGTTGAGCACTGTCTGTTTAAAAAAAAAAAAAAAAAAAGATAAAATAAAATCACCATGATGCAATTCACTCTGCCAGAAATTTGGAAACAGCATGCTGCACTGCTTGGCATTCATGCCGGAAGCTCCAATATGAACATTTCAGTGTGTTTACATGTTAATCTGAGAACAGTGCAGAGGATTCAGAAAGAGTTGAATGAGTCTAATAGTGATTACTAAGGTATGGCAGCTCAGAAAACTCACTCTGATTGTTCTCAAATATTTTTTGGTGAGGGCCTCAGACTCAACACAGAGGCCAACATCAAGTGTCCTGGGTCAAGAGGGTGGCTGCTGGAAGACCCTATGTCTGGTAACAGAACTTTGCATTATGCTACACAAGCAAGAGAACACAGTCATGGCTGTCAGACAATTTCTGCTATCACATCACCCCTTACATTTGACTACCTAACTCACCAGACAGCAATCATCCTGATTATTATGTGTGGAACATAGTTGGGCAAGAGACCAACAAAACCCTTTATAAACTAAAGATGAACTGAAGGTAACAATTATGGCAGCATTCACCAACTTAAACAAGGAGATTGTCTAGAAGAGTTGCAGGAGATTCTGAAGTCATCTGGAGGCAGTGGTTAAAACCACTGGCAGTTTTATTGAATAAATTTACTCTTTAATATTTCAAGATATTTTTGTGTAATTTTGGCAAATATATCTGTTAAAATGGGATATCAGTGTTATTTTCATTTTTGCATAATGTAGACGACAATTTATTCATCTCCCTCCCTCTCTCTCTCTCTCTGTGTCTTTAAAGCCCCCTGTGGAGCATAGTTAAAGCTGCACCATACTAAGTGTTAGTACTGTGGTTTCTATGGGGTCCTAACTGATTTAGAATTGTCCTTTTGTAGACTGATTGCTAACCAAAGCTAGAGAACCCAGTCTGCCTTGCTATTTAACCCATAGCTAGGGGGAGAAGAGATGGATTCATTACTTTCTCAAGGATATTTGTGCAAAAGTGTGCACAACAAACATACCCAGAATTTGAACTTGGCATGTTGATTCCATTTTCTACAGTGATAACCACTATGCTATACAACCTCTCTCTCTCTCTCTCTCTCTCTCTATATATATATATATATATATATATATATATATATATATATATATATATATATGCCCTTTTTGGGCACTTTTTGCCTCCACTCACATACCTGTGTTTAGTTACAAATGAATCCCAAGTTTGTGTCATGTTTGACCTTGTGAAGATGCAGATAAACTTTTGTTTATCTCTTTTGTAAGACCAATGACTTGAACCTACTGGCCAGATTGCATGTGATGAAGATATTATTTACTTTCATTGTTTCTATGCTTGTTTTAATTCACATTATTATTATTATTATCAATCTTGCTCTTGTCATTCATGGCTTGATGGCTGATAACTCTTGTTTATCAAGATAATTGAGTTCATTCTAGATCTTTGCATTTAGTGAATAAAACTGAAGTGACTGTAAAATGGCTTTAGATACTTTTTATTTCTATAACAATTGTAAATTTTTAAATTTACATTAAGTTCTCTGATTATGGCTGTTATTACTTCATGATTAAAAGCAGCAGCACCACCAATATGTGTCAAAACACTGATTCTCACAAGACCACCAAAGTTAAGCAGTGTCAAGCCTGGTCAGTACCTACATACATGGGTGACTGCTTGCGAATATGAGATGCTATAAGCTTTGATGAGTGTGGGGTGAAATGGATGGTGGCTCAGAATTAGAAATTGGAGAGCTAAGTGATAATTCCAGTCAAGTTCTTTATATTCACTTCTGTGCAAATACCTTGGAAAAGATATGAATCAGCCTCTTCTCCCCATAACTAGTAGGACTTGTGTCAGTAAATAATTATTATCCACCCCCTCCAAATTATTACAATCTAAAAAATATTTTCTGACTATAAAAGGTTGATAAGCTGTAAAACACAAATCCATCAATATAAAAATAATAAAATCTTTCTGTTATGTTTTGATTTAAGTTGTATTTTTATAATCTAAAATAAATCCTTCACAAAAGAAAATTTTACATTTTGACTTGCATCTGTGTGATAGTCTGGCAAAATGACATCTGTCATGTATCATTGAATTTGTTCATGTGGAAAATTTTACACCCATTCATGTTGATTGATGCTTGATGAACATTTATAGACCAAACATTGTGTGCACATTTAGGTTATGGGTTATGCGCTCTAGTAGTGATGACTATGATCTGTATATTGAGCCATGTTTGGCTGGTCATGTACAGCTGTCGGTATCTGAAAATCTCTTGTTCATTACTGGTGAAAATGCATAGCTAATAGTGACTATGTAGAAAAACTGTTTTTTGTTGATAAGCTTTATTTGCAAATACATGTTAATAATTATTACTTAAATTTGGTATTTTGTTTTATAACAAATATAATAGCATGCACTTACCACAAAATGCCTTTGTATAAAATTTAAAACAACTTCAACCCTGTGTATATCCAGGGTGCAGTAAAAATTAAAGGTTGACAAGGTAACTGCTATTAAGAAAATTATTTCACTGTTCCCTGCCAACTATTTTGGGAAAAATGTTTCATTTTCAGGCAAATTTTCTTATTTGTTTTTAATATAGTAACTAGGAAACTGAGGCACCTCGAAGTATCCGAGCAGTGACTAATACCTTTACCAGATGTACGAGTTGAAAATTGAACTCATTTCAAGCTCAGAAGGGCATAAAAAGAATCAAGATCAACTTATAAACACATCTGTAGCTGGTTTTTGAACATTGTTTTGGAAGTGTTTATTCATCTGTATCTGAAAAAATGCTTTCGGTAAAAATGTATTTACACATCTACGCTGGGGATGGCATTAAACAGAGTGCTACTGTTTTTATTCATCTGTTTTCGAAAATGACATCTTCTAAGTGGTGGCCTCTATTTGCCATACACTGTTCTAGATGATTTTTAAATTTTTTTTTTTTTTTTTTTTTTAAACACAATTTTCAGTTTACAGTCACATCCTGTAGAAAAACTGGTTCTCATATGATCACTAAAGTTAAGCAACATTAAGCCTGGTCAGTACCTAGATGAGTGACCACTTGAGAATATGAGGTGCTGTAAACTTGTTCCAATCCCAGTTGGTTTTGTTATATTCACTTACGTGCTAATACTAATGGGAAAGTTATGAATCCATTACTTCTCCCCTATCTTCTAATTAATTAGTAATACTTACATTACTAAATCATTATCTCAAAAAGAAAATTCTTACCATCTAAAAATATTTTTTGACTTTAAATAACCTGCAAAGCCATAGAATATGAATCAATAAAACATATTTTGACTTATAAAGATATTTGTAAACTGAAGATGTATGTTTACATAACTTGAATAAATATACTACTGCTTTTTGCATGTGACTAAAATTGTTTCAGCTTCTATAAGGTTTTATTAATCTGGAATTCAATTTAAAAATTTATATATATATATATATATATATATATATATATATATATATAATAAACTGTTACTTTGGAATAAGCAAGGTACTACGACAAAAATGCATATTTTTTTCAATGTCTTATTTAGTCATCAGTTGGTTAACATTGGTGGTAATAAATGATTTTATTTAAAAATACAACTTCTGAAATATCAGTTTGTTTTACACTTTTGAAAATTTTCCATAGAAGGCAAAGAAACAACTATATAAAAAATTTTCCATAAAATGGAAAGAAAGAAAAAAAAAAAAAATATATAGGAGACAAAAAAAAAACAACTGCTTATAATTCAATAAATAACATCATTGCTTAGTCTGACCTACTTCCCTGCAGTCTTTAGGATTTCTCTCCTGTTTAGTGCCATAGAAATGATCTGTGTGTATTCATTTCTTTTTATCCTGTATTTTTTTTTTTAAATTTTAAAACTACTCTTGTTGAAAATGTTAAAAATTTACTTGGAAAAGTCAGTAAAAATAATGACTTGGTGACATAATGGCAAAGAATAATTTAATGTTGGCTCTTTTCTATGCTGTTGCACTTAGGATCTTTGTTGCTCTCAAATTCCAATTTCTGTTAGACAAATAATAGATGTGTATTAACATTCCTAGAGACAACAACTACATTCATAATTTTCAGGATAATCTTATCATAAGTAAATATAAAAAAATCATTTTGGCAGAGTGGGGGGGTGTCTAATATGGAGAATAATTGGAAAGCCATAGCCTTTTTATTGACATAAAAACTGGGGGAAAATGGTGAATGTTTTGGTTTCACTTGCAGGAGGCAGCAGTACAGACTGCTGAGTCAGGTTTGTCAATATGAAACTGAAAAATGAACAAACATTCCTTTCTACTTCTCTCTATATATATGAACAGATTTGAAGAGATTAATAAGCTTTTATTTAATCATGTATTAATTTAATTGGATTAAGAGGTGCATGCAATTTTCTTGCCACCCTGAAAGAATACAGAATAGGATAAGCCTGTCCTCTTCAATTTACAAGCAGCTTTGTCTTGCACATTAAAGGCTATGAGGAGCTATAGTAATGATTAACATAGTGATATTGGAAATTATTTTGATTATATCCTATTCTTTCATTTCATTACATTAAAACTCTATTTTATCAGTCAAAGAGCAAATATTTGCAAGTTCTTGAAAGAACAAAATAATTTTAAATTAGCCTCACTCAAAGTACACATTCTTAGTTGTAAAAAATTGATGAGGCTCATGTTATATAATTATCAGAAGATTTTCTTTTTTTTTTTTTTTTTTTTTTATAGGTATTTTGTAGCTCCCCTCACTATCTCCAGTTTTACTCACCGAATAGTATATTCAAGTAGTTTAAGGAAGTAAGGTGTTACTTAAGCAGGTGTTACTGTAGCAGGAATTTTGTTTCCTATCAGCATCCCAACTGCATAAATAGCTTCTCTCAAAATGTTAATTTAATTTTGAAACACTGGACTTGTCTTACTTTGGGGAAACTATTCAGGTTGTCTCGGCTGCTTCTGTCTTTTGAAAGTACATTATATGTGTAGGTGGGCTGTCATTGTATTTGTCAATAACTCACTAGAATTAGAATTTCAGATATGAATGAGCATATAATTATATATTTACTTTTCTCTGTATGAGGCTGTGAAGTTGACAGTCACCATGCAGTGTTGATTCCTTTGTACTCACTCTCTATTCTATTATAATTGTGTTTGTCCCTCCCTTTGTTAATTTGTACGATCGTTATGCTTTGCCAGTACCTCATAAATAATGGGTTATTCTATTTTGATTGCATGGAAAGAGGGGGAAAAAAACACTACTTGGTTTCAGTGGGTAAAATGAAGGAAAGATAGAAGTGGAGAGAGATACTACATTTTGATCTTTGCCAAAAGGCCAAAATGTGAGGGCAACTGCAATAAAAATGTCATTTTTCAAAACACACAATATTGAATGATGGAAACTGAGTGAGATAATTGACAGAAATCCAGTTACCATAAATAAAATATCATCTGTTGAATTTTTACATTATTATTATGATAAAGGTTTGTATGACGGGGATTTGTTTAGTATCTATAAGTATACCATTTCACATTTTTAATACTCTTCCCCTATAATTATAACAAATTTTAAACACACATATTTCTCAAAATAGTTTTGTTGAATTCAGCTGACAAAAATCTGCTTTTCATTTTTTATTGTATTTTCCAAGTTTTGAACAAGATATTTTACAGTGGAATCACAATTTTGGATAAAAGATTCAAAGTTCTCTTGTTTTTGTTAAAGACACTTGATTCTGTATTAGAAAATGAATGTATCTTTGATCTCCTATGTCCTTTTACAAATGATAGAAGAAAATAAGAATTAAAATTATCTCACAAAATTGTTAAAAGAATTTTGTCAGACGATCAATTTTTGCAATATCACTATTGTCTACAATACTATTGCCAGTATTATTTTTTTATTTTTCAGTATCAGTACTCCAATATCTCAAGCAAAAATTATTAAAAGTCAAATGTAAGATTTTTTTTTTTTTTTTTTTAGCTTGAAGCCAAATTATAAAATTTATGTTAAAAAATGCAGTTGTCTTCAAATTTATGTATAAATGTTCATTTTTACCACTCATTTGCAAAATGCCAATTTTTCTGGTGCCTTTTTTGATATTATTGGCACAAGCATGATATTACCAGTTTAATGTATCTTTGCTATATGGTCTATAACTTCGAGACAGAATGATCACCGACTGTGTAAATGACTAAATATAAATAAGTTTCTTTTGAATTACCTTTTTTAATTTGCTTAATTATCATAAATGATGAGAAAAAAATTAGCCAATTTTTAAAGCAATAGGTTTTTCTTAAAAAAATATTTTTGTTGAAAGGTGTAAAAAGATTAATCATTTCAATTGAATAGTGAGCCTATTTTGACCTAAAATATCTCACAAATAAATGTGCAAGTATTTATAATTACTCAGTCCTAAGAAAAACACTTTTAGTCATTTTGTAACTAATAATGATAAAACTGCAACATTAACAATAATTAGAGTTTGATGTTCATTATTATTTTCCACAGACTGACTTCAAGAGAAAATTAGTAGAGTCTGGATGAAATAGTTCAAAGCAACTTTCACTTGAAATATCACCTTTTTCTTGTTGATACTATCTTGAAAATGTAAATGTTGCCTATGTTTATTATTATTATTATCATCATCATCATCTTTGACTGTTCTGGAAATATTGATATTTATATAAACTTTGTTTAGTTTAACATCATATCAACTTCTAGTTCATTTAATGCTGAAATTTAATTTTCTTGGAAGCTTCGAAGTAATAAAAATATGTTATTCTGCTTTCACAATTGAATACATGGTAGATGATACTCAGCTTTTGTGTAGATACATGTTTGTGTGGTCATGATTACTAGAGGCAGTGATATATGTGTTTTGGAATACAGTTTGATTTCATTAAGAAATTGTAGGATATTATATGGATTGATGTCATGAAAGAGTTCTTTCATGTTGATTGTTTATTTAGCAGCATATTGACCTCTATGGATTATTTAATGTCGAAATCTAAATATTTTGAACATAATTTTATGGCTTCAACTACAGATAAAATGTATTGTTGGTAATTATGCTTTAAAAATGTATTGTTGGTAATTTTACTATAAATATATGTCATTGGTAATTTTTTATATAAAAATGTATTGCTGGTATTTTTACTATAAAACTTTTTTATACTTTCATAGTGTTTTGTTTGGGGTTTCACTATTTGCCCATAGCTGGGTTACCACAGGTGCTACCACCTTGGGTCAGAATGAGCCTGGGAACAACAGCAATTAAGAGGTGCTTCCATACTCATCAAAACCACCAATCTCCAAATCAGAGACCTTGCTGCCAGATGTAGTTTATTGTCATATCCAGGACTTAAAGTTATTTTTAAATGTACAAAGAAACATTTTAAATTTACTTAACACACAGTATAATTGATATAGATTATAACTTGTTTGCAAAAATTGGTTCTTCATTCATTGAAGAAAAACTGAAGGTTTTTTTGTCTCTATATTCTTGTAGTGTTTTGTCATGACTTTTTCAGAACTATTGACACATTTTCAATTGATTTCTTTTTTTTTCTCTATCTATAACAGCTATATGTATTACTAACATTCTCATCTTCATACAAAACAAACTACAAAATGTTTAATATTCAAATATAAATAATGATGCAAAGATTATTATTGTTAGTGAATTTCTAAGAACTGTGTCAATATATTAATGTCTAAACTGATGTGGGAAAAAGTAATTATTTTACTTAAGATATTCAATTCCTTCATAATTCAGTTAATTTACTGATGAATATTAATCACATAGATTGGACATTATACAGTAAAAATTTCAGATCAAAATTTAACTTACTGCTCTATCCTAGTGTGTGTATACTAATGTTTAAAATTTATAATCTACTAATTTGTGTTATTTTGAAAGTATAATCAGAACAAAAAGATTTTTAATTTATTTTTGGTACCAAAAGGTGTAAAGAAATTGTTATTCATGGTGAATATGATATCTGATTAATTTCTTACACGTGAAGGAATTTCTTAACTATAAACTTTTTATTCTTAACTTAAAAAGCTGAATCCGCCCAAGACCCCCCCCCCCAAAAAAAAAGAAAAACATTCACCTGCATGCTCATGCAAGGTGTGACAATTTAATTCTTGGATTGGTCCTATCAAAGTGAAGTTTTCATATGTAATCACTATTTGACAGCTGCTGTCACCTTCAAAGTATTTTTACGTGTGATGTCATGCACTTTGTGAGATGATGGTGCCATTGCTGGAAACATTCTTGGAACTCATTTTCTGGAATACCTTTCAGTAATGTAATCATGTGTTACTGAATATCAGCAAATCTTTGTCCTGTCAAGAGATTCTTAAAAAATTGCAATAGGCTAAATGTGGCAAATAAGGTAGATAGCCCACTTTTGTAATGAATTTCATAGCCAGGAACCCACAAACACATAACACATCATATGAAATAGCATTGTTATGGTAGAGAATCCACTTGTCAGGCCAGAGTTCTGGTCTTTTCCTCCAAACAGATTCTCATAACCATTCCAGATCTTCCAAATAAATATGTTGATTGACAGTTTGTCCTTGTGCTAAGAATTTGTAGTAAACTAGCCAATTATAATAGAGTAAAACACAAACATGGTGTGAGTGACATGTGTGCCTTTTTGTCCATCTGTGGTGAATTTTTTAAAAATTCTTTTTATTGCATTCCCTGGCATTGTTTCTTTGTTATATAAAAAGAATCATATTCCATCAGCTGTACTGACCCAGTCAAATATGCCTTTATTTTTCAAAAGATCAAACAAAAGATGTAAGCTGAAATTGTTTTTGCGTATCTGTCAAGATTTGAGGCACTATCTTTGAGGCAATTTTTCTCCTTCCCAAATCCTCTGCTGGAACCTGGAACACTATTTCCCCCCTTTTCATATTCAGTTCTTCTGTTATTGGTCAACACGATTAATCATCAATCTCAATGCACCAAGGTTTTACACTCTGTCCACATTTACATCTCTTCTTTGTGTTTTTGTTGCTCACTACTTGTGTCATTATGCACATGTCTCCCTTCCTTGACCTGCCTGTACCACACAAAAATACTTCATAGCATATTCATCATTGGCCACTTTCAATAGGGTTAACATTTCACAAGTGTTTTTTACTAATCTACACATTGTTAATTAGCTGCTCTTGATTCTTTTCATTTCTTTTCTACAAATAGTATAACCTGAACAAGTACAACTTCCTCTTTTGCGTGAAAAAAAAAAAATGGCTCAAGAAAGCAGAAATTGGAACATGTCTGGACATGCTCGGGTACAAATGTTTGCCTGGCTCATTACCCCGGCAACACTCTGCAATCATTCCAGAAATTGTCACACCTCATGCGCATGTGCGTACAACACACACAAACACACACACAGGTTTGGTCAGATTTTGGGAAATTAATCAGTTGTGAATTTTTCAGTATCTCTTTTATAAATTTTTTTTTTTTTTTTTTTTTTTTTTTTAAGAATAGATTTGTACAGAGACTTTGTTCATATTCTCTTTAGATGTTTTTGATAAATGGTAAAATAAAAGGATTGATTTTTGTTCATTTGTGGCTGTAAATTATTGCAAAATGGCTTGTCCAGTGTTTATGATGTACATTGTTGTAGTCTGCCAATCATCTGAAAGCATCAAGTACAGGGGCAGATTGCACTTGAAAGACATTTATGTAACCATTAATTTTTCAAGAACTTTTCCTTGTAATAAGATGAAATTTGATAAAAATTAGGCAAAAAAAAGAAAAAAAAGAAAAGGGATTGGAATCTGTATATTTCAGTGTAATTTGTGTGGGAGGAAACCTTAATGGAATATATTTTTCCCATTTGAATTTCTGGTATGATTTACATTACATTCTGACTAAGATCCTCATCATTATTATCATAGCATTTCAGCTGTTGTGCCCTTTAACCTTCCTCAGGTGTCTGCTAGTCCAGGTATCCTTAAAGGAATTTTATACAAAAGCCTTTATTTAATCTATATGAGGAAATTGCTCTTATTCTGCAGTCCCTTGGATGTTCAGGGAGTATTTTTTTTCTGTTACCTCACCCGTCCAGTGAATTATTATGGATTGTGGTGAGTTTTTTTATTAGTATCATGTGGGTATAGATGTTAAAACCTGTAGCAAGAGAAATTTGCCTATGAATGAATTGTTTAATAAATTATTTCCAGCTGCATCTTATTTATCTTTAATAGCAGGTTTTGTTTGTTTTTTGTTTTTTTTTTTACTTTTTGATAGATATATATGAATAAAGATATTTATTTTTATTAATTCTCCTCAAACACCCACACATGAAAACTCTTCATGGTTTAAGTTTGTCAAAAGAATTTGACCACAATGATTAATGGCTTTCAGAGAGATGAAAATATCAAAGGAAGGTGATTGCTATTAATAAGATATTTGTCTCTCACCTTTTGCAAAATGTATCTGAAAGAGAACTTTGTGCCTAAATATATAGGAAATCTCAAACATGTCTCTATTTTGTGTATGCAGTTTAATCATATGTAATTACCTTATCATTGGTTGTAATAACTCTCACCTTTTAACATATCTTCATTCCACTAAGTGATTGGGAACTGATATAGCATACAAAAAAATGTAAGATCTTTTGAATTCATTAGCTGATTATAATTAGATGTATTTTCTATGAATAAATCTTCCTAGTATGATTAAAACATTGGTTACAGACCAACAGCTAAAAAGAAATCATTTTTTTTTAATATTTATTTTTATTATTGTTATAAATTTAATATTGAAAGCATCATTAATTTGCTTATCTATATAATAGAGAAATACATTTATGCAAATATTCACGAGATTTGCATATTAAAATGCCAATTTTATTTTGTGATTCTTCTGACGGTGTACTAATTTGTAATGACTACATTTATACAGTTACACCATTTGAAAAGCTTGTCTAATGAATATCACTAATATTTGCAATAACTATTCACACCTTCCTTGTAATTTTTGTACATAATTATTTGTACTGAGAACAAAATTTTTCATTCTTGATTAAAACCAAAAACAATTATGTAATTCATATTCTGTGCTTCTCATGGACCTTTCTGTCGAAATGTATGCTTTGAATAAATGTTTAAAAAAAAAATTTCTTGTTCTCAAGCCTTGCTGTAATGGAAGGCTACTAAAAATAAGTTAATGATCTTTATTCATCTTTGACATTTGGTAACTAGCCAAAAAAAATTTCTAGTTGTATTTCATTGCTGGGAGAAAAGGAGAGAGAGAGAGAAAAAAAAATTCTCTTTTTAACTATGTGTGTCTCTAATTATCTTATTTTGCTATATAAGTATCCCGCCATCTCAGGACAAGAGTAAACTATGGCACTGATATTATCTCAAAAAATTAAAAAAAAACAAAAAAAACAAAAAAAACAAAAACATCAGTGGCAATGGGGAAAGAAAGAACTTTGTATTAATTTTTTTATTTTATTTTTTAATTTTGTGTGTGTGTGAGAACAAGGAATAATAGCCCTGCTAATGTTTGAACATTGCATATAGTGTCTTTATTTATGTGGAAGGAATTTTAGAAGGGTAATGACCATATTCTCAAAGCTTTCTTGATTTTTATTTTGGTTTTGAATTTTACGTGATAATTAAATTTACTGGTATAAATTTTGGTGGTCTGTAATGTTAATAATTATGCATTTTTCAAAATAAACAGGAAGTTACAAAGTTTATGATCATCTTCCTTATATGCCATATCACTCCAGGATATGGATGTTCATGGCTCTCCACATCTTTTAATATCTGTAAACTGTGCATTGCCATAACACTTTTCAGGAAGAGGCAGTGTTTTCCTGTTAGGTTCTCTCTGGATTTGAATTCCAAGTTGTTCTAGACTGGTTTCCAATCAAGGTTGAAGAACATAATCTGTTTGGTAATTTAATCCATAGCTACATGGTACAGGTTTTAAAGTATCTAAATGTTATGTAAAGAAAACTCTTTTGGTTTGTACATTAGTCTGTAAAATCCATCTACACAGTTTTTTAGAGGCTGCTTCATATATACCAAATAAGCTTTCTCTTCTCTTATATATATATATATATATATATATATATATATATATATAAATATATATATACATTTTTGCAAATGTCCTAGAGGCCATGTCAACATTTTTACAAGTTTGGACTCCTAGAGGCTATAACCAAACATATCATACCAGGCCAGAATCAGACCTGCAAGCAAATTTAGGATACCCAAGTTTTCATTAATGTGATTGTTTTTGGTGATCTTTTTTTTTTTTTTTTTTTTTTTTGAAAACATTTTTTTTGTATGAATTTAACAATTTTTATAACTTGGGAATAATCAAAATTAATCAGCCATGAAATAAAAATAATTGTTTGTATGGAAAATAAGGACTTATGTATATCAAATTGTCTTTAAATTAAGTCGCAGCAGAAGAATTAACATTGAACTTTTAAAAGGTAAGATTAAATATTAATGTAATACTTAAATGCAGTGATCAGTTCTTCTGTAGTTTATTGTTGCCTGTTAATCTACTCTTCCCTACCTATTATGATGAAGGGCCAATCAAGAGCCCTCCATAAGAGCTAGTTTAAATGCCACCTGACAAGGTAGCTTTTAAGTTTATATATATATGCACACATACACACACACACTCTCAAGGAATTATTGTGTATCAGAGACTATTAAAAAAATAAAAAAAACACTATTAAGGTGTGAAAACAATAAAAGAACAAGAATTAAGAAGATAATGATTGATGTTGCATTTAAATGTTTGAAGATTAAAGTTGACTGTGAAGTAAGAAGCTGGAAGATAGTTCCACAAGTGCAATAAAAGAAACTATTAGCATATGATTACATCTAGCCATTTCAATTGCAAAATGATGAGAGCTAGCCATCAATGTAGTACTGCACTTTAATTTATAAAGTCTAGCTGCCATGGAGGAAAGTTCATCAGAACAATTACCATGAAAGTATTTATAGAAAATGCACAAGGAAACTACACTATGGTGGTGGGAAAGTGACTAAAGCTGATATGCCAGATCAGGATTAATGACATTGCAGATTCTTTGAATTTTATCAAGAATCTCTAAATATTATATAACACAAGCACTAAACCAGATATTTGTTCAGCTAGTATCTTAGAATACTATACTAAACCTTATTTTATCTAATTCATATATTTTAAGGTAGAACCAAACATGAGATAGTATTGCACTCTCAGTAGATGCTTTGGGATATAATGTTGTTGTAGTATAAAAAACACTAGTGGAACAGTGTTTGCTAATGAAGGTTCTTTCATTAAGCAATCTAGAAGAGAAGTGGCTGATCTCTTCTTAATGGTTATAAGTTCATGACTGAAAGAGATTTACACTATGACAAAAGGCTTCAAAACAAGTTGTATCTGTATGAAAGTAGAAAATCAGTTCTAATATGAAAGTGAATTTGGCTGAATGAACAAAATAGAAAATTCATCAAAATTTATGAGTAAAAAAAAAAAAAAATCATGTTTCAGATAATAGTCTTGGCTCTAATAACATTTCATAAATTTTATATAGTTTATATTTTTACTGTGATTTATATATGTTATAGTAAAACTGACATTTCAAATTCTCTTCAATATTAAAGTCAATTATTGTTCACTGTGCATAGAGAGAGTTCTTATTTTGTAAATTTTACCATTGGAACCTAAATAACCAATTGTCTGTAGGCTGTCAAAATGCTCTAATCATTTCACTGAAATGGTGGTTAGTATATCTGAGGTGGTGTTGGGAGCTCTTGGACCATTCAAAATTATTATTGTATATGAACCACCATGGAAATCTCATATTGATTACTCATGTAATTCCATAGTTCCTCATATTTTATTTATTCATTTTTTTTGTTTATTTTCTTCTTTTTTATCACCTTAATTAGAGAAATACCTAGTGTAATGCATGAGGAATTTACCTGTTTATTTGTGTTACCCCTTTACCTAATTTTGTCATTTATTCTATATGAGTCCACTTGCTTTTTGAGAGTTGGTTGTTTTCACCAGTTTTCTTTCTTTTTAAAATTTCTTTTTAATAATTATTATTAGTAGTAACAGTAGTAATATTAGTAGTAGTTTTTTGTTTTTTTCTTCTTTTGAGGCTTTATTTATTTTTTGTTTTGTAGCATTATTTTTTGTTTTTTTTCTTTGTTTTTTGTATTCTTTTGTATTTTTTTTTTATTCTTTATTTTTTCTTTTGATGCTATATTTTCTTTTTCCCTTTTTTAATTTTATTTCTGCTTTTCCTCTCCCTCACATTTCCTTATTTTTCTTTTATGCCTGCCTCTTTATTGTTTTTTAAATTTTCTTTTTTTTTGTTTTGTTTCTCTATTCACTTTTCTACTCCTTATTTTTCTCTTTTCTTTATCATCACTACCTTTTTCCCTTTCATGCTTTTTTCTTTCTCTTTATTTTTTTTTTTTTTTTTTTTTTTGTTAATTCTTTTATCATATTATTTTGCCCTTACACCTTCATTTCAAATAAGTGCAAATATTCTTTTCTTTGATTACTTTCTTCTGCCACTCTCTCTCTCTCTCACCTGGTAGGTATTTCCATGCTGGCCATCTCAACCACTTATTGAATAGGCACAGATACCAATGGGCTTTGTGTTCAAAGAAAATAAGGATAATCACATGTTTCCTCAATAACTCATGCTTTCCTTCTAACTGTTCACTGGTATCATTCTTCGTCTTTCACTAAAGGCCACCTCATTTGAAAAAAAAAAAATACATAAATAAAACAACAGTACTTCAGACAAAACTGTTCTCTTTAAGAAGACTAAAGAATTGGACTACAGAAATGCAGTACTGCTTGTTAGGCTGATATATATATATATAAATTATGTGAAAAGAAGCAAAGGGATAAAGGGAAACATGCTAGTGTGTGTTTCACATGCTTGTAATATCTTAAATACTTAATTTTCTCTGTTACACACTAAGCTTTAAATTTACCAGTATGCTATTTTTATGAAATTTTACATGTATGCTTCTTGAGATATTCATAATACAGGGTGTGGCTGAAATACCTCCCACATAATGGTAAGACATTAGTGGCAATGGTGTTTTCATCTAGCTAATGTCTTATATTATGTGGGATGTATTTCTGCTGTGCACCCTGTATATATAAAAAGTAGGGCAGATAAATTGGCTGTTTACAGATATTTTAAATTAAATTTTTTTTTTTTTCCAAAAACAAATAAAATGCTTAACATTACTTTCAAGTCAGAAGTAGAAGTGCTTCTGGAGTAAAAATATTTAAGCTATTTTTCTTTTAGGAGAAATATAAAATTTGCCTCAAATTATTTTCTTTTCATACATTATCAAAATTAAAAATACAATATTTACATTTTTCTAGTTCTATGTAGATTATTCAATCTACCTTGGGGGACAAAATAAAGGGTTTGGTTTGAAATTCTAATCACCTGAAGAAGGTTGGAGCATACAGTGGCTTAAACATTGTGAATATAACAGCCAAGGTGAGAACAGTAGTCTGAACAATGTAAATACTGTAAATAATTGCAATACCTTATTTTAAGATATAGACAGATATTGAAAATACAAGTTAAATATTTTTTTGTTTTGTTTCTGTAGAACCTTTGTTGTGCATAGGGGTTACAACCACACCAAATGATGTGGCTCTAGCTTCAATAGCAATTTAATTTTTAAGAGTCTGTCTTACTAGCCTGATATCCAACCTGGACTCTGACATAGCAGTGAAAAAGATTGGATTCATGCCTTTCTCAGAGTGAATGCAAATTACCACCAGTTTATTCTATTTTCTACATTGATAACCATTAAGCCATTATACTTCCTAGTTAGAGAAAATCATGTTCTTTGACTGGCATTCTAATGAATCTTTGCTAACCAATTAATTTCACAGAACTATTTTTGAGAAACTGAAAAATGACCTTCAGAAATTTTATTAGTAAAGAATTTAGATGGAACAGAAAAAAAAATGCATAACTGATGTGCCAAAGTTGTTCATTCTTCTGTAACGTGAAAACACTATCATCAAGGTTTATAAACTTTAACATACACTATAGTTCAAAAGTTTGAGGCTACTTCTGGTAATTTTTAAAAAATTTTTCCCAAAATGTAGTTGTTTTGTATTTTAAATATGAGAAAATTACTATACTTGGTTTACAAAATGTGAGACATGATTTTTTATTAGAAATGCCAAAAAGAAGAAAAGGATTTTATTTTGAAATTTTGCTCTCCTCAAAATATCCTTCTTTAGCCTTGATTACTGCAGCACAAATTTTTGACATTTATTGTACAAGTTTCTTAAAGTATGTTTGATAATTGATTCATTTGATTTTTTTTTTTTTTTTCATTATTCATTTATTTATTTTCACTCTTCTGTCAAGTTCATCCCATGCTATCCTGGGGTTGAACTGTAGTGTATATGCCAACCGCCTTCTTTTTTTTTTTTTTCTTATAACCTTTTTATTAATGTTTTTAAATTCTAAAAAAATAAATATTAAACATTTTTCATAAAAGGAAAAACTAATTAAAAATCATACAATGCATTTCACACTTAAAACTTGACTCAGATTTTATTCCATTTTCAGAAGATATTTTCATTATGATAACTTGGATGGTGGCTGCTGTAAAATTGATTTTTCTATATTTTCCATTCTAGTTATTAAAATTAATGATTTGTATTTTTTTCTGTGAGTTCAAGAAAAGATGTGGTTGTTGAAAGATTTTTAAAAAGCATGTTTTAAAATTAAGCACAATTTTAAAAAATATTATTGACTCGTATTGTCAAGAAGTCTTCAGTTATGTTTCGAGAGTTCTGGCGTCATTATATTGTCTTTCTCTACTTTATTCTTTAAAATAATGAAAAAGAAAAGTAGAATTTATTCAATCATGCATTTGATGAATATTTCCTTAACACCTCCTACTTTTCACTTTCACCACATGAAAACAGTCAGTCAAATTCTTGCAATAATAACCAGAAATACATGCATGTATTTATTATTACAGTTAAATGATAAAAATGCCTACGCTTGTTGATGTGCCAATGATTATGTTTACTTGTTTTCTTTAAGGTTTTCGATCTTGGCTTTTCTTTCTTTTTTTCTTTTTTTTGATTTAGTTGGGTGAATGTGCAATGAGCATCCATAAAGGTAGCCTCCAGCTCTTTAGTTTTTCCCATGGAGAAGCCAGTCAATTATTTTGTGAATGAACAAATGAATGAATGGAGAGGAAGAAGAAAAAAGAAGAAAACTAGAATTGTTGTTTAGCTTGCAGGCTGTGTATGTTTTACTTTTTATAGACTTGATTTCTAGGTTGAATTGTAAAATGTTCTATAATTTGGCCATTGGTTAAAAAGGATTTATAAAAAACAATTTTAGTTATTACTGTAAACTTCTCACTCAGATTAAAACTATTGATAGTAACTTTTTTTTCTGGTCTCTTTGTTTATCGATATCTGTTTAGATATTTTGATTTTCCAAATAATTTGAGTCTGTTCATATCAGTCAGGCAGAATTTTTACACACATGCCTTTCTTAATAAAAAGGGATGAGTAGGTGGCGTAATGGATAATGTCTCTGAATAAGAAATCGGAAAGTAGGATCTGAATTCTAGATAAGTTTGTTGCATTCACTTACATGCAAATACCCTAAGGAAAGTTACAAATCCATGTTTTCTTCTCTCCACATCTATGGATTAAGTAGGACTTGTATATGGAAAAAAAAATCATCATCTTGAAAAAACTGTTAATTCAATATTCACTTGCATAAAAAAAGAATTATTCTTACAGTTCAAAATATGTTTCAGTTTTAAATAATCCAGAAAGGTTGATAAGCTGTAAAATAACAATCAGTCCTCAAAGTTGAGCTGTATTGAGGACAAAATATGAATATGTACACAATATCTAAAAAAAAAGGGAAGGAGAAAAAATATTACTTGAGAAACAGCAACATAGGCATCTGACAGACCCCGCAACCATTCCTTCTGTTTAGAGGTTGCTTAGTCTTAATATACAGGGTCTCAAGCTCTCTTAAATATTAATCGGAATATGCTCTGCTGACTACTGTGAAAATATCTTTGGCAAAACATGAAGTACAAGTTACATTATTTAGTGCATATTCAGGTTTTCATACTGTCTGCTATGGATTTTAGCTGGTATGTATTGAACAAACATCACCTTCAAACTCTAATTAGTTCTGCCTATACATTCAGCATCACACTAACATTTAAAATCACAAGTCCTCAAACTAACATGACGGCAGAAAATCTTTACAAATAAATTTCAATATAGGTTGGGAAATGAAAACAAGTAATGGATTGGCTGAAAAATAAAAATATTTCTTTTTCATCCTTCCACTCCCATCATTTTTTTTACTTCCTCCTTCTCTTAAGAAATAATTTTCTCTCTTCTTTTTAATAATTTATACTTTTGCCCATTTTATTCCAATAAGATTTTCCTCTTTTCCTCCTCCTCTTTGATATGGTTCCCTATTTCTTAGTCCCTTTCCTTTTGCCCATCCCTCCCAACCTCTTATCCCCCTCTTCTCATTCTTTGACTCTATTGCTGTTTTTCTTTTCACTTCCACTTCCATTTTGTTTTTTCTGGACTTATCGAACTTTTACAGAAATCCTCATTAATTAACTTTTTTTTTTTTAAAGGTGTGTCTCAGTTTGTTCCTTCTCATTCTCTTACATGTTCCTGGCAATGACTTTGTTTTTGTTAATTGCTTATATAAAGGCTGCACTTGGTGCAAAATTGATTAAACTCTCATAAGGCTATCAATTATGTAATGAGTCCGGCTTTAGGTTTATCAGCTTGTGCAACATTTTGATGGCCACTTTGTAACATCTTAACTCACTTTTCTCTTTATTTCTCTTTTCCCTCTCTATAACCACATCTTATTATCATCTTCATCTTTTTTTCACTATTACTTGTGTCTTGTCACTCTCCATCTTCTCATAATGAACTGGGGAATGGTTATAGATAGAGAAATAGTTGGAGGTTTTGTCTTGTGGATCAAACTTTCTTCTTGAATCTGCTATTAAGTAAGGTTTTGTGAATAAATCCTATTATAATGACCTATTACTTGTTTATTTTAAACCTAATATTTCCTGTCTTTACCTATTTCCAGACATCACATAAACATACTTCTTGTCTACATTTATCTCTATTAAAATGTTAGAATATGTGAAAATTGCTAAGAGCTATAAACTACAAGAACAATGCTTTATAAAACAGATATATGATGGACTAATATTTATAATGATTGTATTTATTTTTTGTTAAAGTTGAAACCTGCCTTCTTTTGTGAAATGTATAACTCTGAAGTAGTGAGGGATTGTTAAAAAAATATGCAAACTTTATTTTAGCTTTAGGGATTATATAGATTGAAGTTAAAATGAAAAACTGGCATTGTCTACACCTTTTCAGAAGAGTTATTGATATAATCAACATTGTTTGGGTTCTCAAATTTCTTCTCAAACAGCAATATACAACCACTATATTTATACAAAAAAAAGATTTGAATGTCTGAGCAATATTAAATTTATAAGAGAGCATAAAAACAATTATTCTAAAAACATTAGTAATATTTTTTTTTATTTTAAAGTTCTGTTATATAATTTGTTTCTTTTGTAAGTTTTGTATTTCCATTATAAATTTTTGATTTTTATGATGGCAACACATTGTAGTTTGTTTCCATTTTAAGTATTTTACAAGTAATACACTTTATTGAATATATTGATGGGAACTTAGAACACATCTCAAAGTGTAGTTTAATCTCTCATACAAACTGCTATTTTGTCAGGATATCAATTTTAAAATTATTTGAACTATTTTATGATCATTTCATATGAATATTAGGGGGTGATATGACTAACAAGCACATAACTTAGTTTTTTAGCTCATTGACATGGCTTTTAATAGAGGAAAATCCTGTTATTAACTCACTTTTTACTGTGATAAGTGTTTCTGTCTAGAAGCAATTTGGTGAAGTCACACAAGGAACAGATATCATGACTGCTTTGGATGAATTATTTTGCTTGTTCTGTCGATACAGAAATGAAATCTGTTTCATTTTAGTTGAACTGCCATCTAACATTATTAATGACAAGGTTTTCTCTTGATAATTAAATTTTATATTCAACAGTATCTGAATTGCTGTAGGGTTAATTAAAGGCGAATGATTTTACATTTGACTTCCACAAGATCATAGACTGGTCACATCTACAATAAAGTCATTTGTAAAAACCGGCTTTATAGATTTGTACCTGTAAAAAGAAAATCTATTTTATATGTCTCAACCTCTTGTATAAACTGTCTACATTAGACTAAGAGTGGATAGACAGTTCAGAAGATATACTTGTTTGTCTAATTTACAAATTGATATAAGAAACTAAAAGAACAATGGTTTCAGGTTGCTCTTTGATATGCCAGATGCCATGGTTACAACAATTCATAGCTTCGATATTTCTTTTTTTTTCTTTCTCTTTCTCTTCTGTTTTCAACTCTCTCTCTAGTTTTGCATTGTCTCTCTCATTTTCTCCTGTGACTATGTTGAGGATTGGTATCTGATTGAAAACAAAGAATGTAAACCATGATTGACACATGGCCATTATAAAGGAGTCTGTGTGCTTGAAGACCATATTAATAATTCTATATTATTCAGCAGATCTTCTCTCGGTATCTTTCAAATATCTGAAACGGTCTGTTGGTCTTGTCAGCTTTATAGATTTTTTTCTTCTTTTATTCATTCATTTCCAGAACTGAGGCTCTCACACCCAAGTGGCCAATTTTGGAATTGTGCATAAATGACAATTATTTCTCTTCATCTAATCAATTTTATTGATCTTGCATGTCTAACCCAGTGTGATTGGTGATGCTTCTATACACAATCTTTCTTTTTACCACACCCCAATTTTTTTTTTCTTCCAATTTATTTTTAAATTTTAATTGTATAATTATTATGAAAGCTCTCCACTGTTGCCAGAGATTATCAGTCCAAATTAACCTTTTGACAGTTGATTTTATTTTAATGGTGTCTTGCTGACATTTTTGTACATTGTGTTACTAGTATTAAAAATGGATTGATAGATGGTTATAAAAAATAATGCAAGATATGAAGGACTCCTTTCTACCTTCCATCAACATGACTGGTGCTAATCTCCAGGAGAGTGACTCATGCACCTTCTTGGGCTAACATTTTTGGCTGACAAGAGTGGAAATGATATATTGAATCCATTGCTAGGTTTGCTGCTAAGGAAGTTGGTTCACTGTGTTATGCTAGACAATTTTTCTCTCCAGAATCTATCTTACATATTTATAAGTCTAGCATTTGTTCATGTTTTGAATATTGCTGCCACATATGGTCTGGTGCTTCTGATATATATTTACAGATTCTTGATAAAATCCAAAGAAGAATCAGCAATATTATTGGTTCTGTCCTGGTGTCTTGGCTTCAGTCACCACTGTAAAGTTGTTTCCTTATGCCTTTTCTATAAATACTTTTCATGGTAATTGTTCAAATGAGCTCTTTGCTATGGCGTCTAGACTTTATGGATTCAGTACTAGATTAGCAACAAGGTCCCAGGTTTACTGTTCAATTGACTAGATGTAACTGTAAGTTCTATGCTAACAGTTTCTTTCTTTCTTTCTTTTTTTTTTTTTTTTTCTTTTTTTTTTGCACTTCTTGCTTGTGGAAATCTCTTCCAGTCAACTTTGTTCTTTCAAAATTTAAATGTAATGTCAATTGTTATCTACTACCTTTGTGATGTTCTAATGTTCTTGCTACTTAATAATGTTTCTATTTTCTAATTCTTTCACACACAGTAATCTCTGGTCTTAGTGGCTTTACTGCCTTGCATGGGGTTAATTTGAAAAAAAATGTGTGTGTGTTAAGAATCAATGAAATTCAGATAGGTACAAATGAAATAGATTTATAAGTTCACTTTTTTACTATTAATTTGAAGCTGTTTAGGAACTTAATCTGGTTTTGTAGCAAGAAAAATTAATGAGAAAATTACTAGTGCAAGACTTTCTCTTCACGTATGCATTTAATTTTTTTTAAAGAGTAAATAGTTGCTTTAGCATATCTTCATTTACATGTTAGATTTTTATTTATATATAACTGAGCCATTTTTAAATTTAATGATAATATAAAGTCAAATATTGTAATTTATTGCCTCTTGTTTGCACATGATTCTAATTTGGTTTTAATTTTTTTTTAATATTCACTGCATTACTTAATACTGAAAAGAAATTGCTTTACTTATGATTGGAAAAATATTATCTTTGTGCTTTTGACAAAAAAGGAGAATTTTATACACCTTGTGAGAATATTATTGAAGCTTAATAAAGCATATTGTATCTGTTTTTTATCATTACAAGATTTGCATTTGTATGAATTAATGCAAAAATTTATGTGCCAATAGAGACCATAAATATTTAGGAATAAGTATGTAAATGCTTATATTATTTTGTTTCCTGGTTTATATGAAATTCAAATTTTAAGTCTTGATTTATATTAAATGGATTTAGATGTTAGTTTTTAAATGTTTTCCTAATTATAAAATTTTTACTCTAATCTTGAGTTATTATCACTAGTGCAAAGATAGATCAAATGTAATAAAAAATTTGATGTTTTTATTTATATATATATATATATATATATACACACACACACTATTTACATTGTTTGGACTGTTGGCCTCATCTTTGTTGCCATATTCACAGCGTTTCGACCCTTGTATGTTCTGGCCTCCCTCGAGTTATTGGAATTTCAAATGGAATCCTCTATTTCGTCTACTGGGGTAGATTGTTCTAATCCCACATGCCATGCCTCTTCTGGATGTCTCAGTTATTTCCCTTTAATATGAATATGCTAACAAAGATGAGGACAACAGTCCAAAAATGTAAATAGTGTAAATAATTACAATACCTCATCTCAGAAATATATATATACAATTCCGCCATATGAGAACATCTTTTAAATAGCAGAGATTGTGCTGCCAAATTCAGTGTCGACTGGTTCACCGTGTTGGCCTGGTCACACTCTGTATTTCATCTTAAGGTTCTGGAGGCGCTTTACATCGGGTCCCACAAGCCTTCTTTGTGCAAACAACGTGAGTGTTTGCTGGGACTCGCTGTCATCTGCCTCTAGTTTCTTCTTGCATATATACAGGTATATATATGTACATATATGTATTTTTTTTTTTTTTTTTTTTTTTTTTCCACCTATTCTGATTGTACCTTTCTCTGTTTTAATTTTGAATCTCCCGTGGAAGCCTGATGAGCGGGAGCGAAACCGGTTACTCCCCCCCCCTTGTTGTTGTGTTTTTTTTTATATTTAATATTGTTTTAATATGTCTTGTAATATTAAATTTTACACTTTTATTTATTAAATTTTGTACCTACAAAATATCTTAATATATATATATATATATATATATATATATATATATATATATATATAATCATCAACTTGCGGCCTCAGCCGAGATTGAACTCATTAATACTTTGATTGGTGTAGTTCATAATCTTGTCAATAGCTGAATTCTTGATGCTTCGCTAGGGCTATCAAGGGTGTTTTTTTTTATCGTGACACCATCACTAAATGGATTGCCAACCAAGGCTCAGAGAGACTCCATTCACCCTCATCTAAGAGCAGGTTTTGAATTCAGAGTTTTCCTTCTAGACCAGTTGCCATCCAAGGCTATAGAACCCAGTCTGTCCTGCTATTTACCCATAGCTGGAGGGAGAAGAAAGAGGATTCACACCTTTCCCAAAGGTATTAGCACGTAAGTGAATGTAATGGATTCGACTGGAATTCGAATTCGGCTCTCCGATTCCTCAATCCAAGCCGCTATCCATTACTCCACCGTGCCTCCTCTATATAGTGAAGACCATTCTTCTTTGAACAACATTGTGGACTGGTGCTACAGAATCACAAAGAAAGAACTGTATCAAATA
The DNA here is from genome assembly GCA_903632075.3 of Acanthosepion pharaonis. Taxonomy (NCBI): domain Eukaryota; kingdom Metazoa; phylum Mollusca; class Cephalopoda; order Sepiida; family Sepiidae; genus Acanthosepion; species Acanthosepion pharaonis. Next base: position 175,628 of record CAHIKZ030001074.1, read on the forward strand.
ACTTGAGGACTATCAACAGCAGCAACAACTAAAATGGATATCACATGTAACTTGAAGAGAAAAATAATGATATAATCAATATGTTAATACTACCTCAGATAAAAGGTTAGGAAGGAAGCCCCCCATCAACACTGGAAAGAGCAATAATAGTTACTGCACTTGAAAAACCTATTTTCCTGAAAAACTGTTTTCAGAGAGAAATTTAAATTTCAACTGAAAGCAGTACTGGCTGCTCTGTCAATGAATGCCAAATGTTTCCTTGTAGGGAAATGGCTAATGTTACCATTACCATATATATTAGTGTTAGTCTAATAACGCTATTAAAATATTTATCTTGTAAAAATCTGAGTAAACAGTTTAATCTTTCAGTTTGTCTGTGGTGTGAAATAAATCTAACAAAAATAATTTGGGATTCCAAATGAAATGCTTCAATGAAAATTTATTGGTGTGGTATATAATATTTTATACAAAATCATTTATTTTATGAATCATAATTTGTTTTTGTTTTTTTTTGTTTGTTTTGTGGTCATTCAAAATCTATTTGATATTCTGTATTTATTTCATTTTGATTGATACCATTTGTATATAATGGATTAGGCATTTAGAGAGCTTAAAACATTTTTTATATATAATTTAGAATAATTGGGGGAAAAATAACAATCTGATTATTTGTTTTTCATTTTTCAATGTAAAAATAAAAAAAGTTTCATGTGTTGAAAATAATCAGTTACAAAAATAAGTATCATTTTTTTTTTAATACAAAGCAAATACCAACATTTTACTTTCTTGAAAACATGTAAAAATTAATCTAAGTGTAACATGAAATATTTATGTAACTTACTCAGAATTTAGTTTAAACATCAAAAACTCCAGAAATTTGTTTAATATCCTAATTTCTTTTTTTTTTTTTTTTGTTTTTAGTAAGAAAAGATTGTATACATACATGATATGCATGCTCCCTCCCCTTCTTTTTCTTTCAAGAGAGTGTTAGATTATTTTTTTTATTTTGGGGTTGGGGGGGTACGTATTAATTATATTCTATAAATTCTATTGTTACAAGAATTTCATTGGACTTCCCTGTTCTGTTAATTGGCTAAAACCTCAGAGTTTTTGATAGCACCTTAGATATCTTGTAAATAATGTGTCTTATTTGGTTATGTTCATTAAGGGTATTTTGTACATTTATTTAATAACTTGCCTCATGTGAAGTTCAAAATCCTTTGTAAAACTTTCGGGTTTTTCCTTATAAAATGAAAAATGCTTTTAAAATAATGTATATATTCGCGTATAGTGTGGGTTTTATTATCTGTTTTTGATGCAAATAATAGACAGTCACACTATAGACGGGTAATTTTTTGAAGAGGTTAAAACATGCATTCATTTTGGGATTCATGGTTACATTATACACAAGAAATCTTTTTCCAGGAGGGTTAAAATTCATGCAAAAAAAACTAAAAAAAACTGCACTATACATGAATATATACAGCATATATCTTTATAATGTCTTAGAAATATCTTTTTTCAATTTTTTTTAATAATCCTATGAAATAACCAAATTCAATCTCATGACAGTAAATAAACTTCCTTTTTTTTTTTTTTTTTTTTTTTTTTTTTAAGAAAAAAAAACAAAAAAACAATTATATTTTTGCCTGAGGAAACTCCTTGGATTATTCAGACTAATATCCTCCTCTTTGTTTTTATCATAATGTTTCAGGGAATATTCCATGAGTGTCTGTCTGTACAATAGAAACAGTTTACATACCTAAGTGGCAGTCTTATGCTGATTTTTTCTCTCTCTCTCTTTCTCTCTCTCTCTCTCTCTATATATATATATATATAATATAAATAATGTTTTATGAGCCTAATTATTGCTTCATTACTTTATGAAAAATTTGAGGTTTTCTCAAATATAGGGAAATCTTTCTACAATATTTGTCATGTTGTGATGCCTGGTCACCAGGTCATTCAGTCCATAATAAAGATAATTAACGTGGTCTGTTTTTATTTCTTAATTTAATTTTTATTTATAAAAGCTCTTTATTTCAGATCTACTCAAAAACAAAATGTTTTTACATAGATGCAAAAGTTTCCAGCAAACATCTTCTATTTATATAAATTTATGGCATCATTATTTACTCATCAAAATATTGTTTCTATCTTTCCAAGGCAACTTTTGAAGTAAATGATACATTCCAGGATAAAAGAACAGTTTTAGTTTTGATTTGATAACTTCTTTGAGCAATTTCTCAATATCTTTTACATGTTGAATAGGATAAAGAGTGATTCAAGGAGTGCAAAAGAAAATATCTGAAAGTGATGAACTCCCTATTTCAGCTCCATAATAATTTGCTGTGTCACATTTGCAACATGAAGGTGAATGTGTTTAAGCAGCAAAATACATTCTTAACTTCTTAAACTAGAAATAGATCTCTTCTCTTCTAACATTTTTTTATTCAAACAAGCCAATTGCTCCCAGTAGCATAACTGCGCATTAACAGGTAAACAATTTCAGGTAAATCTTAGCAAAATACCACCCTCCCTCCAATAGATTGCATTTAGGCTGAAATATAGAAGATCATTCTGGATTTAGACAAGATTTTCTTTGTTTTAGATTCTGTTAATCCATTTTTTCATCCCCAGTGATTATCTTCTCACAAAAAAAAAAAAAAAAATTGTGTCTATATTTGGACAAGAAGAGACAAGTGATCAATGCTTCTTTTCATAAGTTGATGTGGAATCCTTTTTTATAGTTTCCAAATTCTTCATAAATCTTGTAAATGACATTCTACAGTTGACCAAGTTCAAAATAATTTTTCTGCAACTGCTTCTGTTGATTTTACTGCATCTTTCTTTAAACATTTCCTCAGTTTATCACTTTTCCAGTTTGAAAATATTTTAAAACTTTGCAAATCATGCTTGCACCTACTGGATCATTTAAAAAGCTTCTATGATCCACAAACTGATGCACTTTTATCCCCAGATCAAAACATGAAGAATAAACTGTGCTTTTTATAGTCAATCATGATTTTCACCAAAATAAACACTTTCTCACAAATAATTATAAAGAGTGGTGATTTTGTAAGTGTAGTATAGATGTGGTCCAAAGCCAAAAGTATGGGCACCCAGTGAGGATCAAACTCACTATTCAGATGTAATTGTAAAGAGTAGTCATGCACAAACAATAAAGAGCTGAATAAACTTCAAAGGTGCCTTTTTAAGTAGATTGTTTGCTTATTACACTTTGTACCATCCTTCCTTGGGATTCCAGATTTTATCGTTGTGCATTTTCCTTGTCTTTGATTACGAAGTTTGAAAACTATTTAAAATATTTACATTGTTTGGATTATTGTCCTCTTCTTTGTCATATTCACATTTTGGCCGTTGTATGCTCTGGCCTTCTTCAGATGATATATATTAGAATTTTGAACCAAACCCTTTATTTTGTCGACTGGTGTAGATTGTTCTAGTTCCAGGTTTGATACCGTTTCTGGATATCTCACTTTCAGTTATTTCCCTTTAGATATTGAACTCGCAACCCTTTGGGTCAGGTTACCAAATTAATTCAACCAATGCTTTTATCCACTGGGCCATGGCACATGTAACTAGAAAGATCTACTCCAGTAGAGAAAATAAAGGGTTTGGTTTGAAATTCCACTGTATATCACCTGAAGAAAGCTGGGGTTGTACAACAGTCAAAACATTGTGAATATGACAATAAAGATGAGGTCAACAGTACAAACAATGTAAATGCTTACAATCCCTCATCTCAGAAACATAGACAGATATTAAAGTTTGAAAACTCTAGGAAGGATGTCATAAAAACAAGAAATGAGAATAATAAAAATTTCTGAATAAGAGCAAGGGGATAAGGGAGGGTGGCTGAAATATAATATTGATACAATTTAAAACATGTATAATAATATAACCTGTGTGCTCACAGTAATGATTTCATGAATGTTCACTAGTATTTAATGATAAATTTATAATATATGTAATATGATTTTATTATTTAAAAAAAAATAGTAACTCTGGGTTTTAATCAAGTATCAGTTTTTGAATTCACATAAAATAGAGGTCAAGTAGGTCTGAGTGTAGAGGGATATTCTCTAAATTAGATTATCATAAAACAGACAAAGGAATTTATTCAGCATCCCCATTGACAAGAAGTTGAATAGTAGAGGAAAATTTTTCTTTTTTGAGGAAAATGGAGATCTTTTATATTTGCAATATTTGTAACTGAAACAATTTCTGATTTTTATATGCCTGGTCAACTTGGGAGAGCAATCAAAAATTGACAAATGGTTCTTGTCAATTCTTTGTAGTTATCAATTGGTAGGTTTTAAACTCTTGACTTTGTGGGCAGCAAAGGAGCTGGACTGTTCCTTCTCAGCTAAGTTCAGGAGATTCCATTAGACTCCACTTCAATATCAACATTATTTTTATGTATCAAAATTATTATTGAGACAGCTGAAGATGAAAGGATATTTGATAGTTTGCTTGATGTCAAAAATGATAGCTTTATCATTTGAATTAAAAGTTAATGTTACATTTTTAACTCCTTACTATGCAGTTTTCTTTAGAGCTTGAAATTTGCTGTAATTTTGTGCTTCACTTAAAAACTCATTGCAACCAGGTGGAGTTTTTTTTTTTTTTTTTAAGCTGGGTAAAAGGAGTTAACTGACTAAAAACATTAATCTTTAAATATAAAAAAAAGAAGTTACTTTTGAATATGTATTCAAGTACCAGCCTGGATTAATCTGTTGCTGCTTTATAAAACATTGTATCATATTTGTGTTAATGAAGCCATGCATGCTTACTTTGGTGAAGACATTTCTCCCTACAGTCAGTTTATCTATTCTTTGTGGAATCAGTTGAGTTTTACAAAGTATTTCACTTACTTTTTTGGAAAATGGAGACTGTTGCTTTTCCCAAAGGCAATATCCGTATCAGTGTTACTTTATATGAATTAACAGGAAATGAGTGATGCCAGGCAAAATTTAGTTGATTTTTGAGTTTTGTGAATGAATATTAAGGAGTAAGGAGAAATAAGAAAAGGAGTGAAAAGCAGGAGAAAGTGAGTATTGTTTGTTGTACTGTGCCTGTTGATCAAAAGTTCTTGTCAGCAGTTGGCCCGTTGGATGTGCAATTAACTTTGGGGTTGGAGTAGATTGATGTGGGTTGAGTTTTAGATGCCCTCATCCACAAAACACCATGCTCTATTAATTTGATATTTTTTCCCCAGAGTTTTTTTTTTTCTCCTTAATCCATATTCATCCCTACTCTTTTCTCACTCTCGTCCCTGCACCTTTCTCTATTTCTCTCTATCACTACACCATTCACACCTCTCTCCCTATCCCTGTACTGTTCCTGTTTCTCTTTCTCAGTTTCTACACTGTTCGTTGTTTTGCTTTTTTCCACTGTCCCTGCACCATTCCATGTCTCTTTCACTCTTTTCTACTTGTATTATTCCCTTATTCTCTTCCTCCCCACACTATTCCCTGTCTCCCTCGCTCTCTTTCTCTCCATACCATCCTGTCTCCCTCGCTCTCTTTCTCTCCATACCATCCTGTCTCCCTCGCTCTCTTTCTCTCCATACCATCCTGTCTCCCTCGCTCTCTTTCTCTCCATACCATCCTGTCTCCCTCGCTCTCTTTCTCTCCTTTACCATCCTGTCTCCCTCGCTCTCTTTCTCTCCCTACCATTCCCTGTCTCCCCTCGCTCTCTTTCTCTCCATACCATTCCCTGTCTCCCTCGCTCTCTTTCTCTCCATACCATTCCCTGTCTCCCCTCGCTCTCTTTCTCTCCCCCATTCCCTGTCTCCCCTCGCTCTCTTTCTCTTCATACCATTCCCTGTCTCGCTCGCTCTCTTTCTCTTCGTACCATTCCCTGTCTCCCTCGCTCTCTTTCTCTTCTTACCATTCCCTGTCCCCCCCCGCTCTCTTTCTCTTCATTACCATTCCTGTCTCCCTCGCTCTCTTTCTCTCCATTACCATTCCCTATCCCCTCGCTCTCTTTCTCTTCGTACCATTCCTATCGCCCTCGCTCTCTTTCTCTCCACCATTCCCTCTCCCCTCTCTCTCTTTCTCTCCAGACCATTCCCTATCTCCCGCTCGCTCTCTTTCTCCACACCATTCCCCTGTCTCCCTCGGCTCTCTTTCTCTCCACACCATTCCCTGTCTCCCCTCTCTCTTTCTCTCCACACCATTCCCTGTCTCCCTCGCTCTCTCTTCTCCCACACCATTCCCCCTGTCTCCCTCGCTCTCTTTCTCTCCATACCATTCCCTGTCTCCCTCGCTCTCTTTCTCTCCACACCATTCCCTGTCTCCCCCTCTCTTTCTCTCCGTACCATTCCCTGTCTCCCTCGCTCTCTTTCTCTCCACACCATTCCCTGTCTCCCTCGCTCTCTTTCTCTCCACACCATTCCCTGTCTCCCTCGCTCTCTTTCTCTCCACACCATTCCCTGTCTCCCTCGCTCTCTTTCTCTCCACACCATTCCCTGTCTCCCTCGCTCTCTTTTCTTCCACACCATTCCCTGTCCCCTCGCTCTCTTTCTCTCCACACCATTCCCTGTCTCCCCCGCTCTCTTTCTTTGCATTACCATTCCCTGTCTCCCTGCTCTCTTTCTCTCCGTACCATTCCCTGTCTCCCCTCGCTCTCTTTCTCTCCATACCATTCCCTGTCTCCCTCGCTCTCTTTCTCTTCGTACCATTCCCTATCGCCCTCGCTCTCTTTCTCTCCGTACCATTCCCTGTCTCCCTCGCTCTCTTTCTCTCCGTACCATTCCCTGTCTCCCTCGCTCTCTTTCTCTCCGTACCATTCCCTGTCACCCTCGCTCTCTTTCTCTCCGTACCATTCCCTGTCACTCTCGCTCTCTTTCCTTTTTGCACCATTCCCTGTCTCCTTCGCTCTCTCTATCCTCGTACGATTCCCTGTTACTCTCTTTCATTCTCTCTATCTCTGTACTGTTCCCTCTCTCTCCCCGTGCACACCTCCTGCATCTTGTCTCTCACTCTCTATACCTCCTCTTTCTCTATAGTATTTCTGTTGTTTACTCATTTCTTTTCATCATTCTTTATTTTAGTCTCTTTTAGCATCCGAGAAATTTGGTGAATGAACTTGTGACCCATATAGTTGTTGATTTCCTTCAAAACACAATGAATCCCACTTTGCTCTACTCAATTTCTTCTACATTTCTAGCCTCTTTCTTTTCATTCACTCTTATTTGAATCTGGGAGTAAGTTTTCAGCGGTGTGTGTGTGTGTGTGTGTGTGTGTGTGTGTGTGTGTGGAACAGAATGAAACAAAAAAGAGTCAAATAATTTTGCTTTTTTCCAGTTTGTCCTGTTTCTTGGTAAATAGCTTATCCTCATCTATTTACAAACTGAATATGAATAGAATGCATTTAAAGGAAAAACATTACTTTATAAAAACTCATTAGTTTTGATATTGTTCAAATTTATTATTTTCATCTTGTGAAGAGTCATCAAGTTTATGAAATAAATTGATTATTAATTCTAATTTATATAATCAATAGCTTAATTAAAAGGAGACAAAGGTAAATATGTGGGAAGAACAGAAATTATTTTTAAAACTTTATAAACTTGGAAATGGTTGTGTAAAAAAAAAAAAAACAATTTGGAAAAAAAAATCTGAAGAATTATCCAACTGGTTACGACTGTATTTGTCATTGGAAGTAATTTGCTTTTGAATATCAAGGAAGTATTAACATCATATATTTTGAATAGATTCACAATATTTTCTATTTGTGTTAATGAAGCCATCAGGTTAATTCAGAGAAAAATGTGCTTTCTCTTTTCTGGGCATTTACAAACATGATATTCTTGGAAAGTAACATCAAGATGCCTTTAGTTTCTTTAAATAGTATTTTGTAAGTTACCAATTTTAAATTAAAACAAAGTAGACTCAAAAACCTATTTTCTATACATACTCTATAAAATGCACATGAACTTTACAAATTGATAAAAAAATATCTTTAAATTTCATTGGCATATAAAAGATTTCACACATAGAATGAGGTAAAGGGTGTATTAATTTAAACGTCTATAAAATAAACTTGCTTCAGACATGCCATTAAAAAAAAAAAAAAAAAAAAAAGGTTAGTATTTTATTGAATGATGTAAAAGATTCTTTTATTATTTCCAGTTATTTATAGATATCAAATGTTTCTCAGATTTTGTGACCCTTTTGTTCTAGAGATTTCCTTTCTCCTAATCCATAACCCAAATAAATTTAGCACCAATTGTTTCCAGTTGCTTATTGACAATATAGATGTGATTGGTATGAACCTCATGCAAACATCACAGTGAACTCATTAAATTAATAAAAATAACTTTTTTATTTTAATGTTTTAACTTTCATTGAAATTTACTCAATTTGTTAGAATTGATAAGCACCTCAGTGGGGTCTGAAAGAATTCTTTCACAGTTTCTTTAAATGTTTTGGAAAAATAATTCCACTGCTAATAACCTTCTAAAAATAATTGGAATATAGCATATGTAAGATAAAATTTAACTATTCAGTAATTAAAAATAATCAACCACTACTAAAATTTAATATGTAAATCTTCCAAAAAATAAAGTACAAAACATTTTGAAACTATTTTTGTATAAATTATAAAAAAAAAAAAATTTCCAGCATATTTTTTCTATTTATAAAGTGAAGCAAGCTATACTGTGATTTTATTTAGTTTTTATTTTGCCTTCATTAGACTTTGTTTAATATCCAATAAATACAAAGAATGAAGTTTAAATCATCATAGCTTCAAAACAACAGATAATAAATTATGAAATACTGTTGTAAAAAAATAAATAATTCTAAATAAGGTGAAAGTTAATAACAATTCTATATATAAAGCAAAAAGGATATTTTATTTACAATGTTTATAGCAAAGTAGGATATTGTGATAGATGTTATTTTTTTAAGATTGAGACACTGATTTCAAAACATTTGTCTGAAGAGTATTGCCATGATCTTTCCTTGAACAAGATGTAGCTATTAATTATACTTATAGCATACAAATAGGTGATGATTTTAATCTTTGATATATAAAGAGGTGATGATTTTTATCTTTTATATTTTATATATATGTACTAAACTAATCATTTCTACAAAGGGTTCTTTTGGATTCTATAAAAATAATTAATAAGCATATGTAATAGTCTATTTTTAATGTTTAGTGAGTTTTTTAATAAATTTGTTAACCTAAGCAACTAAAGTCTAAATCAATAATCATTCTTTAATATTGGGCATTATAGAGGTGACAACTACATAAAGGTTGATGTGTATGAGAATTTTGCCCGTTTGTTGGTATGAACTTTGATTAATCACATTTACAGTGCCTTCCAAAATTCTGCAAATAAATATTGCAATAATTATAAAATTAATGGTTTGTAAAATCACAAAATATTGGTCAATTATAAGTTGTTTGTGTATATAAAATATCCTGAAATCTTAAATTACAGTATGATATCAAAGCTAGTTTATATTGTAGTGCATAAAAAAATAATTTTTTTAGACTTTTCTACTTATGTATTTACTTATTATATGTGTGGCATCTGTTGGTCTTGAAGCCTTGGATCTGCACCCAAAGAGTTATACCTCAGCTACTGCTGATGGCAGTGCAGCATCACTCTACAGGGCACAGGTGTAGTCAGAGTTTGATGAGAGATCGATGGTTGCCCATGCAGCATAACTCCACTTTCCACACCACCAATATTGTCCAACGCAGAAGCAATGGCCAATACAACTTGGCACCAGGGTTGTCTCAGGAGTTGCCAGAATGAAGTTGAATATAACATTGGACTATCTTAGGAACTCCAGATTTGTCTTCAGGTTTTATTCCTGAAGCCTTTCCCATGATTGAATATGGTCACAAGGCAGCAGAATTTTAAATTTAGAGTTTTCCTTCTCTTACTTCTTTATATAATCCTCTTAAAATATCATTGTCAAATAGCGAGAGGATAAAAAAATGAGAGTCAGCAATAATTTCATAACAAACTAAGTGCAAAAACCAAGCAAGAAAATAACATTATTTACTGATATGATTTCCATTTTATCTAATGATTTTAAACAGCCTATTGGTCACAGAAGTTAATTTGAAAATTTCTTCAAAGGTAATGTCTTTACAAACATAATATTACTTCTAAAAATTCATTTCTGGATGCAAATTGCTTACTGCTTTTATAAATACACCTTTTGACAATGCTCCAGAGGTTTTCATGGGGTTTAAATCCAGAGAACATGGTAGTCATACCACAATCCTGTCATTTTTTTTTTAAACTCTAATTAAATATTCATTAGTTGCATGAACTGGAGCATTGTTGTGTATAGAAATGGCATTTTGCTTGAATACCACTGTTGTATTTAACCAATGTGTTATGGTTGGATTTCAGGAATTCTATGTAAGCAGAGGGATCATTTTAACTCACTTGAAGGGATCATTTTAACTGATGAATCCCAAAACATAACTCCAGCTACTTTCTGATAGCTCAACTAAAAAGGCTAAGGTTCCTTTTTAAGGCACCACCTATTTGGCTAACCATTAGAGTTATTCATCATCACCCTACACTTTCACTTTCTGGAAATACTGATTCATATACTGTTTAACCCAATTTGACATACTTATGATGATTTGACTTCAAAAGACTGAACAATTGATTTTTGTGACTCATCCAACATGCTTTTGTATATGGCCTGCTTTTTGCACATTTGAAGCCCAATGGCTTTGAATTACTCTTTACTATTCTTGAGTGGGGTTTTGTGCATCTCATTTCTCAATTGGATTTCCATTCATCAAGTAAAATCAAAGATTTTGGTATCTTCCCTTTGTCATATCATGCATTGTATGCAGTCAGGTTTCTAACAAATTCCTTGATCTTGTAAGCAATTTAGCAACTTCTAATGTGGTTTACTGATCATAAAACAGCTGAACAAATTTTGCCTTGTCATCATTGCTCAAGCATGCTTTACAGCCCATGTAGCATAAAAATTGGAACAGTAGCAATGAAGCAATATCACCAAAATGGCTGCCAATTGTTGACTGTTGTGTAGAAGCATACATTAGACACAATTGTGCATGTCTGTTGTCAAGCTTTTGGCTGAATTAAGTTTAAATACATGCAGGAATAAGATATACAAAAAAAAAATAACCCAAAAAGTTTTTCATTTAATGTTGACCTGCACTGTACATCAAAATAACCATTTAAAGAACTGATTCTTTTAATCTTTATGCTGTAATATTAACTTCTGTATTAGTAGCTTAGCCAGTAATTTTAAATAAATCCAAGAAAGACAGAGGCTAATGAAACAGTTAATGTGTAAACTCATATTTGATAAAGGCTTAAATTACTGGCCACTGTTGTGGGAAAAGATTTCTTCATTTGCAGTTTCTCAATCCTAAAGGGCTTTTCTTCTTAGACTTTTATAATCAAGTTTTTTATGTGATCAGAATCTTCCAACTCTTATTGGTAAAATAGTTTAGCTTGTATAAATTAATTCAAATTACTTGGTAACTATTAGTAATATTGAGCTACTATTATCAACTGAATATTGCACAATATTACTATAAAGAAACTTGTTTCATATACACCATTGTGAAAAAAAAGTATTGTTATAACAATCCTTTTCAACCTATTTTAGTTTTTTTTTTTTTTTTTTATCCCAAATATAGAATTTTAAGTAGCATTAGCAGAGTTAATATTTTCTCTTTACCCACCTTCATATATAATCATCTAAAGTAGTTAATGCCTTTTGACCAAATCCATACAAATGTCATTTTTGACAAATGATATTATTTCTCTGCAGTCATGGGAAAATTCAGTTTTGAATTAAAATGCATTTCTATGCCTTACACTGGTAAGTTGAGAATTAAGTAATAACTTCGGTTCATAGTTAATAAATAACTATGAATATTTTTTTCATTATACCAAGTGTTTGAAACAGATGATTTTCAACTAAAAAAAAAAATTATGTTGTTATAAAAATTTATTTACATGAAAATAATTTTCTATTCAGTTAAATACATATCAAAAGTATCTAATTTTCATTTACAACCTGGATTTGTATTTATTTCTTAGTATAAATTTAGAAATCAAATTTATTCTGAAATTGTATGTTATAATATCACAAAGCAGCATAAATTGTACATTATAAAACAATCTTTCTCTGTTTACTGATGACTGCTTATTATTTTAGGTATAAATGCACATTAATAAAAAATATTTGTATTTACAATTACCCAAATTTCTAAAGATTTTCTTTACTATGTTTGCTAATGAATGTAGATGAAACATTTTTTAAAAAGTGTTTTTTTTTTTTTTTTTTTTTTTATTTATTTTTTTTTTTTTTTTTTTTTTTTTAAAATTTTCTATAAAATATGTATGTCATCACCATTTACCATTTTTCACAAGTCCTCTTCTTCCTTTTCTATGCTGATCCTTTCCTTCACAAATGTCTCCTTTTCTTTCTCTGTGTGGATCCTTTCCTTCTCAAATCCCTCCCTTTCCTTCTCTATTCTTATTGTCAAATCTGAAATAAAGGTGCAACCCTAAAATCTTACTGGAAAAAAAATACAATATTTCCTTGGCTTTGATGTTTTTGTCTTGAAAACATTTTAGTATTGTTCAGTAATTGCTCTTTAATATTTTGATTGCTAATTGTAGACACAGAAATCAAATAAAATAATATAGAATGTAATTTTTTTATTAATTCATTAGATTATTTGATGCAATTTATTCCTTAATTAGTTATTTATTTTTAATCATATTTTTTCATTACATTAATATAGTTGGTTAGTATGTTGCAATTCTATGATTTTAAAATTGTATTGCAGGTGTTGTTTTCTAGCAACATTTCTGATAGTGCTTGAATAAAACACTTTTGTGATAAGCTCAATTTTATTACAGTCTGAATATATGAAGTTACATTTGTAAACCTTGTTAGATGCAATCTTTCAGGCAGTAACTATTCCAATATGGCTGCTTCTTTTATGGCCACTTGCTGGCTTCATATTGGAAATATTCTAGTGCCAAACAATTTACACATTATAGAAACCTTATGACTTACACTACTCCACATATATTTGTGTTACTAGGGAGTGGCATTAAATTGGGGAAATTTGGTATTGTGATCAAAAGCCAAAATTGTGAGTAATATTATACAGGAGTATATTTTAATAATTTAGTATTTACGTATATCGACTAAATGACAGCCCCTCTTTAAATAGCTGACTTACTAGTGTTCTTTAGTTAGACCAACTGGAAAAGATGATGTATTGCTCATGATAGTCAGTTGATATGTTATTTGCCAAAGATATCCAAGTACAGGATTTTATGGGACTCTTAAAATTGCTAAGAGAAAAGAACTAATATAAGAAAACAGTTAAATTTGAAAAAGTGATAAAAAATGAATTTGATAAAAAAAAAAAAAAAATATTACAATGACCCCCACCCAACTCAGAAACATAATTTTTGCCTCTACAAAAAAGTGGGATTGTATTATACATAGATCACATGATACATGAATAAATATTGTGATTATTTCATTATATTGGTTTCATGAATAGGTAAAAATAAATGCAAAATATACTTACCACATTTGGTAAGCAAATAAGGATTGATCTGAAAAGATGACATTATGCCTAAAATTATATGTTTCTCAGTGGTGATTGTTGATCAGTTTAAGAAGTAGCTTTCTTCTGGCTGCTCTGCCACTAAAATCCACACAAGTCAGTCTGTGTCAAATGAACAAAGATCTGACCATCACTGACACAGGTTTTTTTCAAATTTGGTTCACTTATGGAGCTTCATTATGAATTGAATGGTACCTATTTTACATCTCTAGGTCAAAGGGTTCCTGAGATATGACTCTTTGACCTTTGCCAAAAAGGTGAATTTTGGAAAATAGCCACAAAGTTTTAATATCAATACCCCGGTTGTTTTTTGTTTCACCTAGAAAGCTAAATTATATACCATTTTAAAGTACTTAAATCTAAAAGGTAATCTATTTACTTTTTTGTTTAAAGGTCAAATAAGATAATTGACCATTAATTTCTCAAAGTGTATCTTTAATTTTTACAATGTCATAAAAATGCTCTACTGCCATTAGTAGGTTGATTTGGATATGCATCCATATCTGCCTACTTGAAATGGAATTTTATTTTTCAATTTTCCAACTTATAACACAAACATTTCTGATAATCCAATTTAACTTGAATGAATGCATTAGTCTCTTTTCTTTCATTAGTAATTTGTATGTTCAAACGATTCATAGTTAATTCCTAATTTTGATTTTAATTCTCATTCACTCAGTAACATTTTTATTAAGTAACATTACATCTTGTTTCAAGAGTTGGTAATTCCTATGCCCCTGGAGTGTGAGGCATTGTGAAGCAATTATGCTGCTATTTCTCTTTTTCTTTATTTATTGTCAATGAGCATTACTTTTAAGTGTCAAATTTTAAGGAAATAACTATTTACTGGTGTCTCTGGAAGCATGCTATCTTTTCCTGTCACATTAATAGAATATTCACACAATAATTTTGAGCCCTTATTAATTATAAAAATTTTAGAATTAATGAATCTTTGCAATTTTTGAGTTGGGCAGAGAATTTTTTCTATCAAGTAATTCATAAGTAATGAATATACCATCTTTCTTTTTTATACCATGTTTTCCCCTCTTCTCATGTAGCTGTGATTATATCAAATTCCTCTTCATCCTCTTACTAACCACTTGGTTATTGCAATAAACCAGAACCATGCAGATAATGAAAACAGATTCGGCAAGTTGCCTTAGAGTCTCTCTCTGTCTCTCTCTATCACACATCAGCAGACATGAGTCTGGGAACAAATATCATGTTTTATTTTTTCTGAAAAAGTTAAACATAGAATCCTAAATAGTACCAATATCCTCTAAGATAATTAAGTTTCAAAAAAATTTTTTTAATGAATCCTCATCTAAAATCTACATATGATTTATGTTATTAATTAACAATGTGAAATGGAGCAAAGAATAAACCTTGGGAAAGATTTACACTTGATGATGGTGGTGGTGGTGGTGGTGGGCAGAGCCTGCAATTTAGCTTTTGCCACTAATTCAGACTATCAATCCATCTGTTTCAGTTTTCACTTTTTTTTTCTTTTTTTTTTCTAAAGCAAGTTTGAGAAAATATGTTTTGATTATTGGTAAATATCATTTGGTTTTTCATTTTTTTTTTTTTTATTTTTTTTTTTTAAATGTAATCTAAATAGTGCTTAGCATTTTAATGGAAATAAAGATAAAAGCTATAAAGATTTTGTTTTCTGGAAGTTTAAAAAAATCTGTTTCGAATTAGTTGTGCAATATTTGAAAAATTTGTCCCCATTCTACTTTTAAACATGCTTTTTTAAATGTTTGCCATTGATTTAAAAAAAAACAAAAAAAAACATTACATTGCTTAAGGCAGGATTAGTGCATGACAGTCCCAACACCTAAAAGGCTATATGTAGTGAACATCTTCACATATGGAAAACCTTTGATGTCTTGACATTTCTCTAAAATAGTTTGCAAAGCAATGGTCATTTATTATGTACAGGATTTAACACTACTAAGATGTTGTTTTGATGGCTTCTTATTTGAGTTATCTGGCCTCTATTCAAAAGTATGAGCCATACACTTACACAGGTATTTGAAGAAAAGAATGTAAAGCAAATAGTATTTATTGAAACATTTTATAGGAAGAAAAAGATGAACATTCCAACAACCTTTAAAAAATAAAAATATGTATAGAGATGTGAATAATGAAAAATGTTATGACATATGACAGTATTCATAGAAAAAAATTGTCATGCAGATTTGTAGAGGGGAGGGGATGAAGAAGTAGCAATTCAATCATGTACACGTAATGAATTACAGAAAATTATATTATCTGTTACACACACACACACACATATATATATATATATATATATATATATATATATATATATATATATATATATATATATATATAACACATACTTGCATGTATAGTTTTTTTTTGTTTTTTTAGATGCTTATATGTGACCTTGTGTACATGCATAGAAAATTAAACAAGTCTAACGATATATAACATTATATACATATTAAAATAGTGTAGAGAAGATATAAAAGTTACAAAAAGAATATTGAGCAAATATCTCTGATGTCAATGAATTTAATTTGTAATGCTTTCTTGCGTTCTTTGTAAACAAGTTAAAAATTGGTGGGGAGGAATAAGGAAATGAAGCTATTCAGTTACTTTTGATAAATTTTATATCTGCTTTTATTTATCCAAAGCTCACTTTTTTTGACTTATTAAAAAGGAGAGCAGCATCTTCCAAATCATTTAATGCAATCTGATGTTGTCTAGGAAAAGGATTAGATAAATTCTGAAATGCTATAATATCTAGGACAATTTTTGCTCTGATGTAAATTTATTTCTATGAAGTAATAAAAATTATCTATTTATTTACTTAGATTTTTCATCATAAATTTTTATAAGTTTTAGATTTTGGTATTATTAACACTGAATTTGAATCAAAGTTAATCTCTAGTAATTTATGTTCAAAATTCTCATTTTAATATCTTTTTATTGGTACCAAAGTGACTTGTATCCCTTGAGTACCTGAAATTACAGATTTCCCTTTGAATTTTTATTTTAAATTTTTGCAATAGCTGATATGCTGGCAAACAATCATGATCCTTTTCAAAATCTGGCCAAACATCAGAGATATAGTAAGGTGACTTCTTGGTCAAGCTGAGAACTTTATAATTAATGTCCTCCTTGTACTCTGTAACTATAAAATAGATAAATCTCCTACAGTTTTCTTATTCACAGTACTATTAATTCTGCAATGCAGTATCTTTTTCCTTATTCAGAAATTTGGCTAAGATTTTAAATTCAGTTCATGTCCAAGTCCAGACAAATCAAATTAGGCTATCTGGTTAGTGTGGTCATGGCATTTAAATTTAAGACAAAAATTCAGATCCACTTATGTTACATTTACCAGACATATTTTTAAGTATTATTTATTATGGATTGATAAAAATACTAATAAAATAGTAAATATGGATAAAACCTTTATTGGGGTCTTTCTTTTTTTGAGAAAGGTTTCCTTTGTTCACACAGATTACACCTGATTTGTGATGAAGAATGGATTGGTTAAAATGTGCTAACAACAACAAATATGCAAATAAGAGACTAGAGTGTTCAAACAATACTGGATATCAACAAAACATTTTTTTTATTAAATTTTGCTTGAATTAAAAGTTGAAATTTAACAATTTGTTTTTTATTCAATGGATAACTTATGACAACTGTTTACTATAAATAAAGCCATATTATAAAGATTTCTTTTTCAAAATAGATTTTTATAAGCTGACAGTAAAAAAAAAACAAAAAACAAAATTGTGAACAGATTTAACAGAAATTCCGGCTCCTTTTAGTCTTGTATGATTAACTGTTAAATCTGTCATTGAGTCCTTTCTCACAAATCTTAACTTCTAAGAAATGTCTTGAATTTGTCTACATTTGATACGTTCATCCATCACACCAGCCAGTATTACAAATATGCTACTAGTAATGGCCATTATTTATTTTTTTTTTACTTTTCTTGTTTCTATAATGGAAATAATAGTTAAAAATAGCCAAGAACTTTGTTGTGCATATTGTGATGATCCTTGAGTCTGACAAGACTTGAGCATCTGGGTCTTGTTCTGAATAGGTTATGGCATTTGGTGATATTTTAATAGAAATTGAGTAATGTTAGCTTATGATATCTGGAGTTTTGCTATTTTCTCAGGATATAGTCAGCCTGTGATGTCAATAGTTCTGGCTTGAAGTCTCTTCCTGCACTGGTGTATTATAGTACTACTTCTTTCCCTTAATAATTGTTATATTTACTGTATGAAATGTGTATGCAAATATAATGACTATTATGGGATAGAACTAGTAATGAAACCCTATTTCCAAAATAAAGTCCGATTATAATACATGTATATGGACCAACCTCAGAGCTTTGTCTGATGAGATTTCATAATCATTATTTTGCCTAGACATAGAAGAGAAAGGGAGTGGGGGGGGATAAAAATGCATTACAGCTTCCTCTATTTTCCTCCTCTCTCTCTCACCATCAATATATGAGAGGTTTCTTGTAGAGTATTAGTTTAACCTTGTTGTGGGTTAAACTAATATTTCTTTTCCAAGGGAAGAAAAAACAAAAAAAAAACAAAAAGGAAAAACTGATTCAATTTTGAGCTAGCTCAGTTACTTTTTTCTTTACTTTTACAGGAGGTTTGTGGGTGGGGGCTAACAATATTTTTATTCACTCACTAATATATATATATATATATATATATATATGTGTGTGTGTATTTATAGTAGAAACAAAAAAGCCATAGAATGAAGTCTTAGGCATTTATGTAGACATTTTTAAGCAACCACACAAATATAAAAAACCTTAAGATTTTATACACACAGATGCTAATGTTTACATGCACAAGAGGTTATATCCACTTACACATTCATTAAAAAAAATCAATCTATACATCTGTGTGCACCTTTCGTACTTCCTCCCTCTTACACAATAAAAGTTTCTGCTTTAACTTGTGTACACATATAATAAGGCATAGCATAGAATTTGCTAAGGACTTTATACTAACTGAGATTGCTCTAATCTTGGCTTTTCTAGATGCAGAGTTCTTTAACTGTCTTTAATAAAATAACAATACCAAAGTGCCAGTCTTTTACAAGCTTTATAAGCTTAGAATGCATCTTGCTTTGGGCAAAAGAAAAGTGGAATGTACAAAATGTTTGAAGATAGGAAAAGAGAAAGAAATATAAATATAGTGTAGGTACTTATTTGTTTGTTTTTTAATATAAAGATAATAGTAAATAAAAAGAAAGCTCATGTTATCAAAGTTAATCTACTTTTAAAGAATTAGTCATAACATATCCAAAAACTGACAGTCTCAAAAGGCAATTGTAAACTAATAAATAAAATGAATGCATAACATAAAACAAATGATATATATATATGATACACACACACACAGATCAACTTTGCAAAATCAGTATGGTCATTGAAATCCTGGTTTTTGGGAAGTAGGTTGTAGGGCATGGAAAGCAAGTTGAATTTAAATTCCTCCTATTTTGTTGCATTCACTTTCACACAAATGTCATAGTGAAAGGCATGAATTCATTTATTCTAGGCTATGGATTAAAGAGTTGAATAGACAGGACTCTCTAGCTTTAGATGTTAGCCATTCTAAAAGAAGGAAGTCTAAATTTCAAATTATGAAGAAAGCAAAGAGGAACCATTCAACTATTTTTTTTCTAAAAGTCATGGCAACTCTGACGATAAAAAACAGAATCTGTGGAGAGCCACTGCTTATCTGAAGGAATGTGGTGTTTTTTTTTTTTTTAAGTTTGGGTTCAAAACTTTTCAGTGCCCACTTTGTGTGTGAGAGAGAAAGAGAATACAGTGTGCATTAATATAAACATTTAAAATAAGATTGTATCCATTTCAGTGTAGTAAGTGAATGTGTCTGTTCACTTACATACCTATATATAAGTTTATTATCTTTAACATATTAAAATATCTTTGTATACTTTCATAGAATTTTATCTTAAGATGTTTTAAGTAATTTTATTCAAAATAGGTTAATTTATTTCTTTATGAAACCAAACTGGAACAGATAGTTAATTGACTAAATCTAATAACTTCAGCCATTTTTTTTTTTTTTTTTTTTTCATTTAAATATTTTTTCTTTAAAGACAAATCCTAACAAGATAAAGATTTAAATGTTTTGGGGGATGAAGGTTTATTTTTTTTGATCTCAAGATAAAAGTAATTATTATGAATGTCATTAGTTTGGAAGCCAGTGAAATTGAATAATAATTTTTTAGCTCAAGTAAATTCACAACCCCCATCCCTCTACTTAAATATCAGCACAAGAAATAATTTGCAAAAATGTTCAAAAGAATTTTTTACTATTACCTGCTCGTCATATGTAGCAAATGAAATTGAAATGAAAACTTCCGCTTATTGTAATATTTTTATATTGTTAGTTTTTCTCACTTGCAGCATTTACTGGACAGCAAGGATTGTCATTTACATGTGTCAAAGATGTGTCAAAATAACAAAAAGGTAACATTGTCGATAAAAATGATTGGCAATTGGTGCTACATGACTCACAAAGATCGTTACTGACCATGAAGCCATTCATATCTATTTAAGAAAAAAAAAAAATTATTTTCTGCTTCATTGTGCATCTCTATTTACTACATAAAATACATGAATTCATCTTAACTATGAATTGAACTGTATGGCAGACCAGGCTGCCTTGCCTTGAGGTGGCAGCCAATCTAGGAGGAGAAATCTGAATACAAAACCAGCCTAAAGAGAGAGATGAGCTTCATCAGGTTATCTTGGATGCGATACATGTAGTATCTTTCTAATCCTAATAAGAGAGGAGTGATTTGGGACATTATCATATTTCAATGTTCTGTAATATTTTCTTTCTCCTCCTAAAAGAAGCATCTTCAATCCCTAGCAATTATTTTCATCTCAAGATCAACAGTGTATAGTGTTGGAAAAGAGCCAATTGTATTTGTAGCTCTGCTACCAATGTAAACTTTATTTTAAACCCAGATTTGGAGCTCCTTCTTTCTTGCCTTTTCCAGATCATCATTTGAGGAGGAAATCATATTTTCCTCATTGAAGAAGTGTTTTCATCTTGTTTGCTCAACCTCACTTGCTTATCATTTTGATACTCCATGCTCAAGGTCCAGTCAAAAGGGTTTGTTTTGTTCTATAACCACACTCTGCTACCAATGTAAATTCAAATTAAAGGAACTTAGGCACGTAATGGAAAGAAAATGCTATATTCAGACTACTTCGTTCTCCAAGTGTGTCTCCTCTCTAAAATGGCCACTCAGCCCCTTCTGAGTAAGCCGCTCCTTTTCTGGCTGAAGAGTTGCCAAGGGGAGCAACTCATGTAGATTAACAGTTTTCATAACAAGAATATAGTTTGTTGCTAAATATCAAAAACAAAATTCTCACATCCCATAGGTACATGTCAACTCTTTCAGTGATATGTAGAATTTGGTTACAATCTTAATTGTATTTTTGTAGCAATGAATCTTTTGAAATTATTAGTCTTTTTTTTTTTTAGAGTAATAGGCAAAAAGTTAATAACTTATGTTAATTCTGTTTTTAGGCAAAAATGAACAGATTCTTTTATTTTGCTAGATACAGTTCAGATCAATTGAGACTTTTCACTTGTAAATAGAAACATTACTTTTTACCATTTAACTCTTGAATACAGTTATAATTTCATTAACAAAAATTGAATAAAATAAATCTGCACAGTATATGATAATGAAAATCCTGATATTCACTTCTATTTCTTATGTAAATATGATTATTTATAATGTGTATTTGCTTGATTGTTTTCTAGGATCTTAAAAAGACTATATTATCAAAACAATGCTACTTTCTCTATTCTAACTACATGAATCTTAAAAGTTGAAAAAAAATTCTGTTCTCAGATCCTGTTGGATTTTGTTTCATTCCTGATTTTATATTGAAGCTGGGAATTTAATCCAAGGTTTTCTCTCATAAAATATATTCTTTATCTACAACTATTCCCCTCAAATTATTTTTTTTTATTTAAAAAGAATATAATGAACCACTGTGACTTTTCTTCCAGTATTCAAGGTGAGAAAGAGGATATGTGTCTGATAGTCTAGTGATAAAACCATTGAGCAGTAAAGTATAATGTTTTTGCTTTAATTCATTTTCCAGATCCTTTTATAGGTTAGAAGCAAGGAAGGAAGCAGGTATGAATACCATAGGAAATTTTAGCCTAATTAAAATCCCCCCTACTCATCTGCTAACTCATATATGACTCATGTCATCACTAGCATTACTTTTAGAAACCATGTCATAAGTGGATGATGAATTTATGCTGTTGTAGGAATAGAAATTTTCTTGAGACCTTATCATTTTTGCAAATATAGACAAGAATACATCATTTGGTCTTAAGATGGTTCATAAAGAAAAAGAAATCTTTGTATTTTTTAACTTAAGTATTCATGTGTTATAAAACCATTTACATTCCTTGATAGTACTTTATTTGCATTTGACGATATATATAAATTCCTTATCTTTTTTTTTTTTTTTTTTTTTTTTAAGTTACTGCCTTTTTGACAGTTCTCAATTTTTTCTTTCTTGGATATCAACCAAGCTTCCTTATGGTGCATATTATATAATGTAATGGAGCTTAATGTTAAAGGGTTCTTGTAGATTTGAGTAATGAATTTGTTTATCTCTCTGCATTATTCTGAACAAACATTGTAAAATCTAATCCTGAAATTATGGTGAATTTTGGTAGGAAAAGTATTCATTGCATGTGAGTTTTGTAATCAATTGATAACATACATGACAAATCAGGCTCAAATCTTTGATAAGGTTATTGGAAATGTTTGTGCTATAAAATTTAGCTTTAAATATAATTAAAACAATCTTTAGAAATATGGCATTATTATATAAGTAATGATTTGGATATTTGTTAATATACATGATTATCAGGATCACCTTTTTATATTTGTCAACATAGGCATTCTGTTTGGGCTGTTAGAGCTAATAATTAAGACATTTTTTACCATATCATTACAACTATAGGGAGATATGATTAAATATACTTAATTATTCAGTTTTTTTATTGTTTAGATGAAAAGAATTATAACAGCACAAATAGCTAAATTGTAGAAAAATGAATTTTCGACAATATATGCATTTTTTACGTATTTATAGTTATTTTTTAACTTTTGTCAAAAACGACATTCTTGTATATTTAGTTATGGATAATATTACACATTAATTACTATTTTCTTAAATTAATTACTATTTGTGCTCAGTTGTTGACATTAATAACTATCTGCTGATGTGTTAAAATTTTGGAATAATGCAATAATAAAAATTTAAATTTCATCTCTCTAAATGCAATGTAAGAAAATGAAATAATGATGAAGTTTAAATTGTCATATTATTGAATATATGAAGTCATTCTGAGCAATGTAAACATTCAAGTTTAAAGAATTATTGGTGTATATGTCATAGAGAACATTCAAGAAGAATTCCACCATCATTCCATGGTAAAGCTACTTTAAAAAAGTGTAATTTAACAAATTCAGCCTTCAAAGAGTTGAAACTATTAAATTAGATTTTAGATTTTTTACTTTTTTTCAGTATTGGTTTTTTTAAAACGAAATTTATAAGTTTTTGTATCAAATTGTATAAACAGCATCACAAAGAATTCTGTCTGAAACAATGAGAAGAAAAATACTCTTTAATTGCCTATCTTATTGTACTTAATGCATTTCTCTCTGGTATAAAAAGTGAGATAAGTTTAATGCTAGTAGGAAAAGTACAGGTATTACAAAAATATAGTTGACATTTTTATAATCTACCTGCCAGAGCAGCAACATCCACTGTAAACAAAACCTGTAGAAACATGATTATTTCTACAGGCTTTGTTTAAAGATGCAACTGGCAATTGTAAGTAATATTTATAACATTCATCCTTCCTTTTAAGGTGTGTCTCATCAAGCAAAAATAAACATTTTTAACAGTATTATGCTTATTATTTTTGTATTACTCTTTATAAGTAGACAGGTAATAAAGACTTTTTTTAAAAAGTTTTGACTTTCAAAACCCATATAAATATTCCCAAAATTTCTGTTACATGTTTTGTATACATTGAAATCAATGTTCCATTTGTATTATTTGCTGGTCATTTTACTAGGAAATTTTAACATGACAAGAAACCTGGAAATTTTAGATTGTGTGGTGACTAAATTTTTTTAAACATTTTGCCTGTTATGTTTTTTTATCTTTGTTAATCAAATGTTTAAAAAGAAAAATGCCACTATTAATAATTTTTTTTTTTTTTTATTTCTGATAAATTTTTAGGAGGGAGAGATTTCAAATTCTGTTTTTTTTATATCTGTTGGTAGTGTATCTGTCTATATTTCCGAGATGAGGTATTATGTACACTATTTACATTATTCAGGCTATTGTTGCCATATTTATCACAACATTTCGACCGTTGTATGCTCCGGCTTTCTTCAGGTGGTTGGAATGTCGAACTGAACCCTTTATTTCACTCGCTGGGGTAGACTGTTCTAGTTCCACATGCCATGTTTAATGGATGTCAGTTATCAGTTATCTCCTGTTAATTCACCTCTCCAAGTTCTCCACTGCCTTAACCAGGCATTGAACTCATAACCCATATTGCAATTTTTGCTGTTATCAATGCATTTTTTTTTTTAAAACCAGAGCTCATATTGAGTTGACAAAGAGTTGTGAGTTCAATATCTGGTTAAGGCAGTGGAGAACTTGGAAAGATAAATTAACAGGAGATAACTGATAACTGACATCCATTAGACATGGCACGTGGAACTAGAACAGTCTACCCCAGCAAGCGAAATAAAACGTTTAGTTCGACATTCCAACCACCTGAAGAAGGCCAGAGTGTACAACAGCCGAAGCGTTGATAAATATGGCAACAAAGATGAGGACAATAGTCTGAATAATGTAAATACTGTTGGTAGTGTGTATTTTGAAAATATATAAATAGATCAATTGGGTACAAGATGCTTCAAATAATGACTATATGTTTTGGCACAATCAGGTTTTTCCCAACATGATTAGTTTATCAAATGAGGTTTTTAATAGGAGTGGACCCTGTTGGACACTTACATATAAACCTTTTTATTTATAGTAAACTATGCTTTTACTTATATATGTAAGAGCATAAGCAAAATCATATAGCCTAATTTATAGTTTCCATAATTATTATTATTGACCTATTAATCTGTTACACAATAAACATACACACACACACACACACACACACACACACACACACACAGATATGGAATAGCAATGGGTAGCATCTATGACTGAGGAATCTGAGAGCTGAGTTTGAATTCCATTCAAGTTTATTATATTCATTTACGTGTTAATACCCTTGGGAAAGTTATGAATCCTCTCTTTTCCCCCCAGCTATGGGTAAATAGCAGGACAGACTGGGTCTTATAGCTTTGGCTGGTGAACTGTCTAGGAGAAGGACAACTCTTAATTCAAAACCTGTGGAGGGTTGTTTGGGGAATTTATGGCATACTGTGCACCAGTTCTCTGTATCCAGCTCTTTCAAAAAGTGTGGTTGGTTTTGCACAAGCTTTTACCACTATAATTAAATGATCTGTGCAAGTAGCCTGGCTTGACCCTTGTATGTTGAAACAATGGGAGAGTCATATATTTTGGGTGGCATTTAAGCTAGCACCTGTGGAGCACTCTTGATTGGGCATTTGGCTTGTTCAAGAGTTTGAGAGTCCCTTAGTCTTTGCTTATTCTCAGCTTTGGAAGTTCTCCTGGCTGCCATTTGATCTGGGTTCTTGCACAGGACTTTCTTTTCCTCACTGCAACCTTGGCTCTTTTGATTGCAATTTGATCCTCTGTTGGCAGAGATTTCTTTTTGCAAGGCATACTGGTGCCTTATGCGATAGGCAACAATAAACTATGGCAGTTCATTTAAGTATTGCATTAATATTTAAGCTTACCTTTTAAAAGTTCAATGATAATTCTTCTGCCGCCACTTAATTTAAAGACAATTTGATGTGTATAGGTCCTTACTTTCTGTACAAATAATTATTTATTTTTATTTCATGGGTGACTTTCACTAGATTTCACAATTAATTTCAATTATTTCTGAATTTATTTCCAAGTTATAAAAATTGTTATCATACAAAAAAATTGCTGAAAACAATTTGGCTTATTTTGCAAAAAAAGTTTGATGTCTGGTTTAGGCAAAATAGTGAAATTGTTTTCTTATATGAATCTAAGAAATTTATACTATATACTGGCACTTTTGCCATCCACTTTTGAAAAGGAAGTCATTCACAAAAAATTTTCTGAAAATATGATAATTAAATAAAAAAAAAATATCTTGGGATAATTTGAAATTGTAGACAGGAAGATGCGTAAATTTATATTTTAGAAATTATGTTCCTACTTATTTGCATATATTTCATGTGACACACACATGGCAAAGTTGGACCTTCATGCCCGCAAAAAGACAGTTTTCTCCTTGACACCATTATTATTTTAACAACCTTCACTTCTTGGCAATGTTTACTGTTTTAAAAAGTGGTTATTAAAATTGTAATAAAATCTAAACATAAGATTAAAGTGAATTTATACATTTCTTTTTTCTTGAGAATTGATAGCAAAAATAATAAACACTATTAGATTGTTTATTTACACCATTTATTTCTTATATTGTTTATTGGAATAACATTTTAATAATTTAGTAAATGTTGATATATTTATGAATAAAAAATGTTTATATTTATTTCTTTATAAATTGGTAAATGATAAATATTGCAATGCTTTAGTTTTAATTGTATTAGTTTTTAAGATGTAAATATAAAATTAATCTTGTAAATAAACAATCTAATAAACATAATGTTTCATATTTTTGTTGTATATTCTCAAGAATAAAAGAAATGTATAAATTTGCTTTCATCATATATTTAGGTTTTATTACTATTCTGATCATCACTTTTTAAAGCAATTAACATTGCCAAGGAGTGAAGGTAGTTAAAATAATAGCTGTGTCAATGGAGAAAAACCATTATTTTGAAACTCCATTTATTTATTTTTTTTTATTTATTTTTTTTATTTATTTTTATTTTTTTGTGCAGGCGCAAAGGTCCAAGTTTGCCAAGTATATAATTTTTTTCCTAACTAGTAACACAACACCATTTCATGCACAATGCAATCATCAGGTGCTGATGAAAACTGACCCTTCCATAATTTAAATATTGAGATATAAATATATAATATGCACACATCATTGGTGACTCAAGGTCATCAATTGGTGTAACCTAGAGAAGGTTACTGAACAGAATAATCACACGAAGATCAGTAATGAATGATAATACTTAGGGCAAGAACAACACACATAAGATTTGCCAGCGGTGTGTAGAAGTAGTAGTCAATTGCTACAAGTAAGTCAAATAAATAACAATGAATCTCCAACTGCAGACCAACATACAGTATTTACTACTGTATTTATGTGAATGGGACATACCCATTATCGTCCATAGGTATGCTACATCATCAGTGTTTGTTGGGCTCATTACAATCTTTAACAAAATATTCTATTCGTATAACTTTGATGCTAAAATGATTCCTTTACTCTAATTAAAATATATAATTTTAAAAAATCTCTAACCAGATATGCTTTTTTTTTGTTTTTTTTTTAATAACGTGTGTATCTCTATATATGTCTATTCCTTAGTGTGTTTATGTAGCCCTCTCTCTCTCTCTCTGTAAAATTTTAGTTTAATTCATTGTACCTTTATGATCAGTGCTACTAACTTATATATTTCCTCAAAACTACCTCAGTCACATTTCGCACTCCAACCCTCCGGTCGATGAGTTAAGGCTGCCACTTTCTTTGATTTTCACAGAATTGAAGCCAGGCTAAATTTAATTTGCCCTTTTTTAAAAGATACATTCCACTAAAAAACCTTGTACTGTATAGAATAAATTATTTAAAATGGACATTTGAAAACAATAAATTGAAATAAAAATATGTTCTTTGAAAAACAGGGTATACAAGTCATTAGAGATTTTTAAAAGATTATAAAATTAAAGCAAGGAATGCATTGCCTAATAAGTATGTCTCCAGCTCAGATAGGGCTCAGATCCACATAGCCAGACTAGGCACGTTAATTTTATTTCATTCTTTTATACTTACTTTTTGTTTTTTTCTTTCTTTCTTCTCTATTATGAACAATATCAATGAAATGTATTTTGATTGATATTTTGAGGCATGAAGTTAAAACTAATTAATTTGGGATCCAGCTGAAGTCAATAATGAAAATGATACACTATGAAAGATTTTTGTTGTTTTGAAATAGATGTACTTGATTGCTGACTAATTCAGGCTAAGCTCGACAAGTCCAACCCCCAGAGTCGCCACTGGCACACATACATACACTAAGGATCAGTAATATTATTTTTGGATCATTGAGGATCCAAATGTACATAGATATTGCACAATTTTTCCATTAGTATTTCGCAATATTGAAATGCTTGTTGCAGCATTACTGGACTGGCATTATCAATAAATTTGCACAATAACAATGGCCTTGACAGAGTTCTCCCCTTTAGCAACATCTACATATATCATCCCTCATTCACTGAAGAAGAAATATGATTGATTAAAGGAAAGGTCAGTAATAATGTAGATTGGGTCATCAAGTAAGGAAAATCCTTAAGGTGACTAGTGTAAAAAGAGGTTAGCAATAATTGACAAGTGAGAAATGTGAACAGACATCCCAAAATGATATCAAGTGCTATCTTGCCTTTCTGGTAAATGGCAAAGTGAAAATCTGGCCATCTTGCTAAACAATGGCCAAAGACCTTAAAGCAGCACCAGAAATGCCAAATACTTGCTTGCTGTATTCAATTCATATCAACTCATAGCATTTTAGAAAATCTGTTTATCCAAGTCTGCACATTCTATCTTTATTTGAAGTTTTTTTGTTGCATTATTAGATGTTGGGATCTTTTTTTAACATGTGAAGGATTTGGCATAGTATTAGATTTCTATGAGTTAATCTGATATTATTAGCTTTTAAAAAGTTTAAATTGCATATCAGTTTTTCTCCCATCTTATTTAAATATATATGTTTAGAAGGTGCAGATAGTGTGATGGATAGGACACAGAAAGTGGAATTAGAAAGCTGGGTTCAAATTCCGAATTAACAGTTAATCTGTTGCATTCACTTTTACACAGATGCCATTGGGAAAGGCATGGATCTACCACTCCTCTTCCAGTTTGAGTTAAATAGCAGGATAGACTTAGCTCTTCAGCCCTATATCATAAGTAGTCTAAGAGAAGGGGAATTCTAATTTCAGACCATGGCAAAGGCAACAGGAAATTTCTCAAATATCTTTCCCAAGATTGCTTGGCAATTCACTTATAATGAGGAATCTGTGGAGATTCATGATTGCTTACCTTCTAAAGACACATGATATAAAAAAAATAAAAAATCTCACACATCATAGAATTTTATATATTTGTAGGAGGAGAAAAATCTAGTAATTTAAAGAAATAAAAATATTATAAGGACTGTTGGGATGAAAATAGTGTTTGTTTTTTGTTACTTGAGTAAGCATACATATGTGTACCCCCCCCCACATATATATATATATATATATATATATATATATATATATATACGCACACACACACTGCAGTTCAAAGTTTGAAGCCACTCCCAGAATTAGCATGGTATGAACTTAACAAAAAAAGTAAAAAAGATCTCTTAGTCATTGAAAAAAGAATGGACTCAATTATGAAACTTATACTTTGAGAAACTTTTGCAATGGATGCCAAAAATTTGTGCTGCAGTAATCAAGGCTAAAGGAGGATATTTTGATGAGAATAAAATTTAATAATTAATTTTTAATTTTTTTTTGTCATAATAAAATTTCTAATAAAAAAATCATGTCTCACTTTTTTTTTTTTAACCATGTGTGTGTTATATCAGAGTTTTCCTTCTAGACAGATACCTTTTAACCATTTATTCTTAGTTAAAGTACAAAACAACTACGTTTTGGGCTAATTTTTAAAAAATTACCAGTAGTCCCAAACTTTTGAACTGTATTATATTGTGTGTGTGTGTATATATATATATATATATATATATATATATATATATATATATAGAGAGAGAGAGAGAGGTGCATGCACATATACACTATGAAAACAAAACAAAAAGTGCATATAAAAAAGAAAAATCAAGAATTATAAGCAGGCAATTGCTGATACTATTAGGCAAGCGGACAGAGGGATTCCCAGAGAGTCTGTCTCTTCTACAAAACTCTGGAGTCAGGATGCTGAAAGTAACAGTCAACTAATTGACAAACCTTTTATTTGTATTAATTAGAAATATAAGATGTGATGGGTAAATTGTTGCCATTTGCATATTTTTTAATTTTGCACATGCACATTGTTTGTTTTTTATTTTGTTGACTGCACAGTATAGTGGGGTCAGTTGGGCCACTGTCTGTGAGAAAAGGAGTGCCATGACGTAATTCACTCTGCCAGAAATTTGGAAACAGTATTCTGCATTCGCACCAGAAACTCCAATACAAACATTTCAGAGAGTTTGGGTGTCAATCTAAGGACAAATTCATTTCATGAGAGTTTACAAAGGTGTTTGGAAGTCTAAGTGACAAAGGTGTTTGGATGAGGATTACAAAAGGTGTTTGGATGAGTCTAATGGTGATTACAAAGGTGTTTGGATGAGTCTAATGGTGATTACAAAGGTGTTTGGATGAGTCTAATGGTGATTACAAAGGTGTTTGGATGAGTCTAATGGTGATTACAAAGGTGTTTGGATGAGTCTAATGGTGATTACAAAGGTGTTTGGATGAGTCTAATGGTGATTACAAAGTGTTTGGATGAGTCTAATTGATTACAAAGGTGTTTGGATGAGTCTAATGGTGATTACAAAGGTGTTTGGATGAGTCTAATGGTGATTACAAAGGTGTTTGGATGAGTCTAATGGTGATTACAAAGGTGTTTGGATGAGTCTAATGGTGATTACAAAGGTGTTTATGCCTCAATTCATCTTCCCATAGGGCCTTAGACTCAACACAGAGGCCTACGCCTTGAGGAGGTAGTGCTGCCCTGGGTCAAAAGAGTTGTTGTTGGAAGATCCTATACTTAGCAACAGGACTCGGCACCATGCCACACAAGCAGGTGAACCCAGTCATGGCTGTAAGACAATTTCTGTGACCACATCACTCCTTATATCTGGCTACCTAACTCCCCAGTCTGCAACTCCTTTGATTATTATGTGTGGGGCATAGTTGGGTCATAGACCAACAAAAATCCTTGTAAAACCAAAGATGAATTGATGGCAAGGATTATATCAGTGTTCACCATCCTAAACAAGAAAACTATCCAGAAGCATTGCAGGATATTCTGAAGTCACTTGAGGGTATTAGTTGAAGCCAATGGTGATTTTACTGAATAAATTTACTCTTAGTATTTCAAGATATTTTTGTGTAATTTTGGTAAATATATGTTAAAATGAGATGTCAATGTTATTTTCATTTTTGCATCATTTAGATAACAATTTATCCCTTGCATTCTCTCTCCCCATCTCTTTCATATATATATATATATATATATATATATATATATAGTCCTTCATGCTTGTGCAAACTATTTGCTCTATCATCATTGCATGTTATAAGTCTCATGACCCCATTAGGTCATAGGGGCACTATATGTACTGCAGTCATAGAAACAATGGTGTGTCTAGGGCAAGGTAGGCTTCAAGCTGGTGTTTCTCTTCATTTGCCTTGAGGTGGCAACAAGTCTGCCATGCTATTAACTCATAGCTTGAGAAGATAGATCCATCCATTTCCCAAAGGCATTACTGTGAAGTGAATGGAATTGACCTGAAATTGAACTTTTCACTTTCTGCACCCATAGCCTTTACACCTTTTGCACTTCCCTACAGCGATATACTGACATAAATAATGTTTGATTTTAAAACTGAAAAAAAAAATAAATAAATTAGTTTTATTTATTAGGTTTTGTATTTTTCAAATTTTCTTAAATTACAACTAGAAATCTGATTTGTCTTCTTTGGTTTTGGCAGAAATGAAGAATTGCAAAATTTTTGTCTCTTGTTGGAGTTTGAACATTTAAGAACATGAATTAAGGATTATAATCGTAAAAATATCTGTCAGTGATTGATTATACATTTCATGACAAGCCAATTGGTCATCTTTAAAGAAATAATATTCATTATTTTTTTCCCTTTCTGATCATGTTTGAGTTTTGGTTTTGAGAGACTAATCAGAGAATTGATTTTTAGGAATCATTTTGTAAAAATCCTTCCTTTGCTTGGTACTATACTTTGGTTAATATGATTCCATTCATGTAACTTTGACCAAATCCTATTAACTTAAAGACCCCAGTCTATATATGAACTTGTACATGTTATGTGGATGTCTTTTGGGAGATGAACTTTATATTTTAGTAAGAATGCATCTCTGAATTATGTCCTTTTAAAGCACTGTGAATGTGTGTGTTTTTTTAATTGTCTTTTAAGGTATGATTACTCCAGGGAGGGTTTCTTTGTATGATAGCCGTTTTTTTTTTTTTTTTCTTTTAATTTTCTATAAATTATCTTGTAACTTCTAGGAAAACAATGATATATGGAGGATGAAAGTAGGTGGGTTAGTCTAATTTTATTGGTTTCATTGTGTTTTTATTATAAAGATAAGTATTATATTACCTCATGGTAATGAACAACACTTGGCAAGTGAAGCTGAGATTATTTTTATTGTTCTTTTTATTCCATTGACAATACACAAAAAGTTATTTTTTTAACACAATTTCTTTGTTATTAGTCTGTCACATTTGCCTAACAAGTACTGTATATACTCACATATAGGTTATACCCTTAGTTTGGGGTTGTCAAAATAGGTTTTTGCATTTGACATGCCGATAAGTTGCACCATAATCTAGGGAGTTACATGGCCCTTTTTTAATGTAACTATAATTAATATTTGTTAAATATTTTCAAATATTCACCTTTATTTCAAAACTTTGCTTACATGTGTTAATACATAAGAAAAATGATTGGTTGTACTTGCAGGGCAAGTACAGACAAAAATGGGTAATTGCTTCAGTCCCAAAATCACTTGAAAATGATAATCTTTCATCATAAATCAAATAATGGTAAATATGAACAATTCAGAATGAATGCTTTTATTTGATGTGTGAGGTGTTACTGTTGGAAAAGGCAATTGCATAAAAACAAAAATGTCAGGAAAAATTCATTTTCTCTCTTGCTCAAGTCCAGGGTACTTACCTGGACTATTGATATGCCACAATCTACTTCAGGTTCTCTATGATGTTCAGTGGATAGGTCACACCCCTGATGTTTTATCAAAATTTTGGTGAAATAAAATGCAACCTATTCTTGAGCATATACGGTAATTTATTATTTTCTTTCCCCAAATTTAATGATTTCTAATAATCTGCATATGCGTACAAGCTTTCTCTCTCTACAGTAAAAGAGTCCATACACATCCGTGTCTTTATACAGAGATGTCTATGCACATAAACAAGTATGCATAAAGTCATTTTTAAGTAATCAATTTATTGATTTTTTTTTTTTTTTTTACTCCAACATCATTTATTACTATAAATGTTATTTTTACAGGGTCCACATGTTTGGGTTGACATTCCTGGTATTTTGAGTGAAATTAATGTCAACCAGTTTAGTAAAGTCCTGCTAAAGAATTATTGGGAGTCACTTTTTTTTTTTAGAAGGACGTCTAGATCCACATAGACTTACTAAAGAAAAATCTAACAGTTAGTAGGTCTATATAGATCTGGAAGTCCTAAAAAAAAAAAAATGTGCCTCCCAAGAGTTCTTTTGCAGGACTTCTTGATCTTTAGACCAGTTAACCTTACTTTCACTTTCAAAATAACAGAAATGACAACACATGTACCCATTAAGAATAACATATTTATAGTGGATTTGTAAATAGGATTGTACCTAACTGTGTATGTTAAGCAGAAGAGAAATAGAATAAAGAAAGAAACAGGCAGAACTTGATTACTGATCATGTGTTGTAGAACAACACAATATGGCAATATATAAATGTATAACCATAAGGCTTAAGGAGCACCAACTTAACAGAATTTTGATCTGAAATTTTCACTGTATAATGTTGTAGCTGTATTAAAATTAAATGCATTGACAAGAAAATAGATTAGGTTAGAAAATATTTGTTGATTAAAATAAATGCTGTTTTCTTCATTTAGCCATGAACATAAGAATATGGATATATTTATATACAAACATATGTCAGTCAGTTATGTGATACACGATTAGGTGATCATGTATCTTTTGATACATGACTGACAAAGCAGAATTTTTACCCACAGTAGGTTGCCATTTCTTTCTGCTGTAGACCAGTTGCCATCCAAGGCTATAGAACCCAGTCTGTTCTGCTATTTTCCCATAGCTGAGGGGAGAAGAGGATTCATACCTTTCCCAAAGGTATTAGCATGTAAGTGAATGTAAAGGATTTGAGTGGAATTTGAACTCGGCTCTCTGATTCCTCAATCCGAGCCACTATCCATTATTCCACCATGCCTCCCTCACAAACATATGTACACTCATAAATTATTTTTGTATATGTGTAATAGTATGTGTGTATTAAAATAACATCTAAAAACATTTGAAGAAAATAGTTTTTAATCTGTGTCACCAGAGGGTGATAAAAATAAAATGCTTCTTTATACTATTTGCTTGCTTTTAACCTTTCTTCAGTCATTTTCTTTCTTCCTCATGTGTACCCCATTCTCTCATATGAAAGATCAGTATAGCTGCAGAAAACTTTTCATTCTAAGACATCATACACACTTGACTTCTGCTTCCATCTACAGAGATTGATTTCTTAATCTCCACTTTGACATAAAATAGGCTGCAATTGAAAACCACATCTGTCTGCTTTGCCTTTATTAACAACCACAATAAATTCTTTCATTTCAACAACTTTTTCTTGCTTGCTTCTTAAATACAAGTTTTTTGTTAATTGCTAAATACAAATGAAAAATTGCAGCATCAAAAGCCACAAATTGGCCAAATTCTCTAAGTGATTTTAATGGTCCCTGACCTAAGCACGCAAATTAATTTGCTTTTTATATAATTAGCAAAAAAAATAATTTTCCTTTATTCTTGAATATGCAAGGAAATTATTTCTTTATTTATTGACTGATTACTTCTCTTACTTTTACGCTTATTAAAATATAAAAAGAGGTTTTAATGTATTTATATACAAATTCACATTTATTACACACAATATGCATAAGCATTTGTGATGGCCACAGATGCTTCAGAATGAAGTATCATTTCTTTGAGACTGAAAAAAGAAAAAATTTGAGACTCATTTGTCTGTGTGTGAGAAAGAGAGAGAGATGTACCCTAGGCCTTTGATAAGGGGTATCTGTCTAGGAGAAGGAAAACTGATATAACATACACTTTAGTGCTAATCTGAATATCTGCTTGTTTCTAGAATTTTTAGCATTTGTTGATTGTGTATTATGTAAGCCATGGACAATTATAATCTCAGCACAGGCATTGATAACCCCTACAGCCATCATAAATATATATACACACACACATACAAGTGTCTTAGGCACTTATGTTGAAACATTGGTTCCTGTATGATCACTGAAGTTAAGCAATATCGAGCCTGGTTACCTAGATGGGTAACTGCTTGGGAATACCAGGTGCTGTAAGCTTGGGTGTAGTGTAATGGATAATGACTTAGAATTGTTAATTGGAGAGCAGAGTTCCAATTTCAGTTGTGTTTGTTATATTCACTTATGCACAAATACCCTTGGAAAAGGTATGAATCCACCTCTTCTTTCCCCAACTATGAGTTAATTAGTAAGACTTGTATTACTAAATCATTATCTCCCTCCAAAGTTATTACAATTTAAAAGTATTTTCTGCCTTTAAATAACCTGCATAGGTTTTGGTGGTTATGCACATTTCTCTTTATACTTGATTCATGGAGGTGGGCATAGCTCGTTCAATATTTATCTGTAGGGAGTTTTTTTTTTTTTTTTAACAGTGAGATCCTGAAATAATGTCTGAATTTAAAGTCATGAAAAAAATATAAAGAATTCATCTCAGGATTTATTAATGGAGATTCCATTATTGACACCTTTGCTTTAAGTGTCTTGTTTAAGAAGAAAAGAATATCTAGTTTCCACCTTTTCATTTACTTTAAGAACTAGTCAATCAAAATGGTTGTCTAAACTCTGGAATTGGTGATAACCTAATGGCATATAAAATCTAGTGAATAAGGAGACTGGAATTTTCCTCTCTGGACAAGATTGTCAAACTTTTCAGTTGTAATATTTGCTATATGACTATGAATTATCATGATGGAACACTTTGTAAATGATCAAACTAAGCCTCTTTGAAAGCATTGTCTAAAAACACTAATTATTGAAAACTGATGTCTGCAATGATTGACTAGTGGAATCTAAAAATTGACTACATCAATACAATCCTACCAAGCCCTTACCAAAACTTTATTTAAAAGGTTCCATATAATTTTCAAATGTTTAAGAATTTGAAAAATAATTTTCCTATTACATGTGTTGTTTACATATCAATTTTATTACCTCATGAAATTATAGTTTAGTTAGTATATATTTTCTAATCTATATACATTGCAAGGTGATCCTTTTTTTAATGTTTTCTATTTATTTATGAATGGCAGAAAAATTCGATATACTTTTTAAAATAAATTATACCTGTTTGTTCTGTTAAAGAAAAAAAAATTATTCATAAAAAATTAATTTTATACTTAATATCATTATCGTTGAAGAACAATAGCATACAGAAAAATATTAAATTTATATTAACTTTGTATTAAAATTCTTAATGACACTTGTAAATTTTGCACCAAAAAATTGTTTAAAGATAAAATATTTTAATTTCAAATAAAATAAATAAACATACTTCAGTATCTTGAATAATAAACCTAAGTTAATCCAAAGATAAAAAGTAAAAAAATTTTAAAAACAATTTCTTAATCCAATTCCAGCAACAAATTTCCATGTGTTACCTGTTGGCCCCCCAGTCTTTGAAGAGCTAAATATGCTATACAGGTCTGGGTTAAGGATTGCCTTGATACATTGTCATGTCTGGTATACAAATAACATTATGCTGACACCTCATATTTAACAAAATTAAAAATCAGTATTATATACTTTGCTATTCAGACCAACTTGTTAATCTTGGTAGTTCTACTCATATTTCAGCCATTGTAGCCTTCTTCAGGTGTTCTATTTTTGTACTTAGTAAACTTCTTGATATTTCAAATTTCAATCGACAAGGGTATATGTTGTTCTTGTTCTGCTTTTTATGCTCATGGAAGATAACTCATATCATTATTCACCTTTGGGCTGCTTGTCTATTTCATCCACTGGACCAAAG
Organism: Acanthosepion pharaonis; assembly: GCA_903632075.3. Lineage (NCBI taxonomy): Eukaryota > Metazoa > Mollusca > Cephalopoda > Sepiida > Sepiidae > Acanthosepion > Acanthosepion pharaonis. The sequence goes on from CAHIKZ030001074.1 coordinate 212,780, forward strand.
CGTATAACTTTTCAGCATGACCAGCTTGGACTAGGGAACATGATATGTTTTGACCAATGCTTTAATTCATAAGGCCATGTGTCTCTTGGGTTATCTGAAGATTTAAACCTAATGTGGTGGGACTGTATGAGTAACCTGACTCAGGTGGTGGAATTTTTATTGAATATTTGAAGCTCTCTGATGGTCTTCATCTCTATTTTAGGTCCTCTGAGGAAGCTGTTGGTGCTCAACATGTGTACCGATTCTTTCAGTCATCTTATTCTCTAATGTTCTGTTTGTTGTTTTGATTTCATTTCACAGCAGTTAATGACCACTCTTTTCCTAAATATATGACCAGCTATGCCTAACTCTAGTACAGGGGTCAGCAACCTTTTGTGGGGAGTGGGCCAGACAGCTATGCAGTGTCACGTAGGAGAGCCATGATATCAGATATACTATAATAAATTGCAACCTCTGACCACTCCATCCAGAATGTTGACTTGGTCAGGAGGTTTAAAGAAAAAACAAGTTAATGTTATATTATTTAATCAAGGTTCCTTATTTTATTACAGGTATAACAGTATAATAACTGACACAATCAACAAAAAATGCAAATTCTTTACTGTGGTTGATTTAGTGGGCCAGGCAAAAATCCTTCAAATTTGATCAAATGTTGTAAGAAAAAAAAAAAAAAAAATGCTTTGAAGAAAAATTATTTGATTCCGGTTGCTAATTATTTTCCAGAGAGAGAGTAGGAGGAGCTATTTAATCATTGTGCCCAATTAATCTTGAGAGTACTGAATAAATGCTAAATTTAGGGCAAACATGTATTTAAGTTGATGTAGCTATTTTTGTTTGTTGTATAAAAAAAAAGAGTTTATTTTTTTATTTTATTTTTTTTTAAGAAAATAATCTTTCCTATTTGTTTCTTTTTCTGACCACTGGCACCATTTTGCCATCAACCATACTTGTTTTGAAGGTTCATATATGAATATGGATAGACAGAAGCCAAATAGTTCAGTTTGATTCTCATCCTTAGTGCCTTATCATCATCCTCATTAATAATAATAATAACAATCAGTAGTATTAGTAATAGTAATAATATCATCATTATCACTCACCAGAAGCCTTTGTTATCCTTAATGTCTATTACCTTTTGATATGGCTTCAATAATATACATTTGTATTGTTCATGTTATATTTAATATTTTCCTTTTTTAAAATTGTGTCTTTAAATTTGACAGTTGTTCATTAAAAATCAGAACAATCTGTAATTCTGTATGCCTATAATTCTAAAGACATTATACAGAATATTTGCTTGAAAAACCTTGGCATTGATTATAGTCTTATAACAGACTTTTTATAGCTTTTACATATGAAACAGTGAATATTTTTCTCTTGTTGGAGAGATTAAATTGTTGTAATGAGCATTGCATGTGTTGTATGGGATGCTAATTTTCTAAATTAGCATGATTTTTATTCTAGATTGCTTGATACCACTTATGAACTTGTAGTAAAGACAAATTGATGTACATGTCTCGATGTTGCACTTGAAGATTTGATCTGATATTCCAATATTATAGTTTTAGTAATGATACAAGCAGTAACTCTTGTCTTAATTATTTTAAGTCAATTCTTGTGTTCATATAATCAAACTGATTTTGATTCCAGCTGTCTTTTTTTTCTTTTTGTATTTCCAGTTTTAGATATATATATATTGTATTCTCCTGGCACTTTTTACATATGGGGTTACAGCAACTCAATTCTTAGAACCAAACAGTCAGACTACTCACACTTATGATTTGATTTTAGTGGTGAAGGTTTGTGTAGAACCCACCACACTTTCTGGAAGAGCTGAATAAACAGAACTAATACACAGTGAGCCACAAGGTTCCCAAATGTCTCTTCTTAGGTTTTGAATTCAGAGTTGTCCTTCTATACTGGTTACCACCAAAGGCTATAGGGCCAAATATGTACTACTATTTACCCATAGCTGGGAGGGAAAGAGATGGTTTCATGCCTTTCCCAAAGGTATTTGCAAGTAAATGAATGTAACAAACTCAATTGGAACTCTGCTCTCCATTTCCTCAATTTGAAACGCTATCCACACATAGTCAATCTTTGGGAAAGCAAGTTGATTATTCACCAAGGCTTTAACATTGATTCTGATAGACTTATAACTTGATGGTATTTAAAGCAGTGTATATATATATATATATATATATATACATACACACACACACACACACACACACACACACACACACACACACACACGGGTACATATGTTTGAGTAAACATGTCTGATTCCTGCTAGGAGTCACTTTTTCTTTAATCAAACTTTCAATTTCCCAGCTGTTAGACATTAACACGGTTATTTAAAAAAACAAACAAAAAAACATGTCTATTCAAACCCATGTACTGATTAAATATAACATAAGAAATAATATCACATTAAAAAAATCTATTATTTAAAAATGACATGTATAGTTGAAGGTATAATTTCACTATAGATTACATTAATCAAAGGCTGTGTTTCCTAAAAATATTAAAACCTTATTGATGTAATTAAAATAAGTCTGCAAGTAGTCTTGTGTATTGATATGTGCATTTGTCTGAAAGAAATAATTTTTCTTCTCTAAAATACATTACCATATCAGTTACTATTGACATGATTTGTTTATTTGATTTCATTCTTTGTTCAATGTATGTCTTTGGTTTGTGGCTTTTGTTTTTCTAGTATATTTTATTACTGTTGTAATACTTAAAATAATGTTTTTTTCATGATTGGAAGATATGATATACAAACCTATATATAAGACTAGTGGGTAAATGTGTACTGATTTCAGAATAGTTTATCATAAACTTAAATCCAGGATCCTACCACATATTTCCTTTCCTAAGAAACTACTTCTGTCATCAATTCGCAGTTGAATTGGTTAAGATATAACCGTAAGCTCTATGTTAACAGTTTCTTTTCTCGCACTTCTTGTTTGTGGAATTCTCTTCTGATTCTGTGCTTTCCAGTTAACTTTAATTTTCAAAAATTTAAATGCAATGTCAATCACTATCTACTGTCTTCCTTATTACTCCTCTATTGCTCTTGCTTCTTAGTAATGTTTTTGCTTTTTAATTCTTCCACGCCCAGTAACCTCTTGTGTTTTAATAGCTTTACTACCTTTCTTGGGGTATATCAGATTATATATATATATATATATATATATATATATATATATATATATATATATATATATATATATATATAAAAGGATACTTAAAAACAAAAGTGATAGAAAGTAGAATGAAGTTGCTAGCTTAGGCATCTGGATAAATTGGATGATGAAAACTTAAAAAATTTAAAGCTTAGCCTCCCCATGTCTTCAGTGTTTCTTGATGTAAAATTATAACTAGCATTTATTCTTTCCCCACCCCCTACATATATAAGATTCCTTCTATAAGATCATTAATCTGAAAAATTCTTATTGAAGGCTGAAATCGGGTTTTTTCATTTTGTCATTCACTTACCCATAGTAATAATTTTAAACATAATAGCAACACTATTTTGCTAATCCGAGAGAGCTGACTCACATTAACTTTGTGGAACCAATATTTTGCAACCAATTGTTGTTTCAGATATTGGTGTTATACCGTCAGACTTTTCTATTAATACGATGGTACTATAACTAAAATTGGCTGCATATATGAGTCATACTGATTCCATTTATGAAATAACACTTATTGGTTTTATATTAACATAAGATAATAGTAACTTGTCTATAATACAATCTTCTAAAGATGGGCTTGATCCCTGTGAGTATCAGCATTTTTGCTGTTTGGAAGTTTACTAATTAAACCTTGGCAATTGGGGATGAGATTCCTGGCCCATCATTTTGTTATGCCTTTTAAAAATTTGCTGATGAATGGCATTTGTAGAGGGACTTATTTTCCATTTCAAATTTTCTTCAATTCTGTCTTTTGTTTTTCATTTTCAGTATAGAATTCCATTTTTTCCCCCCATTTTCAGTATAGATTTTTGTTTTTGCTTCATTAGAATACTTTGTGAGAGAGTGTAATGCTTTATAAATGTTATAAAAACAAGAAAATAAAAGGAAAAATATTCACCCATTGGATAAGTTGTTCCAGTTTGATAGTGTTTTGTGCTTCATATTTATGTCCTTAATCTAACTTGATGAGTTCCTGGGACAACCTTTGCAAAGAATTCTACAATCTTGAATAATAATTACGTGGCAAAATCTACAGAAAAGTAGCAGCACAAAGTCATCTAGAGACAAAAAGCTACATTATCATTTGGTCACTTTATTGAAATTATTAAATAACATTTTTGAAAAAAGTCTAATATGTAAAATTTGGGTTTCTGAAATGACAAACTGTCCTCCACCTTTGTCACCATGTGTGATAGGAAAAAGAAAGGATAAAAGAAAGACAAAATTTTTGTTCTGTCCCTCTGCCACTACCTATTTTTTTATTATTATTAAATCAGGCCAATTTTGTAAAACTTGGTTCCTAAATAGTACTGTAAACTATAGAGAGACAGTAGGTGAAGAGGATGTATTAAAACATTTACTAAATTCATCCTTTGATGTCTGTCAGATGAGTGAGTTAGGAATAGTAAAAAAATAACAAATTAAAATGGCAGGTGACAAATCTGATTGTTAGAAATAAAAAAATTTCCATTTCAAAATTGCAATTTCTGTTCCATTTTTACAGAAAATAAGCCCCTCTATGTTTGTAGTTGGAATGTTCATAAAGTCTTTAAGATTGTCATAATTACTGGAACTAGGATTTATTTGTTTATTTCTAGTGTTACCATTGACTGAATCAAATTAAAAAGTCATTGAAAATGAAGGCTAGTATTTCCATTGATTTGAATCAGTTAGAAAGTCATTGAAAAGAGGACAAGAATTGTGACTTTCAAGTATTAAAATAAACAAAAATAAATATTTGGTTTGTATATAAATCATGCTATTAAATAAAAACAACTGCAATATTTGACATTGATAATCTGATTACTTAATCAATACAAATTAGAAGATTAGAGAAATAAGCAGATTCTGCATTTTTTTTTTCCCTATAAACATTTTAACTGAACATGGCTTAATATATTACGAGCTTTAAATGAGAAATGAGATTTTTCAGATGGTGTTTAAATTATGATGACAATATACAAATCTCAACTATCTATTGCATTATATATAACTATTATATAAAATCTATTCTTGGACCTACGGTGTTCCTAATTTTCATCGCCGTCTTTCCCAATACTATTAACTGTTGACAGTATCTATGCTGATGACACAACTATTTATTCCTCTCTTAATAGTAAGTCTGATCAATTTAATAAGATCAAATTGGCAACTGATCTAAAAAAATGACTTACAATATTGATAACTAAGGCAAGAAATGGCTTGTTAATTTGAACACTTCCAAAATGAAATTGCTCTCTTTTAATCATCTCGGAGAATTCTTTTTGCTTTCCCTTTGTATGACTGATGCTAACCTCCAGGAGAGTGAATCATTTTGTCTTCTTGGGCTAGACAATTTTTTTCATTAGAATCTATCATATATTTATAAGTATATCGTTCATTCATGCTTTGAATATTGCTGTCACATCTGATCTATTGCTTCTGCTATATATTTAGAGATTCTTGATAAAATCCAAAGAAGAATCTGCTATTAGTCCTGATCTAGCATCTTGGCTTCAGTCCATTTCCCACCATCATAACATAGCTTGCCTATTCCCTTTTCTCTCTGTTTTCATGGTAATTGTTCTGATGAACTTTCCTTTTTGCTACCTAGACTTTATGAATTTAAGCACAGTACTAGATTGGTGGCATGGTTTCATTATTTTGCAGTTGAAATGACTAGATGTAACTGTAAGTTCTATGCTGACAGTTTCCTCCTCTCACACTTCTAGCTTGTTGAACTCAGTTCCTGCTTCTTGCTTTCCAGTCAACTTTGAACTTCAAAAAACTAGATTCAATGTCAATTGTTATTTTCTCTATTCAGAATTTCTGTTTTATTGTTCTCGCACTTTAATAAAGTTGTTTTTTTTTTTTTGTTTGTTTTTTTTTCTCATATTCATTTGCTCTCACTCCTTGTGTCTTAGTGATTTTATTGCCTTACTTGGGGTGAAGTGATAAAAAAACAAAAGCTTATTCTATATTCCATTTATCTTTTTTATTGAAAAGGTTTTAATTTAAACAGTATAATAAAAACAATTTACTAAAACCATAAAATATCCTCATATGACAATGTATGTAAATGTATATTTTAAGAATTTATTTTTAAATTTTTCTTCAACATCATTTTGAAAAATATATTTTTTCATTCTATTTACAAATGATTGCATTTAAGTAGAGAAACCCAATGTTGATGTAAATCTTATATATAATGAATTTCTTCTTGTTTTTGGACATCATGAAAAGAGATGAATTCAGATGCATTGAAAAATTAATTTATTTGATGTGTAGTTTGGATTTCACTATTGTAGTTGTTCCTTGTTCATTAATGTTAATATATTTTTGTTACAACTCGGAAATTCTGTCTTTGTTGATTTAAATGTTTTTCCAACATGTAACATTGATTATCTGCACTTTGAATCAAATTTCCTTTCACATTAATATTAAAGAAAGCTTTTCTGAAATTTATTTTTAATAAATCAGTAGATGAAACAAATTATTTTTGTCATATCATCGTGGCCTGTTGAGATTTAAATTTTCAGTAAAAGCATTGCTATGAGGTTCTAGAATCACACACACACACACACACACACACACACACACATAACATAACTGTATAACTTCTATAATTATCAGATTATAGAATTGTGAATACAGGTAAGTGAATGTTGTTTTAAAGACTGTGTGGAGAAATGTATGACAGTTTTTTTTGTAATGCGTTTTGTCCTTTAGGATTTCAGCTGACTAAATTTATGTTTGTGTGACTGCACATGCACACAAACAAGTAATACCGGTAATTTTAAATTTGATTTTCTTTTTTCTTTAATGGTGAAATGTTGTATGAACCCAGGCACAAATTTACTGTAAACTACCTTGCAATCAAGGCACTCTATAGACATTTTCATCATAGTGAATTGTTTTTGCCTTTGATCAGAGTGGTATTTTTTATGTCAAAATTGTGGTCAGTCTCATTACTTTTACAACATTTCCCCATTCCTGGCAGAACTTTTATTATCATAATGTGGGTTATCTACTAACAAAAGTGATGGAGGGAAAAAGAATCCTTATGAAATTGGTTAGATTTAAAAAAAAAAAAAAAAAAAAAAAATTAAATTCCCAGTGTTCCAGTTGCACCAACATAACAAATTTAGTTCAATGAAGTCCTAAAAGTTAAAACATGTCACAATAAAACTTTCTCCACTTTGTCACACACACACACACACACACTTCTCTTGTCTTGTCTTGTAACAGCATTCACCTGGGGTGGGTTGAGCCGGCTCCAATTGAATTAACCGCATCACGCATCAAGGCCATTCACCCTCGTCGATCGGCAGCAGAATCGACGGCATGATCGAGCCATTCGCGATTCCAGTGTTCATTGGCGTTTCATGGAAATTTGGAATTCACAAGCTGTCCCCAAACAAATACATATAATTCAAGCTCAACCTACCTGTAAATTGTACAAAATTAATAGATAACTTAATATCTGTTATCACTAACATGAAAAACATAAAAACTGATATCTTTGTCAGTCAGAATCAAAAATTGTATCTATTTTATTTTCCTTTTTTAAAATCTTATGCAAACAAATTTTTTTAAAGCCCTCATAATCCTATTTGATTCAATAACTTTGGCTACCAAAGCTCTCAAAGTAGTATACATTTATTTATTTTATGCGATAAAGATTTTGGTCAAAATTAAGTCCTTTGGTGATGAAACTGGAGTCACCTCTCCAAGGCACAGGTATGAGTGGTGTTATATAGAGGCCTGTACACTGCCCAGACTACATTCACCCCTCTTGGCCAAACCAACAAGATCCACAGGTTACATTTGAGGCCAAGTTGATTGAAGGTGTTGCTCCAGCAAGTCCTCAATGTTGATAGCCAACAGCCTTCAGGGCTTCACTCTGAATTTTCTGTCTGGATTTACTTCCATAACTATTCCATGTTTTGATATGACCATAAGGCAGCAGAAGTTTAAAATCAGAAATTGCCTTCATAGGCTGCTGAGCTCCAACTACTTGAAGCAGTTGGTTATGATGTGCCAATTGTTCACCTTTGCCTATTCTCCAGGTTGGAGCTGGACTTAGTTGTCAGAGGTTATTTGAGATGCATGCCATGTAGGAGCTTGTCTTCACTATCAACCATGTATATATACCATGTATATAAACATTATATATTATGTGTTTTAGGAGCTCTCAAAAAATTTATTTTTTTATAGATATATGAGTAAGCAAAAACACTAGAAAGCAAGACAAATTATGAGATAGTTGTAAATAAATAAACATAAATATTGTAAAAGACAGCAGAAAGAAAAAATGAAACACATAAATTGAAATTTAAGCATAAAATACTTGGAGATTATGAAGTCATTATTAATAACATGGAATAAAATAGTTTATATTACCTTTTCGTTAGTACTAACACCTAAACTATCAATTGATAAAAAAATGAATGAGAGTAGAAAATGCAAAGTTGATAATTATAACTTTAGGTAAGCAAAAACAGAAAGTAAAAATAAGACAAATGATCAACAGGTTAGTTTTAGAAAAACAGATAAATAATAATACAGAAAAAATAATAATAAAAACTGCATATAATGCATCAAATGTAATATACATAAGATAAATAAATGAAATAAAAGAAATAATAATTATGAATTATCTTACTTTTAAGCAATATTTACATTTTAGCAGCTAAACTTAACACTCTTGAGTTCAGAACTTTCATGCTCTTAAAATGAATTAATCAAAATTCTTTAGTTAAAACTTTCTATGCTACATTGTTTTTTAGCATTGTTGCCTGGCTGTGCTGGTCTGTTTGGTGGGGGGATAGGAAATTGCCATTTACTGAAATTAAATGTCTATAAAGTCACTAATGCCAATTTATCATGATTACTGCCATTTTGGTTCTGCATTATGGACTAAGCTAACTGATATTTCCAATGCATAATATAATAAAAATACATAAGAAAACAGGTAATACAGTATGCTACTAAATGTCTACACTGGTGTAGAAATAACACTAGGTGCTAGTTAAATTACAACACAGACTAGGGACTGACATTTCCTGCTGTATTGAAAATGTATGTACATGTGGAATCTTGTTTCAGAATTGTAGAAAAATGCCATAGATTACTTAAATGCAGAAATTAACTCATTTTTTGTACTTGGACCAGCTCCAAAAATAAGTTTGTTTCTGAATTTTTTACAATTCTGAAATGGGGTTCCACATGCACATCAACATCAATGTAAGTTTCAAAAAGATATATATATATATATATCCATCCTCTTCAATGAAAGTGTTAATTTGTATATTAATGCTCAATTTAGTCTTGGTACAAAATTTCATGAAAGATATCCTTGATTGTTCTAAATTTTCCTGTACATATGTAAACACTTCTTTTGTGCATGCATAAATAACACACAATATCCCGTTGATATATTAAATCTGTATATTGTTAGTAAGAATCTGCGATCTAATTTTTATTTTTTTAATGTGCAGAATAGTTTTGATTTTGACTGCGCATAAATAACTGCTAGTCTCTTTTTCCAATTGAAAAACCTCTAAAATCCCTGCCAGTGACCACAACTTAAATAGGCAACTGCTTGTTTGTCATTGCTGGAAGAGAGTCAAACTGTCTGGATAAATTATTTATTATTCCATGTTCATCTTTTTCAATGATATGGACCTCCACCCTCCCCTGACTCCCATGTCAGGTGTGCTTAGTTCTTGTTGCTGATTAATCCATTTCTCTTGATTACTTTCTTCTTGAATGTATCTTTTGCTGATTATTAATATAGTGTCTGCCTACTTTTTACACCTGAAATTATTTTGTTTCACTGTGTTGGATGGGTGAAGAGTTTTTTTGACCTTGGTTTTGGCTAGGAAAAGGATATCATTGCAGGGGATGTTAATATGAAAATAAACAGAGTAAGATGGGATAATATTTAAAAATTTTCAGATAATTTCAATGAATTGATTTATTATGAGTTCCTATATTGTGCAAAAAGATAATGTTATAGATTGGATAATAAGAGGTTGAAAATAAATTCATAAAAGATTTTTTATTTTCTTTTGTTTCTAACAAAATTTACTCTTCATGTTTTCTGGAATATGTTTATAAAATGGTCATAACTCTGATTTAATCTTGACATTTTCCCAATGCTGTATCTTTATGAATAGATCCAGTGGATGGATTTCATTTTTATTCTTTACATAATGGAATCAATTTCTGTTGTTATACATTATTTAATAAACATTGTCATTATAAAATGACTCGGATCATTTTGAAAGTCAAATACTAAATTGATATAATCAGCCTTTCTAATTGTATTTTTCACTAGTTTAACTTAGTACAAGGCCAAATAGGAACAGATAAGAGTAGGAAGACTGTTGGGACAATCTTCTGAAGAGAACTTGATTACTGTGAAAATCAGGATTTAAAAAAAAACTAAAAATCTTTTGTCTTAGCTTAAATATTAACCACTGATGTTAGTGTGAAATATGCAACTGAAACAGACTTTTGCTGCTATTTTGTTTGTGTTCTTTTTAATGAAGAAGATAATAAAAAAAACATGAAGAACAGAAATATACAGCTGGAGCCAGAAAAAATATTAACTTTTTTAAAAGCTGAAAATAAAATAAAAACCTTGTATAAAACAAAACAAAAAGATGACTTTTTTAATGTTGATCTTTAAAGGCTCTAACAACAGTGCCAATATTTTATGTCTGTTTAATTCTAATGCTGCATATTTTTGAAGTCTTTCATTTTATTTTTCCTTGAAGAAAGAAAAGAAAAATGATTTTAAATTGTACAATATATGATTGTTTTCTTCTTTAGTGATTCAATTTTGACCTGAGCATATACGATTATAATTATTTTGCTATTGTAGAATTACATAAAGGGAAAATTGTAGATTACAAAATTCATGTATTTTGGTTAAAATCATTATCCTGAGGAATGACTGTTGCCATTCTTATTTCATGTTGACTTTGTGGTTGAAATAGGAGTCATTCAGTTCAAAGAGTTTGGATCACACCAAAAGTTCACATTTTTATGGTTATTATTTAAATTCTTTGGAATTAATTTCATTTCAGTAACTTTTATTCCGAGTTCATTTTACTAAAATTTCAAGCCTGATTGGACAGAATTAAGGTATTTTTAAAATTTTTTAATATTGTAGAACATCTACTACAAGACCTAAGAGCCACTCAAGTTAGTGTTACTAAATGAGGTTGTTGTAAGAGTGTACAAGGATTGAGTAAGAGGTGCATATTATGAGGGTATGTAGGATAGATAATGGCTGACCCTAAAATTGAAGAGGTTAAGATTCTAACAATCAGGGAAGCATCTTTTTGGTAATCTGTTCTGCTACATAGCAATTCTAGAGAAGAAACTGTCTCTTTTTGTGGGAGATTAATTCAAGCTGTTGAAAATGATTAAATACTTTTTCTTCTTCACTAATTGCAGCAAGTTCAAAGAACTTGTATAGGAGGGGATTATAATGGCCAATGTTTTCTTATATAGCTCCTAATGCCCCATTTATTGTGGCTTATAATTTTTTTATATTAAGATAAACTACAGAAGAGGGAAAATGAAGGTGAACAAATCAATCTTGGAGTGCCTTCAGAAAATGATCTTTAAAATATAAAATATTGACCACAATTTCAATATTAGTTTCTTTGTCATTATTAAAAGCAATTCTTGAAAATAAGGATTGCTTACATACATTAAGTGCATATTCAAAGGTGCCTGTCTTGTGTGTTATATTTGGGAAAGAGATTACTCAACATTTGTTGTTTTGAAATCAATTTTGAGATCATAAATTTTTGGGTAATTTTAGTTGAGATGCATTTTCAGACTGTGGGTAAAAATGGATAAGGAAAATTCCAGAAAAGCTTTTTGCACTGAAAAAACTTTGTGCGTGTATGAGAGAGAGAGTGAGGTTTGTTTTTTTAAAATAACTGAACAGGAGAAAAACGTTTCTATAAATGTAGGTTTCAGCTAGTTTCAAAGCTTTTAGTATTAGAAATAGGTATCCTGGAAGAATATTAATTATATCTATTATGTAAAGGTGTGACTGTGTAATATTTAATGTAGCTTGAATCTCATTAGATGAATGCCTTTCAGTTTGTGTGTTTCTCTTGACTCCTGGAAGTAATCTGATTTATCTGAAACTAATTTTAACATCAACAATTCCAGTAAAACATATTTCCAGTTTAAAGAAAATTATAATTATTGAATAAAATATCAAGCAACATTTTATACTCTGATGTTAATTTGCAACTGAATAGGTTTCTTTGATTTCGGATTTTTTTTTATTATTATTATTATTATAACATTTACAATAAATGTTGTTTTAAATGGTCCAAGAGAAAATATTGGATAATGTGAAAGGTTTGTTTGGTTTATTAAGTAAAAATAAGATTTTTATTTTTGACATTTATTGAACGGCATATCTATAACATTGTTCTATTTAAAAAAAAATTTTTTTTTTAAACACTTTTATAATTCCACCTTCTGAAAATGTTTTATCTTTCTCAGCAAAAGACTGTTCTTAGTGCCTTTTGCAGTTTCCCAGGGAATTTAATTTTTTTTTTTTTTTTCATTAAGACAATTCTATAAATAAATAAATGGTAATCAATCTGAATGCATATCTGGTGAATATGAATTATTAAAAACTCTTGACCCATAACAACAATTTTTGCCCTATCACCAAAACAGCACACAGTCAGGCACCATCTTGGTGGAATATTATGTCCCTTATCTGATTCTGAATGTTTTTCATCACTTGTCAGTTTTCAGCTAGTCTAATTGTAGACAAGATTTGTTTAAACAACTTGTTTGGTTTTATGGAATAAACTTACAGTAAAGGATTATTTTTCAGTCCCACTATATGGATCAATAAATTTGTAGCCTGGCTCAGAATTATCAGCTGAATTTTGATCTGAATTTTTCATTGTATAATGATCTGTATGATTAATAATTTACATTTTTACCTTTAGATAAAAAATTAGAATGTGCTGAAAATGTTGCTTTGCTTTTTTTCTCTTTTCAATGTTAGAATGAAAAAAAAAAAACACTTTGAGATATATATTTTAGATACATGCATATATGATAGCTGTCACAATACCAAAAGCAACTTTTATGAATTAAGTTAATTGAAACTAAACAATTCTGTGTTAATAAAAAAAGCACATGCCATCTCCCCTGTCACTTGTAACCATCCACTATAATAAAATAAATGTTTTCAGATGAATTAGTCAAATAAAGCTTCATAAGCATCTGCTTAGTTTTTGTTATATTAACTTCTAATGCTATCTGGGAAAACAAAATATTTGGCCAATGCAATATTAGCCAGCAAATCTTAACTTTGATTAAAGAGTAGAGACCTTCTTGGTTTACAAAATAATGAATATATAAAGGTTTCTGTAGCAATATTCATTACTTTTGTAAATAGTTAAAAATATTTTAGTATTGAAAAATATATATCTAAATAAGATTAGTGTTTCACTGTATTTGCTTGATTGTTAATTAATTATAAAATCAATTTACTGAGAAAGAGTTGTCCATATTTCTGAAATTTATTATATAAATAAGAAATTAAAGAATAATGAGCAAAAATATCTGTTTTCTTTTTAAGGAAGAAAAAGTATAAAATAACGTATTTGCTTATTTTTTTTTTCCTTTTCCTTCTCTGGCTCAGAGTTTGCAGAATGGAAGATTAGACTGTCAGTAAAAAAATTTCATCAAATTGAAGAAAGCTGGTGGGTAGTAAGTGAGGAGTTGGGCATTGTTCACTTTTGAAATTTCATTATCATTTAAGAGAACAGGAAGGAAAACAAATTCTATCAATTATTCAGTATTCACCCATTGAAACTGGTCAATTGTGCTGAAGCGACAGTTCTTCAATTTGATTGGCTAACTCTGGTGATGTCATTGTCGTCCACTTGAACACTTGTCTGTGCCACAACTCTACCACTGCCCCCCTCCCCCGACATTTCTCAATTTCCCTGACTTACTTATGCTCTTTTCAATGTCTCAGTGTGAAAGGAACATAATGAACTGCGATAACTTTGCTTCCTAATTATCTATTTCAGGAGTCTCTTCCTTACCTTCCCATGTTTGCATACACCCCCCTTGCATATATGCACACGGTGAACAAATATCAAATCTGCAGTTGTTCCTTGGTGCACATTCACAGCATATGTGTGCTCAGCTGCACATGTTCAGATGTGCCTTGATGTACATCAATATGCATGGGCTTGCTGGCATGCACATTGTGCCAATGCCAAACGAATAATAGTAGCAATAGCACAAGAGTCAAGGCTGCTGGTTGAGTGAATTACATTTAGCTCTACAAAAAGACAAATTCATTTGCGTATTTTATTATAATATTTTTATTTTATTTTACCTTCTTAGATTTTGTTTTAATATTCCATTCTACTCTTCATACACACCTGTATCTGACAAATTCTGTTTTCTTCTCTCTCTCTCTCTCTCTCTCTGTGTGTATATATATATATATATATATATATATATATATATATATATATATATATATATATATATATATATATATGATTTCAGCCTAACTCACCTCCCAAAGTCAGTATTTCACTTGCTAAACATCAAAATATCAATATTTGAGGGAAGAGGAGTAAGTCTGGCTGAGAATTTTTCAGCATCTTGTATGTGTGTGTGCCTGTGCATTTATGATATAAACATGTTTGTGTTATGTGCATGTTTATGCTTAATTGCATCATTCTTCTGTATTTGTCATTTATATTCTTCTGTCACACACACACACACACACACACACATATATATATATATATATATATATATATATATATATATATAATTTTTTTTGTTTATCAATTTATAATTCATATTGTGTCTGTATGTGATTTATATAATTGTTTTCTGCTGTTCATTAAATTCACTTTACAAACTTCAGTTTTTATGCTGAATTAAAATGATGGCATTTGGGGCGGGGGGGATGAAATAATATTTGTAAAATTGAATGAATTATAGGAGCTCTGAAAAAAGGTAGAACAATTTGGTGCTGAGAAAACAGATGGAAGTCATTATTTTAAGGAAGAGATGCATTTTTTTGTTTTAAGAGTTATATATATATATATATATATATATATATATATATATATTCTCAGGCCTGAAAATTACATTCAAGTAAGAAACTGTCACCACTCACTCTATGCCTGATGTTGAGCATTTTACCCATAAAGATAGCATATCTTAATACAATATTTTTTGTGTGTATATGTATGAATATACATACACACACACACACACACACACACACATATATATATATATATATACGAGAGAGGGAGAGAAAAAAATATCTTCTTGTAAAAATTCATGAAATCTGAGAAAAGTCTAATTTTGTTAGTAATTTATTTTCTCTGTTATGATTGTGTATCTTTGTCAGTTATAGGATTGGATATTTTCTCCTTAATTGAAAGAATTAAGTAAAAATCTCCTTTTTGTTCCATCTGGCTATCTTATGTGCAGAAAAACAAATAGATATTTACTTTATCTAAGGTTGTAACTGAACAAGAAATCTGAAAATTTTGTATAATGTAATAGATTGGTATCTAATTAAAATCATTATTTATCACCACCAATATAAAGGTTAGAACCATAAGGACATACAGACTACTATAGAATTGTTGATATTGCTTTTAAGAAGTAACAAATTGATAATGAAAGTAAAGGAGAGGTAATTAGGTGTATATATTAATTGTATATTGATCTAAGGAGGGTGATTGATTTTCTATTGGTATGATTACAAAAATAATTGCTTAAAATGTGAAACTTTTAGCTTATTTTAATATTTTCATGTCCAGATTTAAATTTTTAGGCACTTTAATCTTTTATCTAAAATGGAACAGAGCAGCTATTATGGTAATGGTAATATTGGCCTTTTCCTTATAAGGAAACATTCCGCATTCATTAAGTTAGCAGCCAGTACCACTTTTGTTTGAAATTTATAAAATTTTTCACTGAGAAGAGTTTTTCAGGAAGATAGGTTTCTAAAGTCCAGTAGCTCATATCACACTTTCCAGCACTGCTAGAAGTTTCCTTCCTAACTTTTTATTTGAAGTTCTATGGAATGTCAATATCTTGATCACAACGTTATTTTCTCTTAGAATTACATGTGATCTTTTTTAGTTGTTGCTGCTGTTGACTGTCCTCAAGTGATGTGGTTCCTTTAT
Organism: Acanthosepion pharaonis; assembly: GCA_903632075.3. Classification (NCBI taxonomy): domain Eukaryota; kingdom Metazoa; phylum Mollusca; class Cephalopoda; order Sepiida; family Sepiidae; genus Acanthosepion; species Acanthosepion pharaonis. Next base: position 229,203 of record CAHIKZ030001074.1, read on the forward strand.
CTGATACAGTTCTTTGTGATTCTGTAATACTAGTCCACAATGTTGGAAAAAGGATGGTCTTCACTAAGATCCACAGGCTTCACTCACTCGAAGCCATTTTCAATTATATATCTTAGAAGACAGTTGCATACAGCTAACAGTTTAGTTATTTCTGAATAGATTTGGTGCCATGCATGATGTTCATATAAAAGTCTTAATCTGACAAGACGATTTAAGAACTTAACTCTAGTTTTCCAATTAATATTTTCTAGCAATTTGCAATGTTGAACGAAACTACCTCTGGCACAGCTTATTCTATATTCAATTTCCATATTTCCTATACTGAATTTGTTATAAGTGATCCATATAGCAAAGTATTTGAAGTGATTTGTATTTACTAATCTCACTTCCATTTTTTTTTTTTTTTTTTCTTTTAAATGTATTTTCTTTCCGATTTCAGATCATAGTTTCTGTTTTGGAAAGGTTTATCTTGAGTCCCATTTCTTGAAACAGTTTGTAGAGGATGTTGATTTTCTGTTCAAAATCATTGTTATCCCAACTATGAATGCCTATGTCATCAGCATAGCACCCCCCCCCAATCATCAGTACATTAGCAGGGAAAGCAGGATTATTATCCTTTATTGGTAGATTTGTTTGGGATGTGGTATGAAATGGTTAAATGATCAGTGCCCATCTCTTCACAGCTACTTTTTTATTTTAATATTGAATTGATTTAAAAAGAAAAGTTGCCTGTGCTCTTAATGGGCTTATAAGATATGGAAATAGAAATCAATAAAATGAATCCATATTTTAGAAAACATGTACTTAACAGAGTTTTAGGAACAGATTTAAATAATATTGGCTACATTAATTATAATCAGTTATTCAGATTTTAAGATGTGTTTACATTTCAGTTTTAAATTTCATTTAACCACTGATTTTATGTTTTACCTTTAAATAATTGAACAAAAAAACTTAATGTTGATATTGAGAATACAAAAAGATATAAAATTTTGACAACCCTTACAAATGTGTCTTTAAAGGACAAATCAAGAGGAAAAAAGGACATATTTTCACATATATCAAGTAAGAGTATTAAACACACAAAACGATAAAAAATAAAAATTCTCATTGGTAGCAAAGATTATTTAAAATGCAAATATTTGAATACATTACAATAAAGTTCCTTTGATAAGAATTGATATGTTGCTTGTCATATGTACAATTATGACAATATTCAAAAGTGACGATTGCAAAAACTAACAAAATGTGTAGCAATTATAGAAAAATCAAGTGTCAATAAAGTTCTAGTTGATAAAAGGTGGCTTCTTATGGGAACAGCTAGAAAAGTAACTTTGACCACCAAAAATTAAAAGTCAATTGTTTCAGTTCACTGCTTCTCTAAATATCCCATACAAAGTTCTAGTAGGAAGCCAGTTACTTTGTATGACTTGACAGCAAAATAAAAGAAATGCTTCCTTTAGATTCTTAAATGGGTTGTACAAATTAATTATGCAACCTACAAGCTTGAAATTTAGTAGGAACTTGGCTGATGTTTAGTTCTCATCAGTGTAAGGATTTGAAGGGTTTTGGTCTTATGTCTAAAAAATTATTTTGCAAAGGTGTACCAAAATTATGATTAAAAGACACAGCAATGGTTATATGTCTTGAAGAGTGACTAAATAAATAAAAGAATTGCAATCAGACTTGAAAAAAAAAATGTGGAAAAAAAATTGATATTCTTTGTTGGTAAATCCATTTTTTCTGAATAACCTATAATAATAATATTTACAAATCACAATGTTTATTTTCTACAATGTAGCTATGGATTTACTATGTCTGAATTTTATTTTAAATCAAATATCTTTTTTTTCTTTCTTTTCTTTTCTTTGCATAGGTGGTTAGTATTCATAAAAACAAATATGACTCTAAACAATATTTTATTTATAATCATTAGTTTTGTTATCGAATAATAAGTTTATTTTTAGTTAACACTGTTGGGGGGTGCAAATACTTCAATAGTCAGGATTTTATACCAATAAAATCTGTTTTTTGTTTTGCAAGATGCATACAATAAAATGAGCCAGTTTAAATTTGTTAAATTTTAAGAAATTCAAATAGAAAACAATTTTCTTAATTGATTGGTTCAGGTTGATAAATGTGTGTGTGTGGTGGGGGAATCTCCTAAACTCTAACAAATAACAATTTGTTTCTGTACGTGTGTAGAATGTTTAAAAACAAAACTTCCATGAACAGTGATGTATGATTTTAATTTTGTTGAGGAGTGGGGATAGGGCATTTTCTTGGTAACCTTTACTCTTTGCATCTTTTGAAAGGGCAAATTTAAATTTTTAAGTGTACACAAGTATTTTATAATTTATTTTTATAATATTGATTTCACACAAACACACACAAACTTCCTTTTGTCTTTTAGTAATATTTAGTTAATAGTATTTGCTCTTTATAACAGAGGGGCATGGTAGTAATAGATTGCGACTTGTATTGAAGAATCAGAGAGCTGAGTTCAAATTCCAGTCAAGTTTATTTAATAATGAACTTGTGTTCTGATTCATTGAGATAACAGTTGCCATAGTGATTATAATATTAACCCTAAAGTTACAAATTACAACTGATTTCTGTTGAGAACATTTTCCAGTTTAAAGAGGAGAAATCATGCAAAGACCAATATTTATTTTCATCAGTTTTAAATTTCTGAAAAAAAGTAACATTTAGTAGAACATCAATAACCTGTTCCTGAAAATTCATTTATTAATCCTCATTCTAACACACAAGACATCTCCCCACAAAAATTTAAGTTTCTCATTTCACTCTTGGGAATGGTATGAATCCAACTCTATTCTCCTCCCACCAATTATGGGTAAATAGTAGGACAGATTGGGATCCATAGCCTTGGGTAGCAACCAGTCTGGGAGAAGGAAAATTCTGAATTCAAAACTGTATGTAACCCTGGCAAGGCACATACTATGAAGCTAAGGAAAGGATTGTTTGTATTGACTTGATGATCCTGACTATGGTCAACTTCTATAATAAAATGAAATTCATGTTAATCCAAATGTTACAGTCTTCAAAAATGCCAGCTCAATGAAAGTAATTAATATATATTTAATATGTGGAGACCTGTACAGTTACATTACTGATAAACCAATTGATTTTGATTGTTTCAGACAAAACCTCTTTTTACATTTTGTTTATATTATGATTCCCTATCTGAGGTAATGTTTTCAGTTCTGTTTGGCTTTTTAGAAAAACATCAACTTTTATGTTCTATAAACAAAATAATCGATTTTCTTTTCTCTATATTATCACATCAGTAGACTTAATTCATTTGGCCTACTGTGCACCAACCTCTTTCTAAGTTGCTCTCTTTAGATATAGTTTGTTAAAGTAATTATTAATTTAAGAAAATATTAATTGAAATCTGGGGCTGTCAGGAAAGAATAAATACTTGTTTAATATGATGGTTTATGACAAGTAACAAAAGAACACTTTATAACAGAATCATTGTTCGCTCTCATATAGCCATCATCTTATCAAGGGAAATGATGACTCATAGAGGTGTTCATATGCTGACAAATTATGAGATTTTAATTTTTATGAAACAATGTTGATACAGTTAAGTTATTACTTTGATTTCTAAGATTGAACATTTTTTAAACTTTTTATTAATAATTTAAAAAAACATTAATTTTTCTTTCAGTTTCTCTTTTTGTCTTTGCTTCTTATTAATTTCACATTTATATATAAAATATTTGTTTTCCTTACAATCAATCTTCTATCAGTCTCTCTGCTTTCTTTCCTTTTATTATGTATTTAAATCAGTAAGTAACTCTTAGGAGATTTCAGAATGGCAAATATATTAGTTTGATCAGGTAATAAATTGATTTGCCATGGATAAAGTTCTGTCTCAGTAAGTAAAATAAAGAAGAAAATATAAGAGAAAACTGTTCTAATGGCTCAACTTGATTACACAGTGATTATGTTTGAGACTTTGAAATTTATGCCCGACTCAAAATTATCAGAGCATTAAAATCCTGACTTATTGAAAAATATTAGTCTCCATGGCTCTAGTAAATAATCCACATTTTTATGTTTTTTATTATCTCGGGCAACACTAGTTTACTGAATAGATATAATGTCATGTCTTATATTACAACTATCTTTTTTTTTTTTTTTTCCTCTCTTTTTCTGAAACTCTCTCTCGGCTTAGCAGTTGTCTTTTGTTATACTACATTATTATTGTATTTAATCAAATATTCCATAAATTCACAACATTTAGCTTATTTTGTTAATTGCTTAATAACTTATTAGTTTGGCTTTTAATTACAGGATAATTCTCAACCTTGATTTACTGTTCTTGAAGAAACAGTTTTTTTACACCCAATTTAGCGGAAATTAGATGATTTTTCCCTAAAAACTGAAGAGGTTTAACATTTAAATTCAAATATAATTTGAAAAACCAATTGCTTATTATAATTATAAATAGAAAGTATAAGCAATAATATGAAAACTTCAAATTATAAGAATGTTGTGTAACATTATCTTTTTTTTTTTTTACTATTAGATTTGTCTATTTGCAAAAAAAGAAGTGGTCAACCATTATTTTTTTTTTTTTTTCACTAGTATTTTTTCATCTTAATTTTAGTTTCTTTACATTGCAACTACTCACACCACCATTCTATTCAGTTAGAAAACAAAAGTTAGACAGTATTAACAGTAGTAATATTATCTTGGATTTTTTATTAGATCCCACATTGTCAACCATTATGGCTGTAGAATGATGCTCTGTATAATTTCAATGAAAAGCAAGTGGTATTTGAAAAAATGAAATGCTAGTAAAAAAAATAATGTTTGGAATTTGCCTACTGGATAATTATCAATTATAGGATTCTGTAATAGATTTATTTTGTTTATCTACATTGAATAGTTATCTATAAATCTTTGAATGCGTGAACTTCATAGATGTGTTTAAAGTTCAGAGAGATGAAAACAAAATGAAGTTTGAAACTCCATACACTATTAAAGCATTTAGTCATTTTTAATATTATTAGTTTTGTAGTCTAGATACTCATCCAGAAATTGTAAAATATTGTGTGTGGGAGAGATTCTTACAGACATGAAGTAATTACAAGTACATAATAAAAAATAATTGTTTACTGGAAATTATGCCATATGAAACCTGTTTTTCCCAAATATATTAGAATCGCATAAATTTGTAATAAATACACAGAAAGAAATTAGTTTTGAACCAAACCAAATAAAAAATATGAATAAAATTCTAGTAACATTCAATGTATTATCCAAGGTTTTTTTTTTTTAATATTCTTTGCTGAAATGAGGGAGGGGTGGTATTATGCCATCAAATATGGCATCTCTTTTATAGATTTTCACTTGTATAATTAATATCATAGTTTTAAGTTAGTAATTGTTTGCAAAATGAGATCTATTTACAAGGTTTGGACTATTATCCTCATCTTTGTTGCCGTATTCATGACATTTAAGCTGTTGTACATTCTGGCCTTCTTCAGGTAATTGAAATTTTGAACCGACCCAGTTTATTTCATCCACTGGAGTAGATTGTTCTAGTTCCATGTGCCATGCTTCTTCTGGATATCTCTGTATCAGCTATTTCCCTTTAACACAACTCTCTAAGTTTTTTTTTTTAGTTTTTTTTTATTTTGTTCACCGCTGAGGACACATGGCCCAGTAGATAAAAGCATTGGTAATCCTGCATTTTGACCCAAAGAGTTGAATACCTGACTACAGCAGAGGTGAACAAAAAATTTGGAGAGTTGAGTTAAAGGGCAAATAATTGACACCGAGATATCCGGAAGAGGCATGACATGTGGATCTAGGACTATCTACCCCATGGATGAAATAAAGAGTTTGGTTCAAAATTCCACTCAGCTAAAGAAGGCTGAAGCATACAATGGTTGAAACATCATGAATATGGCAACAAAGATGAGGATAACAATCTGAACATTGTAAATAATTACAATACTTCATTTCAGAAATATAGGCAGATATTAAAATAAGACAAATTCTGTCTAATACCAAATACATTAACAGTATTTATTAAACAAGAAGTCTTACTAGCATGGATGAATAAAAGCCAAGTTTGATTAAAATATGAGAAGACATTTTGGAAGGAAGAGAAAAGTAGGTGGTTACAGTAGATCCTCTAAATTTGGGAGGTGTGATCTTTCCTATTGTTTCTAGAATACTTATAAGCTTTAACCTGTCAATAGATATATGTTATTCATTTGAAAAAGCGTACATTCTTCTCTTTTACTGAGTTAAAGCAACACTGGCTGATATTACTTTTAAATCCTACTGAAACCATTAATATTCTATGACTGATCTCTTGAAACTTTGCTACTTTAAACATAATGCGACACTTCTTGTAAAATAACTAGAATTACTTCATTATTGAGCCTATGACATCACAACAAAGATAACTGCCATTATAAAACAGTGGATAAGCATAGAGGTGTGAGATGTAATAAGATTATTTTTATGCCAAAGGCATATTTCCAACTTTGAATCCCAAAGCAATTGACTGAATAATATAAGTTCCAGCAAATGGGTATTTGTTTCCAGTTTTCAGATCAGAGTAGATAAGTTGAGGAGGACTTTTTGGAGCAACATAATCATCAGGGATGAGACTTGGGTAAATAACTTTGCCCCATAAACAAAGATTGAGGAGTTTCATTTTAGTAGGTCATCTATTATAGAATTTAGTTAATATCTTCTCTTAACTGAGAAAAATAGTACACTTATGATTTAAGATTTTCTTAAGAACGTAACTTTCTTCTGTTCTTAAAATTTATATTTCAGTGTTATCCTTTTTTATATTTTTTTTTCTTTTTCTTTTATGACTCTCATGTCTTTCAGGATGTTTAATATCAAACTTGTACTGTGGACTTTGTTGATTGTATTGTTTGCACATAATTTGATTGTCCAGCTTTTTATACATGAATGAGACTGTTCTGCACAATTTTATTGACTGTGTTTTGACAGCAGGTAGGAGTGTACCTGTCAAGGGATTTGTCCATAAATTTTACTTAATCAATACTATTAATAGTAGTCTATTATAATTATTGGATTTTTGGACTCTGTAATGTAAATGCTGTTTCTATGTATTGAAAGTCTGTAAATATTATTATGAAGGGTGTCCAAAATGTAAGATACAAACATTGACTTATCCAACCTATTTATTAGTATACAAATAAAACATTGTGCATATATTATCAGCACTACTATCCTATCCTAAAGAGCGTATTTATGCATTTGTTCCCTTGTACACAAATGCATAAATACGCTCTTTGAAGAATGTGGTACCAAGTGATTAGCACCACCTTTGCACACTATGATGACATCATTTGTGTGAAACATCTTTGATAAATGTCATTTGAGTGTTCGGATGGATGATGGCCAGAAGGATGTGAATTGTGACTGTAGTGAACAAGGAAAATCTCCCAGCCATATCACTGGAGCTATACTTTTGTCAGGTTGCCTGTATGTGTGGGGTGATGTTCTTGTGCAGCAGGAAGAGGTTTGTACTGGTCTCTTTTGGCAAATGGCTTCCACCAGTCTATCTAATGTTTCAAAGTATCTAACTACAGGATCGTACAGTATGAAGACCATGAGCCACATGCCTTTTAAACCCCAGAACACAGTTGTCATCAATTTCTTTGCTGAATTCTTTTTGGTGGGGAGGTGGTTCAGTGATGATGGATGCTTCTGAGTCATGGAATGTCCCTGTCAGTTCTCCTGTTCTGTTGCAAAATCTTTAAAGCAATACCCATAAGCTTGGACTTGTTCTTCAGTTAGTTGCTTTGATATCCAACATTGAATTTTTGTCCTTGGGATACAATATTCTTATCCCACTTTGTACATCTATATTTATCCACTACTATTTCATTGCAATCATCTTTGTTGTGACGTCATATATGTGTGCACTCAATAGTAAGACTCTTCTGGCTCTTTTACAAGACGTGTTACACGCTTCTTGTTGCTTTCACAATTTTTTAATTCCAGTCAGTTAACACCATTTTGTACTTCTTTGGGCATCCCTCATACGTTTTATTTAAGAGCACATTATAATAAACAGCTGGACATGATATTAAACTTATATTAATAAATAAAGCCAAAATAAGTAAATCTAGATTGAGTATTATTGTAGTATAAAGAATATAGATGGATTTAAATTGATATGAATATTCTAGAGCTAAATTAAGGATTACTTTTCATTCGTTCAAAAATTGCTTAAATCAAGTAATTGTCATTAAGTAATTTAACACAAACAAAAATAATGGATTTGCTTCCATTCTTCTCTATTAATATTATATTGTGGAATGCTAATTGCAAGGTAATTGAAATGATTTGGTAGAATGTAGAGAATGTTAGGCTCATGCCTTTTTTGAATGAGACTAAATGAATCATTGATGGCTTTAAACTTTTGTTAGAAGAGTTGTTCTAAATTTGTGTATTTTAATTGTTAGATGAATTTACAGGAATAGGTTATTGAATTGATGTTCTAGTAAATGTTACTTATTTCAGAAATTTAAAACTGATGAAAGTAAATGTTTGTCATTGTATCATTTCTCCTCCTTAAACTGGAAAATGTTCACAACAGAAATCAGTTGTAGTTTGTAACTTTAGGGTTAATATTATAATTGCTATGACAACTGTTATCTCAATAAATCCAAACACAAATTCATTATTAAATGTTGTAATTTCATTTTTTCACTGTTAACATATATTCTTTATTATTTCTAGCATTTGTCATAATATTTTTCTCTTTTTTTTTTTTTTTTTGATTTTGCAGGTAAGTGCTCTTGGCAATATGTGGACAAACTGCAATATACAATTGGGTGATTCATGATGACAGGTAAGCCTTGACCAAATTGGTACTCTGCATTTTCTTATCCAGCTCATCAGTAAACATTTGGTTTTAGTGTGGCCACTATTTTAGTAAAAATAACAGCAGCAGTAAATGTGATCATATTACTAAGAATAAAGTGTACCAATCAATTTTTCTGTCTACCAGCCATCTCCCTCTTATATATATATATGTGTGTGTATATATATATATATATATATATATATATATATATATATATATATATATAAAATATCTAAATTGAAAACTACTTCAAAAGGTTTTATAAAATTTTATATCAACTTAGATTTTGTTATGTAGACATTTTGTCAAAAAGTGTTAATTTCTATCAATCAAGAACCTTGAATTGGAGTTGAAATTTTTTTTTTCCTGTGCTGAGTTAAATAGGGTTCAATTTTTCTTATGTTGAGCTATATAGGACTCATTCTATACTGAACTAAATACATCTTTTTACAGAGAACTCTTATTTTATATGGCAAAATAAAAGACCACAATGAATTTGGTTTGGATTGAATGATCATTCTCATTTTCCCTGCTTCAAAAGTCAATACCTTTACAAAAATAATATTCATGAGCATGCAAACTGTTGACTGTTATATTATTTTGTCTAGGAAATAGATCAGATTGGTGGACTTGAATCAGCTTATGATTAGATCAGCAGAGTTAATTTAGAAAAGCATTTAGAACTCAATCAGTCTTGCCAGAGGAATTTGTGATTACCATTTTGATGTTGGCTAACAGATGTAGCAAGAGAAGAATGTCTATAAAGAGAACATGACACATCAAGAGGAAATAAAATGAACCTGGATTGGCTCAGCGATATTCAAGAATTGAATGTTCTTGAGACTGAATTTTTAAATTGTTTTATGCTTGAGAAGCTTTTAATGATATCCCTGGTTTATCATATGTAGAACTTTTAATAAACTATCTCTCTTTTTTAATTGGAAGTTTTACTTTTTTTTTCTTTGCCTCTTAAGATTACCAATTAATTTATACAAAATGACACAAGGTTACTGATAACCATGATGTTGCTTCTGTCAGTAAAATTGTATCACAAACCAACTTGAAACAATTTAACAGATCAAATATTACAGCTTTGTCATCTGAATTAGAAATATGATTACCAAAGCTAACATGCAGACAGATGATAAGGGTCCTATGCAGATGACCTAGGTATTTATAGTTTGGATAAGAATGATCTTGAACAGAAAATCAACATCCTCTATGACGTGTTCCTAGAAATAAATCTTTCTGAAACAGAAACTATGATCTGGAAATGGAATGGAAGCAGTGTTTGTATATACACTGAATCTATCATAAAAATTCAGGATATGAAATTAGTAAATACTAAACAATTCAAGTACCTTGGTGTATTGATCAGTAATAACAAATTTAGTATAGACGATAAGGAAATAGAACACAGGCTGCGCTAGAGGTAGTTTCACCCAACACCACAAGTTGCTATGAAACCAAACCCCAACCTGAAAACTCATGTTCTTAAATAAATCCTCATCAGATTTGAGACCTTCATATGGAAGTCATGCATGGCGACAAATCCATTCAGACATAATTAAACTTTTAGCTGTATACAACTGCTTTCTAAGATATATGGTCAAAAATGGCTCTGAGTGAGTGAAGTCTGTGGGTCTTGGCAAAGACTATTCTTCTTCGAATAATATGGACAGGTGCTACAGAATCACAAAGAAAGAACTGTATCAGATAAGAGAACGCACATCACCTGAAGACTTTCAACCACAGAAACAGCTAAAATGGTTACTGTAAGTTGAAGAGAAAATAACATTCTGCATTACATCAAATAAAAAGTTAGGAAGGAAACCCCCCATCAATGCTGGAAAGAGTGATAATGGTTACTGGACTTAAGAAATCTATTTCCCTGAAAATTTGTTTAATGAGAAAGATTTTATAAATTTCAACTGAAAGCATTACTGGCTGCTTGCTCAATGAATACTAATTGCCATTTAATATCTTTTTAGAATTAATAAAAAATGATTTCCATTGGTTATCGTAACTATGTATGTTTCATTTTATAGATCCCATGTTTCGGCTGGAAATGCTCAAAATTTCCATGTTGTAAAATCATTGGATAAAATTTAAATTTTTATGCTAAGTCCTTACCAGCAATTTTATAGAAAAAAAATGAAATATAAAGTTTGTGTTAATGGGTACAAACTTAAAATGAAAAAAGGGGGTTTCCCTAGCAATCTAGATAATATGTGGTATTTGAGATTAAATTATTAGAATTTTTTTTTTAACCAATTGTTGATTTTCAATGAAATACAGTTTTATATAGTATTCTTAAAAAAGACTTTTTCATATATATATATATATATATGCATCTTTACTCAACCAACTGCCATGTTCAATAATTTATACATCTATTTTGTCCAAGAAATGTTCAGTTGAACTCATCAATGTTTTATCTTACTCTTGATACAAGAGGATTTAATGAGAGAGAATAAATTCAATATGAATGTTCATTTTGGTATGGAAGGGCTCTCGTGAATTTTGCAAATGGAAAGAAAGAATGACTTTTTGAAGCTTTTTGTCCCTCTTAACTGAATTAGCTTTTCCTTCGAACTTTATAGCTTATCATATATTTCGTAACAAAGTATCAACTTAAGGGATTGATGCATTCATTTACTTGAAACTTAATTTTTAAGATATACCAACTAACAGACATTTTTTTAAGAACTGCGAATGGTGCCAAAACAAATTGATAATTTATAGAAAGTAACTATGTCAGAGAATTTCTCATTTTTGCTTGAAATCTGTTTCCTAATTGTATTTATTATTACTATTATTATCGTCATCATCATCCTTCCGGTGCATGTGTTTGAATAATTACAGTGTAGATATACGAGTATAGACATGTATGAGTATTTACAAAACATGTTCATGCACAAATATAGTACTTTTGTAAAAATCAATAATCTATATAAATGTATATATTGACCAGACCAGACTCATGTCAGCATGCCAAGCATTTAGCTAACTATACTTTCTATTTATCTCTCTCTGTCTCTTTTTCCCTTTCTCTCTCTCAGTCTCTTTTTCCCTTTCTCTCTCTCAGTCTCTTTTTCCCTTTCTCTCTCTCTCTCTCTCTTTTTTTTTTTTTTGTTCATAAAATGAAGGGGGAAAAAAAGAGTCTGACTTTATTATTAGAAATATTCATCCCAGATTTTTCTTAATAAATATTCATTTTCAACTTATAGTTGGAAAAACAGGTGAAATTTTTGCTAACATGAATTTTATTTTATTCAAGGACTTCTATGCTTGAACATTTTGCAGTCTTAATAAGATTTTATGCACATTTTAACTGTTAATAAAGCAACATCTTTTTTCTAAAGCCATTTATTTTACTTAATTTTTCTATGTTTTATTACTACTAAAAATATGAAATAAAAACTTTCTTTTTCAAGAATCTATACAATATATATCAGTAATGTTAAGAAAAGGAAAAAAATTCTCTTCAAATAGGTTAATATTTTTCTTACTACATTATTGTAAGAGGTTTATCACAAATGACCAAACCAATTGACATTTTTAATCAATATTTTTCATTGACCGAAGGTGATTAGCTTCTCCATGCAGTAAAGAAAGATACAAACTTTCCCAAGTAGAAAATGACTTGGTTTACATTACAAAAATTGATTTCCAATTCTCTTCTGAAGTTTTGAAGTATTTTTATGAATTCTTACTTTAATTTCTGTTTTTTCTTAATGCAATATCTAAACCAGTGGCCTTCTTCATGTGAAGTTGGAATATTTCTTGTTTGGTACCTGAATATAAAGTATCATAATTGATGATTACTTTTTGTTTAATCCCCAATAAAAAGTGCTGAAGTTAGTTTTTCTGAGAACTGTTTTCCATATAATATTAAATTTCTGCTTAATTTGCAGATACATTTATTACTTCATAAACTCTTCTATGTACCATGCACCATCAGGGTACTGTCATTACTCTCCACAATTTCTTTTCCTTTGTAGTGCCTAATAAATTTTGTCTTTTTGTTATCTCCTCTAATCCTTGTTTTGCAATCTATTTACACATGCTTGCTAGCTAGGCAGTTCAGTAATCTTTTCTTTGTTTCTAATTAAATTTTCCTGTTTCTTAATACTTTGCTTAGCTTTTGGAAGGCAGTCTTTTGCTATCTCAATGTACCTTCAGATTTCCATGTCACATTTTCCATCCTCTGTTAAAACACTTCCCAGATATTTTAATTGTTATACTTGTTTGATATATCTAAGTTGTAATTTGCATGTTGGTTTGTTTCTTTTGCTAACAATCATGCATTCTCTCTGCTTACAATTGATGTTTAGTTTTTTCTTCTCTACCTTCTGTAGGAGTTTTTGTTTCCTTTCTGTGTCTGCTATCAACACTGTATCATCTGTTAAAATTGTGACTGCCAATAATGAATCATGGTAGAACATTAAATCAATGTGGCCAGTTAGAAAATATAAATCTGGAAATCAATAGGTTAAAGGTTAATGTTTTAGGCATATGCAAAACAAGGTGGGAAATCAATGGCAATTTTGTCCTTTACTTATTGTCTGTTATTTCAAATCCATTCCAAAGAGGAAAACAGTATGCCTCATTTTCTGTTATTTTGATTCCATTCCAAAGAGGATGACAGTATGCTTCACTTTTCTTGATGCATGCTCTGCTAATCTTGATTCAGTTGCTTTATATCTGATAGTATAATTTTTTTTTACAATGGTTTGTTAACATAAACATCACTCTCTCTGGGAGAGAGTCCAGATAACTGACAGAGAGAACATTGTTGTGGAATGAGGTGACTGAAGGTGGTGTCTTACATTTGTCATTACAGTATTAACTTTATTTACAGTTGGCATAATATCTTAATTTTGGTTGTTATTATCACAACATTTTGACTGGTGTGTCCTCCAACCCTTTTCAGGTGTCTGTTGATCCAGATAACCTTCAGAACTGAACCCTTTATTTAACTATGCAAGTGGATTCTTGTTCTGCAGTCCATGTCTAGGGATATCCCATCCTGTTCTTTTTTAGTACTGCTCAGTTATTGTTAGTACTGTTTCCACTAAATCTGTACTATCTGGCCCAGGGATTGAACTCAGAATTATAATGCAACCAAATTCACAAACCAACACTTTTAACCCTCTTGGCTGTCATCCCATTAACCTGATTGCACACTCACTTGTTCTTAATTTTATGCTCCAAAGACAAGATATTGATACTCGGTTCTACAATTCTTTTGGATTATTAGGTTTGCATTAAGGAGATGAAGGAAAAAAAAAAAAAAAAAAAAAAAAACGTAAGAAAATATTAAAGACTACATACAACAAACACTGAAAAAGAAGGTCAAAGAATATTTTAATCAGAAAGTTATTAAAAATGTAAAGAATAATCCAAACTTATGGAGAAAAAAAATTGACTTTGTTTATTATTTTAAAGACACCTTTAAAATAATAGAGACAAAATTTTTTCATAAGTGTGATTGAAATTACATAATTTCTCTGATTCCAATCATAAAAAAATCCCAATTTATAAATTACACTCAAACAACAAAGCAGGAAATGTAGAAAACATTTCTATATTCTTGTTTATCCAAGTTTCGAAATGTTGATTTTAAAAAGTAAGTCAGTCATGTAATAATTTTGTAAAATGCTAAAACTACTCTTTTATTCTTCTGTTATGAATATAATTACAGTTCTTAAGTGTCTGAGACAAACTTGACAAAAAAAGAAATAACAAAAACAATTGTATAAAAATATTGTACTTAATGCAAATTTTAATCATATTTGTTTGTTTTTTTTTTTGTGGGGGGGGGTAGTCACATGTCAGCAAAATCTGTTCATGTTTGGACTTAGCAAGAGGCAAATTGCTGGGTTTTTACTGAAATTTAAACTGTGTTGTAATCAAACTTTGTCTCTTACTCCTCTTTTTTGAATGGTGTGTAAAACTTAGTGATACAAACACTAAATTTGTTTAAATGTTTAAACTCAGTATAACACATTTTACAAGAATGCCTTTAAGTCTTTTCAATTAAAGGTTTTAGATTTTAGCTTCAATTTTCTTGTATATCACATGTAACAAAGAAAAAAAATATATTTGTTGACATTCCACATTACTTAAAACAAGAAGCTAGGAAGGAAGCACCCATCAATAATGAAAAGATTAATAACATTTACTAAACTTAAATCTATTTTTCTGAAAAATCGTTTTAAGAGAAAGATGTCATAAATTTCAACCAATGGTGACACTAAATACTTGGTCAATGAATGCTGAATAATTCCTTATAAGGAAATGGCTAATATTACCATTCCATTACTACAATATTATTCTACTTATTTTTAATGTATTGATAAGCCAAAAAAATTGTTTAGTTTAAAATTTTGTTTCTTTCTCTTTGACCATCTTTTGGACAACTTCATAATTCTATTTTCCAAAAGCTTTTTATCTTTCTTGGGACGAGGATAAAAGCTAACCAAATTGAACGTACAGTGTCTGATGAATATAGTGGATAAATAAAGGCTTCTTAGCCAAGCTGCAATAATGTTTTTCTGCTCACCAAAGAAACATTTGGTTAGTTTTTATATTGAGGACATACTATACACTTACTCTTAACTAATTCCAAATGTTTATCAATTACTGCCTACAATTAAAAGCAGTACTATTTTGAATCAATCATTTAGTTCTTCAGAAAAGTTCCAAGTAGAGAATTCTCTTCTAATCTCATCATATATGCAATGTCACCTTGTTTGGGTGAAAACTGGCTTTTGATACAATTTGTATTGGTTGCAATTTTTTAAAGTCGCAATCGTTATGTACCACATTGATATAAAGTATCCATTTTTCATTGAATGTCACAGTTTTTAAAAAAAAAAAACAGTCTTGTTAAATTCAAAGTTATAAATCATAGACAGAAATAAGTTTCAGTTTTCCCCCTGTATAAGAGTCGTACATAAAAGTAATTAACAAGATGAATCTGGTGCAAAGATTTTAATGTATATTTTAGATATTTTGATTGTTTGCTATTTGCTGCATCTGTCATATAATGTTAATTATGCTCAAGTAATGTCTTGATTTGTTAACTATCAGTTCAAACCGGTTTGTTCAACCATGGAGCATTGTTCTGCAAAAAATCTCTAGCATAAAATTTTGCAAACTACACACACACACACATATATGAGAGAGATTTTTATTTAATATTTTTTAGTTGCATTTTTACCTTTCTTAAAGTATAATATGCCAAAAATATTGCTTAGAATCAACAAGAAAAAATATGCTACTTTTGAAAAAAAAATGTACTGATATGCCATAATACAATGTGATTTTTTGAATGAAGTTAAAATTAAATGCTACTATTGTTATCTAATAACAAACACAGAACAAACTTTTTACCAACTCAATACAAAGATTTATAGACTTGTCAATTTCTTGATTTCAAGTAAATAAAAATTCACTGATTAAATAAAAATATATCCAACATAATTTGAATGTTCAAATTTGTTTGTGTACGTCTACTTGCTGCAGTTAACACAATGTTTCAGCTAATCCAGCTTGAACCTAACATCTATTGTCAAGAAGAAGGCTTAGCTATGTGATCTCCACTGTCAATAGTGATATTCACCTTGAGTCACTTTTTTATTATTAAATAATAGCCCTGCTGATGACTCCATTAATCTGGTTTAGGTATGTGGATGATAGTTTTATCCTATGGTCCCATAAAAGATGATGTGCTGGTCCTATGAGATGATGTTGACTCTATTTGATCTTTCATACAGTTCAGTGAAGAAAGAGTATAATAATGTATTTCCATCTGTATTCATACTGAAAATCGAGATTGAGTTAGATTTTTGCCCTATAAGAGGTTTCTTTCCTTGTTGAGCTCACCGTTACACACCTGCATTACCATTTGACAGATCTACCACCCCAGTCAAACTGCCTCTAGCTAAGCGTCAGTCATGGGCCCCAAAGTGTGTGTATGGGGGGGAGGGGTGCTTTGGCACTAGCAAGAGAGCTGCAAAGCAACCTGTCCCCTTTTTAACCAGGTGAGCAAGAAAAGAGAATATTGTATTAACATATATAAAAAAAAAAAATATAACACCACATATAGGGCTATATCTAAATTTTGAGTTCAGTCATCCACTCTGTAAAGAAAACATTAGTTCAGTATTTTCATTACAGAACACAAGTCATCAACAATAATCCAACAAAGCTGAAAAGGGAATTAAGATATTAGTAGTACTCTCTTAATAATAACTCCTTCCCTCTCTTTCTCGTGTTGTTTCTAGGATACAGAACAGGTGGAGAACATCTAGTACAGCTATGTAGATACAATGAGTATTCATTATTTAAGATGGACAGTAGAACAAATCCAAAGGATTTGTAAATGTTGTAAACAAGATCAGGGTAGTGTTTAATAATAAATCTACCCTTTACTTACTAGAGTTAATCCCTTGTGAGAGAAAAGTCTAAGAATTGCATTTATAACATCCCATGCACATATGCAAAAGTGTGTAAGTGGAAAACTAGCTGTCCTCATAAAAGTCAAACTTGAAAAACACCCTAAAGCTGTAACTAAAGGTGATTTGGACAAATTTGGTATGGCCAACCATATCTGCTGGATGTTGAGTAAACATTACTCTCTCTGGGATAGAGTCCAGATGACACAGAGAACATTGTTGTGGAATGAGGTGACTGAAGGTGGTGTCTTACATTTGTTAACAGACAAATGTATAAGATGAAAAGTTGGTGTTGGGAATTTATCTGTCACCTGGACAGTTGGTGTACCTGTTTCTGTGAAAATGGACCGGTCTGGTGAATAAACAATTTCTGTTAGATAATTCATTTTTTTTTCTTGTGGATTACAGTAATCAAAATGTGCTAACAGCGACTATACACACACAAAATAGAGATGATCTTTTAAAGAAATATTAGATATGTTAATGTTTCTTCTCAAAGTTTATAAACAATAGAATAAAAACAAAAATTATTTTGTATTTTATCTCTAATAAATGGTTAAAAAATATAAGAAAGAAATTTTACTTGCATTTAATTTTTTTTTTAAATATTTCTCCTGCAACGCCGGCTTCTTACAAAAAATAGATATTAATTTAAAGGAGATTCAAGACATTTCAAAGTAGCTGACTGAACAGTCTAATACCCCCTTTTTTATCATTTCACCCTAAGCAATGCGATAAAAGCCACTAAGATGACATTGATTATTGAGACTGGAAGAAACAGTGTGGACAATAAGAGAACAGGATTCAAGGAGACAGAAGATGATGACTGACATTGCTTTTAAGTTTTTGAAGATCATAGTTGACAGGAAAGCAAAAAGTTAGAAGAGCGTTTCACAAGTGAAAAGAATGAGAGAGAAAAACTATTATCATAGACCTTACGGTTATGTTTAGCTATTTCAACAATTATGAGACCTAGCTGCTAATCTTGTACTGCACTTCACCTTTATCACTGTATATGTGACTTCATTTGATGTACAAATGTTTATCCTGCCACTGAATCTGATTCTGATCCCTGAACAATAGTGTGTTTGAATTTCATAGTTGTGTTGTCATATCCTCCTTCTATGGCAGCAGAAAACTTGGAATTAAATTAACAATAAGGATACTGCAATTAAGAGGCCTTGAAAAAGAATGCAATGGAAAGGGAAGTAATATTAATAATGCAGGTTAAATTCGTGAAGTCGAAGTATCAAAGAGGAAAGCTCATCAGAATAATTAACATGAAAATATAAATAGAAAAGGCACATGAAAAAAATCAGAATAAATTAATTTGTTTTTTATTAAAAGTAGGGCATTTTCTAATTTTTTTTTTTTTTTTTTCCCCCCTCAAGGGCATTTTAATCATTTGAAAGTAGGTTTTCAGGTTGGCCTTTGTATTCATGCATTTATAAAGTCATGGAGTATCTCAAATCTCCAAAACTTTTATATATACATGCCATGAATATCTTAAAATATGTTATATTTTTAGTGCTTTTGACCCAAGTGTTTTGAAAGAGCAGGGAAAATTAAAGTATTATTTTTATTTATTTTTTTCCCCTCAACCAGAATATATTGAATTTTCTTTTCTTTTTTTATGATTGCAGTTTTTTTTTTTTTTTTTTTTTTTTTTTTTAAACTAGTATACACACACTTCTAGATATGTACATATATATATGGCAATTTCATGACAATTGTATATAGACATTTTCCAAACATGTATACAATTCCTGTATGCATTGGCATTTTTACACGTGTGTGCGTATGTATGTTTTGTTTACTTGAATCCATCCTTACAAGTCCCAGAAGATTGAAAGCATCATGTTTCTTTTGAGGATGTATCTTGTCTCCTTTTTACTATATTCTTGTACTGTTTCATGGATGGCTTAGATTTCTCAAGACAAATCTAATCCACCAGAGAGACAGACACACACACACACACACACACACACACACACACACACACACTCTCCCATTTTTTTGCTTTTAGCCTTTTGTTCTATAGGATTACTCCCTTTTGTTGCCATGTCTTCTGAACGCATGATGCTGGATTTCTATGCCACAAACAAACCAGTCAACCTTGAAGTAATGTTACTTGTCATTGATGCATTATGTTCTTAGTTGTGCAGATTAACTATTCTACCCGTGTCCTGCCTCTTATTGTTGCAAAATTATTATTAGCCTCAAAATATATCTTTCTTTTTTTTTTTTAAGGTAATATTTACTTACTTTAAAAACTTGAACAATTACTTTCAAATTATACTCAAGTCCCTAAACAAACATGCTGCAGAACACACATTTGCATAGTTCTATGCTTATCTATAACACCCATTGATATTGTTAGAATTTTAATTAAAAATTTTAAAAATGATTTAATTTAAAATGTGCATCTCCTGTAAACAAATATCTTTGCCTTGAATATTTGAATGAAACAAACTTGGTGATTATAATGTAGACACAAAATGGCAGACAGAGGTCTGCTGCTAGGAAAGTTGGTGCTAGATAATAATTACTGTTCGAATCTATCTTACATATTTACAAATCTACCATTCGTCGTCCATGTTTAGAATATTGATGCCACATCTGGTCTGGTGTTCCTGCTATATAATTAGAGAGTTTTGATAAAATCCAAAGAAGAAAATGCACTGTCATTGATCCTGATCTGGCATTTCAGCTTCAGTCACTTTCTCACTACTGTAGCAAAGCTTCCCTATGACTTCTGTAAATTCTTTCATAGTAATTGTTCTGATGAACTTTCCTCTATGGTACCTAGAATTTTAAAGATTTACTAGGTTGGCAAATAGGTTGTATCATATTGCACTTGAAATGACTTGATGTATCCACAAGTTCTATGGTAACAGATTCTTTTCTTACACTTCCTGCATGGGGAACTCCCTTCCAGCTTCTTGCTTCCAATCAACTTTGATCTTCAAAAATTTAAATGCAGTGTCAATCGTTATCTTCAGTTTTCTTAATTTTTGTTCTTTATTGTTCTTGCTACTTAATAATATTTTTATTATATTCTTTCACACTCCATAACACCCTAGTAGCTTTGTTGCCTTGCTTGGGGGGAAATGATTATAAAAAAATAAATAAAATTCTCTAAAGTGTTCATTAGTTATTAAAACAAAAATGATGCAAGCATTCATCAAGACCTGATATTAACATTTTAAAAATTAGAATATCACTGAAATTATTTTGCTTACTATATTAATAAAATAGTATGCAATACTAAAAACAATTACCGTTTAGAATAAAACAATGACTCTCCAATGCCTAAATCAAATTGGCTTAACTGATTTAACTGAAGGTTAGGAAAGGATTGAACCTTGATTGGTGAAAAGCATCAAAATTTGTTCAGATAATGTAGCTTATCATGCTGAACAAAACAGATTTAAGAAAGGAAAAATTCTTTTCACTGTAAATAATAATTTTATTTTATTCATGCATCCTGTCTGTCATTCTTGGAATTTTATTATGATTTCAAACTCTACTTCCTGAAACTTAATAAGATTCTTTTTTTTTCTTTTTTTTCTTTTAAATCTTATATTGTCATGCTCTTAGTTTGAAATGTTCATCTACTGTCATGTTTTCTTGCTCAGTTCTATTCTCTGCACAAAATTATTTCAGTAAATCTATAGACTATAAATGACTCTATACTAGACTCTATAATAAATATATAGCCTATAAATGACTATAATACATTATATAAATCTATAGACTATAAATGACTCTATAATAGACTATATAAATTTATAGATTATCCATGGTTTTAAATTTTTTAGTATATTGTCAACATTTTTGTTTTAACTGAAAATATTGATCTTGCATTTCAAGTTATTACAAAAATTTGTTTAGCCAAAATTTATTTTATTTTAAAACCAATTCTACTAATTTCAGAATAATTGTGTAAGGATAATTGTCAATTGTGAAAGAATTTCAAATTTATTGGTTTGGACATTATTGCTAAATACTTTTAAAGATTTATGCATAGACTTTGTGCAAAGCTGAAACAGCTTCCTATGAAAAAGAAAATTCTTTGATATGATCCATGTTTTGAAGCCATATGAAAAAGAATATAAAAACCTATTTAAACATGGATTGTGAAGTTTTTCCTTGTTTGTCATTAAAAAAAATTGGTTCTATTTATATTCGGTTTGTAGAAATGCAAATTGTTTTCCAAAATGCCTTTAACCTTTTTTGCTCTTTCTTGAAAGTTGTTTAATTATCTTAATTATAAATCAACCAATGATATGAATTGATTTTGGCTTTTTGTTCCTTGGGCAGTTCTTTCTTTCTCTCATTTTCATATATGCTGTATCTGTGTCTACATGTGTTTTTGCCAGGAATTATTTTTCTTTTGGTTTCATGCCAATTTCACTGCTGGCTCATCACTTTCAATCCATATTGATATTTACTGCTAAATATGTAACGTGATATTATTCTATAATTTCCCATGTAAAAAAAATTCTGAAAATATTTGATCTCTTTTTATCCATTCATTTTCATACAAATTCTAAGATTGTAGAACTGTGTTTGTAGTTCTGTAAAGGTATCTGCATCATATGTCCCATGACTAGGTGTGGTCACTGAGCACCTGACCAACTTCCTTCATATGTCTCGGTTACATGTCAGTGTTTAAGCCTCTGTTAACTTTGTTAAATTTACAGTTTTTCTTTTCATAGAGACTATGAAGGCAACAAAAGGAAATACTTGTTTGCTGTATTCTGATGCAAAGTAAACAAAAAGAAATGATCAGGTGAACTGTGAAGAACATTTTATTTTTTTTCCACATCCTCCTCAATATTTAAACGTGTGCATATGTCACATATTTTGTGTGAATGATTTAAAATAAAGCTGCTTGGGTGATAGAAGACTTGCATCTACCCCAACACAATAAATTCTTTTGCAAGTACATATATAAGAATGGAATTTCTCAACAGTTGCATCAAAAGGGGTCAGGAATATTTACTGCATATTACTAAATAAAAGATAACATTTTTTATTGCTTAACGGAAAAATGACATATACAGTTATAGTCATTATTAGGTCAGGAAAACAAATACTCTCAGTTTGATTTGAAAATCAGTATTATTAGCATGCATATATAAAGAAGTTAATGATCAGAGTTGAATTAGAGCAGGAAACAGTAGTATTTAAGAAAAAAAACAAAATAAAAAAAATCCTTTAAACCAGAGATCAGAAATTTTGTTCTGTTGTATTCATACTAAAAAGTTCCTTTTGAATTTATTTGAAGTGGGATAAAAAGAACATATGTATATTTCATTAAATCCCTCACTGATATTTTTTCAATATATTTGATTTTCCCCTCCTTTTCATCTTCTACCACATCTCATGTCACATATTTATTTATTTATTTTAAAAAAAATAAAGCATTCATAAAAAAAAATTTTATTTTAAAAAATAAAGCATTCGGAAATCAATTGACCAAAATTGCTTGAAGATACTGAAAAGTTGAAACCAAGGTAGCAGATTTCTTATTGAAGGACTCTGGAAACAGAAACTATGCATACAAAACATCACAGTAAATAAGTATACAAACTGCACAATACTTTCTAAAAATATATGGGAAATTAAGAACAAATCACAAAAAAAAAGTATCATGGAAAATAGCAAAAACACCACACACACACACGTGTGTGTGTGTTTGTTGATGGTGTTTTTGCTATTTATATAGCAATTTATATTTAGCAATATTATATATATATATATATATATATATATATATAATACAAGTAAAAGTTTGTCACTTAGCTTATTGATATTACCTTCAGCATTCTAACTCCAGAGTTTTGTAGATGAACCCTCCAGAAATCATTCAATCCACTTCTCAGGGGGTATCAGCAATTGACTGTTTATACTTCTTGATTTTTCTTTTTTCGATGCACTTTTCATTGGTGCGAGTTTTTAAGTGTATGTATGTGCATGCATGCCCATGTGCCTGTCTGTGTTTGTTTGTTTTTTGTTTTTACCTTTACACTCACTCCTTATTAGTTTTTTACGTTTTTTTTTTTCCTTTCAGTTGTACCCATTTTGACTTCAGGTTTTCCTGACATATTCTACACACAAACACTTTCAGTCTCTCTTTTTGGATAACGTGTATCTGACAATCTAGCATATCTTCCAGTTTCATAAAATATTTTTTCACTTTATTTTGAAATAGAGTATTTTGGTTAATTTTTTTCTTTTTGCTTATCAACCCTTTTTGAGTTATTTAAAACTAAAACGTATTTTGGATTGTAAGAGTGATTTTTTTTTTTTTTTTTTTTTTTTTGCAAGTGAATTTTGTATTAACAATATTTTAAAAATATCAATGATTTTTCCAGATACAAGTCCTATTTGTGAGTAAATGAATATAACAAACCTGACTAGAATTGGAAATCGGCTCTCCAATTTCTCATTCTGAGCCACTATCCATTTCACCACCTGCACATCCACTTGAAATATAGTACTAAATATACTAAGAATCTAAATGTCTGTACCTATGGCTTTTAATGATGATAATTGCATATAATTTACAAGATTTAAAAATTCTACTGTGTTTTCACTTGGAAATTGAAAAAAAAGGGATTTTGTTTAACCATTGTCAGTTCACTTTAGTTCTTCTCAAAAAAAAAACCTTTTCAAGTATTAGAACATTTTAGCCTAAAAAGAGAATGTACAAGCTTATAATAAATTGATGTGTAGAAATTTATTGGACTGTTGCTGACAATATCTATTAAATGTTTGGAACATTTGACCAGCTGAATGTGACTTTAATAACAGACAGCTAGACTTTATTGAATTGCCATTAACAATGTGTGTCTGGCTTCTTGCATATTAGTATAACTATTAAAAGACAGGTATTTCCTCAGTACAAAGTAGGATTGAATTTTTTCACCACTCATTAAGACTTTTTAAATTGCATGAAACTCTTGATTTTCTGTTTGTAATTTCTTAAATTTTTGTTTTGGTATTATTGCTATACTTATATTATAAATATTATTGCTATACTTATATTGACATAGGTACATCAATAAATTTCCAGCTTAATGATAAAATAACAGTAATTTTGACATGTTTTTCAACATAATCTCTTTCCTTTTCAATGCACTTAATTCATTGAAAAAATATTTGAGTAACTAAATATTATACAATAAAATTTTAAGATATTGATTCACTCTTTTGAATAACAGATCTCGGCTTTTCAATTGGTTCAAATCCTAATAAAATCACTATTGATTTCCTATTGATAATGTAGAGTAATTGGCCATAGGTTAATTGTAATTGGCAGAAATGTCCAACAAACAGAATTGACAAAGTTTGCAATAAACAATAACAAGAAAGAAAAGAACAAGGCAAAAATAATATTAAACAATATATGTAAGACAAAAGTAGGCAAAGCAACAGTTATAGAGCAAAATTGGTCACAAATTGGTTAACACACAAAAGGGATACAAAGTGATTGGAACATTCTGACTTCAAAACAAAAAAGAACAGGAATATGGCAGATGAGACCAAGAAGGGATCTATCTTATTGCTTAGGAAGAAATCCCAGCATGTATCTGTAGGATTTGTCTTTAAATTTGGGAAGGAGGATTGTTTTTGCAGTCATTCCTTTCAGATTTGAACTAGCAGATAAGTTTTACAATGTGAATTTTCATTAATGATTTTTCACTCTATGTAGTCCTTATGTAATGCCATTTGCTTCTTTATGGAACCAAATGTAGTGCCTGTATATATTTTTATACATGTATATTTTATCATCAATGTAGATCACAAATTAATTGAGAAAAAAAAAAAAAGTAAAACAAGAGGTATAGTATTTTTTTTTTTTTTTTTAAGTTTTATAGATATTTTAAGAAGATTTTGAAATCATCAAAATTTTATTATTTCTCGAAAAACAGAAAACAGTTATGCAAGTCAACCACCTTTTGTGTTAAATTTTTGATAACATGTCCATACATCATGGATACATTTTGTGATAAAAATGACATTGATTTCAAATTGAACATGGTTTTGTAGTGCTCCTGATCTTGCAGAAAATGGAAACAATGATCCTTTGTGGAGGATACTAAGTTGTGCAAGTTATATCAGAACCTCCTGATGCAACCACAAAGGCTTATCATTTGTACAAGGAGATTTCATTGTTTTGAAGTAATTGCATTGGCAATACTTTGCAAATATATGCAATACACATCAACAGCGATAAACCTTTTTTTTTCTACTTGATACAACCCTAGCTTTGATGGGATATGATTTGTTCACTTTGATTCAAATGTCATGTTGATATACAGATAACACTTTTTTATCAACTGTGATGATTGCATCAAACCATGCGTGTGTACAATTTATGACCAAATAACAATTTCAGCTGACATCCATCAATGAGCATGACATCCAACTTTCAAGTTTACAGACTCTGCCAATTCCAACCAAATGATTAAAGTTGGTAGGATTAATTTGTGTGCCATTCTTTGGCTCATCAACTGTATATTATGCTTCTTTAATCATTTGTACTGATCTAACTCTAATTGTTGTCAATTCTGGAATTTTTTTTTTTTTTTTCAACATTTGGATTCTGCCATGCTTACACTTGGTGGACAAAACTGTCAAAGCTTCCTTCTCTGAATATATGAGGATTTTTTTTTTTTTTTTTTTTAGTATGCCAATTCAGCTAAACTGAAACCCACTTTGAAATCATACTGAAGACATATTCTCATGAGAAATTATTTTTCTGACATTGTGAATGCTTTTATACAAGTAAAACTGATGATTGCATTTTACTAAATAAATTTTATGCAAAGGTGTTTTTTTTTTTTTTTTTGTTTAAACAAAATCTTTTATTCATCAATTCATAGCATCATTGTTCACTCATCAAGGTATTTCCCTTGGCTTTCTATAACAATAAGCCACCATTCAAGTTAATTGTGTATTCCGCCATAAAATAACAATTCTGGTTTTCATTTGATGAATTCTTCAAAGAAACAACTCACCAGACAAGAGTGTTGCATGGAATGAATGAAATAAACGACTTTCTTGTCCAGAAAAAGGTCTTTTCTCTTTCAATATACCATTTGACTGAAACAAATGTTCATGGTAGCATTGTGTAGTAAGTTAGTCCAGGTTTTAGCAGTTAATACAGAATTCCTTTTAAATCACATGAAACTCTGAACTTCCTCTAACCCTTGGTGATTCCATTCAGATTGAGATGTCGTTTATGGCTGTCCTGGATCAGGACATCATTTTCTTTCTTTTGGTATTTCATAATAAATTAATTTTCCATCAGTGATTATCTTATTAAAAAGTGATTTTTTTTCTGTTTGCCAAGAAGAAAAAAAAAACTTTGAAATATTTAAATGCTAATTGATGTTAATTTAAAAAATAATTTATTATTTCTTTTCCTAGCTTTTGAATTTTAAATAGGATCTGTAAATAACATACTACAGTTGACTGATTCAATCTCTAATGCATTTTTTCTGGAAATTTACTGTTCACTCCTCAAATTATATTGACTCAGCTCACATGTTTGTGCACCCTCTTCATTCAAAGATTGCTTCAGTTCATTAGTTTTTTTTTTTCATTTTGAAATCTAGTGCATTCTTCATACATCAGTTAAAAAAAAATATTTTGGCACATGCTTGCACCTACTGCTCCAATGAGCTATTATTTTGGTTCTGCTGTGAATAAAATGTTGAACGTCTTTTTTATATTTAACCATAAAAAATTTAGTAATATTATTACTTTTCTTAGTATGCACAAACAAGCAATAATGAGCCGAGTAAATTCTTAAGACACTTTTAAGATTTCTTTAATATTGTACAAAAATAGTACAAGCAACTTTTGCATCAATTTTCATACACACACTTTATCTCTGCTTCTCTCATATTAGTTAACAGTTTTACATCTGGATTATATTGACTTTTTTCTCCCCCTTCCTAATTCTCAGATATATGTACTTAAGTTTCATTTTCACCTCAAATATTTCTACTTGTAAAGAGTAGGATTTCAGGCTATTTCAATGTATTTCCATTAGTTGCTTTTAATGATAGTGTTAATTAGTGATTTCTATTTCCTCAATTAACATTTCATCATTAAATGGTAGGGTACACTGTGTGTGTTCATATTTAAAAGGAAAAAAAGACAAAAAACTATAAATCAAAAATATTTCACTTCACTCCGATTATAATACCTTGTTGACAATTTACTTTGCTCCTATTTTAAAATAAAAAAAAATCACTCAAGTAAAAAGGGGGTGAGGCAAAGAAGAAGTATATTTTCATTTATATTTGTCTTCCATTTCAACAATGACCCTCATTCTGTTGTTTATAAGGATTTAATCAATTAATATCAATTCAACAAATATAACATTTTAGTGTCAAGTATAATTAGAATATTCAATAATAACACTCCTCCTTCAGTATTTTTCTTCTATTATGTAAATTTAATTTCTCTGACATTTTGCTGTGAATCAAAAACAATTGGCTACAAAATAAAGATTTAGGCCTAATTCTTTATAGAAAAATTTTCATAGTAACTCTAATTTTGTTAATTGATTCCATATAATCTTAACAGCATTAGATGGAATCTACATGTTAAACAATCAGATTATAATGAAACAATTCAATTTCTGAATAGTTGTTATTTTAGCTCAACATAAACCAAATCCTTTAGATCTTGACCTCTTACACGTTTCACTCTCTTACCAGTAAGATAGTCATTCTTTGTACTAAGGCTAAATTGAACTGAACTTGTGGTCTATTAACTAATATTTGTTCTAAATTTACCCATCCCTCAAAGCAAGATGATTTTGAAGATAAAAAGAAAATGAAACAAAGATGAGTTGGTGGGGGTGGGGGTCGCACCTATGACTTTTACACTCTTTGCTTTGGTGAATTAATTACTCCTGAATTAATTATCATTGGCAAATTAATTCTCTAGAAATGTTCTCTCTCTCCTTTTTCCCAAGTCTGCTAAATTACTGGAACTGTTTGTTTTCAGCCAGAAACTTTTTTACTTGCCATATTGGCGCCATTCAATCCCATTTGACAAACTAACAGTTTTCTTCTAATGAAAACCATTCCAGAAGCTACACCCATATTTACATTGTGATATATAAAAGACACTACATAATTCAAATATCTATAAGCCCCTTAACTGCACTAAGATATATTTATGGGCATCGAAAGTACAGTAACTTTTAACTAATTTTTTTTTTTTTTTTATATATATAAGTAATTCTTGTACTACCAATATCATAAAACTTCCTCTCTTGCATCAATCAGGCATGTAAAAAAAAAAAATAATAATTTTGTTTTTGTCAGAAGAGCAAAATAGGTATTCAGCCTGTGTGCTTTTTTTAGTTTTAGTTAATATTTTTATTAGTGGATGTGTGGGTGCCACAATGGTTATGGATGTGGGAAATAGAATTGGCATGCTGAGTTCAAATTCTATCCTTTCATTTTCTTAGGAAAAGCATGAATGCATCTTCCTCCAGTTATGGATTAAATAACTAGGATCTCTCGTCTTGGTACGACCACCTTAATTTCAAAACCAGCCTGTCTTGATCTATTCAGTAAAAATTATCTTTAAAGGCATATTTAGAATATGAACTAAACCTCATCTAAGCATTCTTCTGTCTCATGATTTGCCCTGCCAAGAAGAAGATTTAAACTGCTTACAAGATGATTCCATTAACTTACATTATGACATGAATTTCCTCTTTCATCTGTAATGATTGCCACACTGAATACATAGGAAAAAAATCAAATTTAATGAAAATTATATGAACACAAAAGGGATATTTTACAAAACAACACATTAACCATTAATTGTCACCACAGAATTATCTCCCTTTGCTGTTCCAGGCATATTCTGTCACCTTGAATAGGTTGCTATAAATAAACACTTGTCAACTGTTATTTCCAGTTTTTTGAGCTGGAAATGGCCTACTACTGTGTTGGAAAAAGGTTAAACTTCTGTTTTCCAATTCCATTTTGAATTCTTCTAGACTCTACACAAGATGTAACATCAATTAAACCCGTGTAAATTTTTGCAATATTTTGTAAACAAAAATAGCTACATCAATATCCAACAAAGCTTTTATTCAGCAGTTTTTTTTTATTAGGACTCCAATGATGATTTTGAAGGCTTTACTCGAGTGAATATTGACAGTGAAGTGGTCAAAGCTGATAACCACACTAGTGACGTTGAGGAAAGCGGTGATGCCCACTATCATCATCCATGCCTGACTAATTTTATGGAAGCTACTAGCAACCACTGATATACCTGATAGCCTTTCTGAAGGTAAATTATTTTGTCTATTTATAAATGACAAAATAACTTTATTTGTCAACGAGACAAATAAATATGAGTCAGATGAAAAAGCAAAAAGATGCTAGTATCTTCTTCTATGTAAACATGAGGAAATGAAAGCCTTCTTAATGATTTTGCTCCACCAGAACTCCACAAGGAGTAATAAAAGTTAAAGTACGTTGAATTATTTATGTATTTTTTAATGTATTTGTTTTTTATTTTGTGTATAATTTTTTTTGTTTTCAACATCAAAACATGCATGCAAAACGTAATGCATTACATCAAAATATTTCTCATTCATTCTTTTATTAGTGTATAAAAATTAAAATCTATATGCACAATACAAAGAAAGTTATAACAATTTTAAAACAGAAGGTTTCTTGTTTTTGCACCTAACATGCAAAGGCATGAAACCATTTCCCCTTGCCCTCTGATCAGGAGATTGGAGGTTTTGAGGAGTGTTGAACCACCTCTTAATTGTTGTAGTTCCCAGGTCCACCCTGACCCAGGGTGGTAGCACCTGTTAGTGTCAAAACACTATGAAAGCATAAAAATACAATTTTATAGAATCACTAACAAAACATTTTATCTGTAGTTGAAGGCATACAATTACAGTTAAAATATATTTAGTTGAAGCCATACAATTGTTCAAAATATTTAGATTTCAGCATTAAATATCTCCTAGAGGTTAATATGCCACTAAACAAAATCAAACAAGCAACATGAAAGAACTCTTTCATGACATTAATCCATATAATATCCTACAATATCTTAAAGAAATCAAACTGTATTCTAAATTATAACTTCAACAAAACTACAACATAAAACACACCTATCACTACCTTTAGTAATCATGTCCCCACTAACATATCTATGCACAAAATCTGAGTATCATCTACCATGTCTTCAATTGTGAAAACATAATAATATATATTTTTATTACTTCAAAGCTCTCCCCCACCACCTCAAAAAAAATTTCAGCATTAAATAACCCATAAGGAATTGATATACTGTTAAAAAAACATACAAATACATACTTTACCTTGCACTCTGTTTCATCACAATATATATTTTTGAAAATATTAATGTCATGACTGATGGTGAAAAGAGTGAATAACTCTCCCATGACTGCTTGACCAAATTGGGTGATTTTAAAAAAATCTGTTATCGCTATAGTCCACCTTGAGCAAGGTCAATAATATATATATATATATATATATATATATATATATATTCTACATGTGTCTGGTTATCAAAGCATTAAATAATGATTATTTATATCTGTGTTGGTCAGATTGTTTTTTTTTTCTTAATTTGCCAATGAAATTCATTTGATACATTTTAGGTCTTTTATCTTTTCTGTCTCTATTCAACAATATAAAAGTTTTTAATAAGTTCAATGCTATGTAAGCCTTTCTTTTTATTGTCTCCAATTTTTCAGGCATATCATTTTTCTTCTTTTGATATGTTCTTTAGTTTCTATATAAAAGCTATTGAAAGATGGCATGATAATGGACACTTGTTTAATTACGAGTAAAAATTGAAAAACATTTTTAAGATACTAAAATTTTATATTTAATTTTAGTTATAAATCTGATTTGATATCCTATTTATTTTATGTTTGTTTTTTTTTGGGGGGGTTTGTCCATTGGTGTCTATTTACTAATGTCTTCTTAATTCTCTTTGCCTGCAATTAAGAATCTGTCCAAAGAAACATCTAAGAACAATAAGAGGGGAAAAAAAAAAAAAAAAAAAGAAAAGTAAAATTGCTTATATTTTAATGGTTACTTTTGTCAGTGTATAATTTAAAATCATTCTCTCTCTCTCTTCTCACATAAATCTTTTGTCATTTTTAATTGCTTTTATCAATTAAGAAATTTGGTTCCATCAATATTTTTTTTGCATTTAACATTTTTCTCTTCCATTAGTTCAAACTTCTGATGACAAAAAGCATTGAATTAGCTTGAATCAAAGACATGACTCTGATATCACAGTTTGAATTTATTAAACAAGTGCTGGATAACATTCAAACACTCATATGATTACACATGTATAGTAACACAAATTCTAGTCGGGGACAGAGGTTAAATGTATCAGTTTTATTTTTTTTATGTTAACTGCCCTTCAACCTGGTGAATATAGACAATGTTTTGGCTTTTCTTATTGCAGTTCACTGACTTTATAGCTACTCAACCATCTTTTCACTCAATTTCTACACTAAGCCACTTTCTATAGTAGTAAAAAAATGCTGTTTAAGCATGAAATGCTATTTTTTATTTTTACCCAAAATTTGATTAAATCTGATTTGATTAAATTTAAGCAGTAAATCTGTTATGCAATGGAAAGCAAGAAGTTGAGAATTAATGCAATTAATATAGAACACAAGCAATTATATGTGGAATACACTTTAGTATTCCACACTGTCAGATTTTATTATGCTAGTTAATGTTTTTGTAATAAAATTGGTATGAACTAATTGAGGCTTGTAATTTTTTCAGGATATATTTATAGTAGCAGTTTCAATTTATAGAATTTATAAATATTGATAACGTGTTTTAGGAATGTCAGATTTTATTATGCAAAGTACAACAAATTTTCATTTATAAATCCAAAAGATATTGGTTGCAAAAACATTAGATGAACAAATTATTCCATATAAAACAATAGGTTTATTAAAGTATATGTTAATAGGACCTCCTTAACATTTTTATAACCTTCATCAATCTTTCAACCATTGATTTTATTAACTGTTCTTCTGTTTCAACTTTGCAGCAGTTTTTATTGCTTCCTAGGTATCTTTTCATGAATATTGTTTTCCATTCTTATATACATCTCTTTTAATGATGAAACTCTTTTGTTATTTTTTTTAATATTAGATTTATATCTGGAGAGGCTGGGGACCATTCCATTAATTTATTGCCTTTTGATATCTTTTTTGGTAAGGTGGGCAATAATTAGCTTTGCAAAATGTAAAAGAACATTATCTTGCATGAATATACTCTTTAGCTTAAAGGTTTCTGGTTGTGACCTGGACCATTTTCTCTTTTTTAAATCTTGACATGATTATCAATTTTGAAGGTTCTTATAATTTTACTGCTTACAATATTAGACTGAAACATTACTCTTTCCTCCTCTGCCATAGTCATGTAGGTTGACTATTTCCTTCAAGGATCCAGTGTCTGGCTTGGCCCATTTGTTCCAGACAATGTAGCTCTAGAGTTATTACTAGAAAATTGCTGTTGAGAAATCCGTTTTCAACTACTTCTTTGCTCAAGTTACATGTTTCTCTTTGTTAGATTTATTTAAAACTGGTAGTTTGGTTGCTTTCATATCCTTAACCAATGTTTTGTTTTTATATTCTGCATCTTTTCTTTCTGTTTACATTCATAACACCAGTTTCTTCAAACTTTTCTACTAGTCAATCCCTTTTCTTGATTACCCTCTTTTGTAACCTTCATAAAGCCAGTTTCTGTTTTTGTTTCTTTAATTTCTTTACTGCTTGATTTTTTTTTTTTTTTTTATATGTATTCAGTTATTTTGTTTTTTACAATTTTCAATTTTGTGTTCCTATTGTTCCATAATTTTACAACATCTTGTCTTATTTTTATTTTTTTTCCCTTACAATTGATTTCTATTTTTTCTATCTGAAATTAAACAATATCAAATATATAATTTATTTCTAATACAATGAATAACCCTGGAGTTGCATAATAAAATTTTATGTTACCAAATAAGTTATTCACTATTTCTAGTAAAAATGTTATAAAGTGAAATTCATATGGTATATGCTTCATATAAATATATCTCTAAAATTTGACCAACATTATTATGGATTTTACTGTGAAAACATTGACTTGTTTAATCATTTTTGATATAGTGTATAGGAGATTTCAGTTACAAAAAGCCAAGTGTGTGTACATTTTTATTTTTTATACCAGCAAATCAAGTTCCTATTGGGGTTTATTTTATAGTTAATTCTTAACACTTACATCTTGCATTGTGTATTTGTAAATGTTTTGAATAAATTAACCCAATTATTCAAAGACTTGAATAAATTTGAATTAATTAGCTAATGAATCTTCAGAGTAAAATTCTTTTGAAGAATCCATTCTATTTAATCTTTTCCCTGCACATTTACAAACACAGATGTGAAAAGAGGGATACTGATCATTTAAGCATTCCATACTGTATCCCAAACAAATAGTAGACAATGATCTTGCTTTCCCTCCTCAGGTCAATGTACTGATGATGAGGTTGGGGAGGGGCTTTGCTGATGGCATAGATATTGATAGTTGAGATAAGAATGATCTTGAACAAAGAACAGAACTCAAGATAAACCTTTCCAAAACAGAAACTATGATGTGGAATTGGAATGAAAACAATGATGGCACATACTCTAAATCCATCATAAAAATTCAGAATGTGGAATTAGTAAATACTAAAAACTTTAAATACCTCAGCATATGAATTAGTTATAACAAATTTAATATTAGAGATAAGGAAATTGAATATAGAATAGGCTGCAGTAGAGGTAGTTTTGCCCAACACTACAAATTAGTACAAAACCAGAACATTAACCTGGAAACTTTAGTCATGTTCATAAATAGCTTCATCAGATCAAGACTTTCATTTGGATGTCATGCATGATGCTAAACCCATACAGAAATGTCTAAACAACAACAGCAACAACTAAAAGTGATATGACATGTAAATCAAAGAAAAAATAATGGCTTAATCAAAATGCTAACATGTCACACTACTTCAAATAAAAGGTTAGGAAGGGAACCCCCATCAATATTAGAAAGAGATATAACAGCTACTGGACATGAAAAATCTATTTTCCTGAAAAATTGTTTTAAGAGAAAGATTTTATAAATTTCAATTGAAAGCAGTACTGGCCAAATGTTTCCATGTAGGAAAACAGCTAATATTACCATTCCTTGGATATCTATAAATACCACTACATTGGTTATTTTACTAAAAGGAGTTTGCCAAATTTTAATTATTTTCAGTTTACTCTTTATAATGGCAGATAAATATGGAATAATGATTTAACAAAAATCTGAATGAAATGTCAAAACTAAAAAATTAATTTTTAATAAATGTCTTTAGTTTTGAGATTGTAATGCTTGCTGAAGCATTTGTTTGAAATGTATTACAATACTAATTATGTATGTTTCTTATCTTAGTACAATGGAGATCAACTGGGTGATAGGTCTCTACTGATAATGCATCTACTGTTGCTGTTTGTAGTAATAATTTATTTTTGCAAATATCAGGCTGACTTCATATCTAACACATGTCTCTTCTCATTGTTCTCTTAAATTTGCTATTGTCATGTCAATGTTTTTTATTTGCTGATTTAATATATTGAATCACTGTTTATTTTCAAAAATGTCTTGCAATTTAATTTAGTATAAAAATTTTCTGCACTATGAACTTGTCATCCGAGGCTGATGAGAGGCTTTTTTTAATGTTTAACCACTGACCTTTTTCAAAATAATTCATTAAACTGCTCTAAATGTGGCAGCTCTTCAAATTACTTGGCTCTTTCAGTGCAAATTCCATACGATGACAGATTTGCTGTTAGGAAAATAATTTGAAGTGTGTGTGTGTTTTAAATAAACTTTGACTTTTTTCATTTTAATTTTTTTTTCTTCTGTTAAAATTGTGAGAACTTTTTTGTTTAACCATTCATTGCACTGTTGACATTTTTGTACAGAAATTTGCTGTTTGGTTGAACATGGTCAATTTTCAAAATCTTTTTTTTTCTTCTTTTTTTTTTTTAACAGGTGTTTCAGTCTCCAAAACTGAATCCTGTTTCATGAATAGTGCATGAGCATTCAAAATAGTTTCATCCATTTAAGAGTTGCCACCTCTTCAAATAGTCGTCAGCTTGCATTTGCAATTGATTAACATTTGAAAATTTGTTTTTCTTGAGTATTACTAAGTTTTGTTAAATCCATTTGAAATAATCAACTCAATAAAATCTGGTAATACTAATTAAAAAAATATCTGTTAACGATATCAGTTAATGTTTGTGAATCATTAGTTCTTAACATTTTTCAAGAACCTATAAAATCTTAAAGCTAAAAACTTTTAAAAGTTGTTAAAAATTTAATATTAAAGTGTAAATAGCAAAATGTTATATTTCATCTGATGTGAAAATTAAGTTCATATCAAGATGCTACTAATAAAATTTAATATGCTTGCTGTTGTTGCTTTTTCTGAATTAACTTTAAAATATGTGGCATTTTTGTGCTGAGAGCAATCTTGATATCATGTTGAGCATCCCATAGCTTTTCGAATTTCGTTTCTAGATGAAGCAGGAAATGAAAGTCTTATGTCAGAAAAATATGCACTTGCAAACAGAATAACAACTCCAAGGGATTTTTCTTTTTTTTTCACTGGATTTGGAAATTGGAAACATTTTGATCAGTATTGCTCAAAAGTGTTTAGGGATTTTACTTAAAAATCTATTCTAGATGCCAGTTTTTTTTTTTGGGGGGTAAGCATTAATATGGAAAAGTTCAGCAAGGCCTCTGATTGGGAGATTGGAGGTTTTCAGGAGTGTGGTAACACCTGTTAGGGTCCCAGCTATGGGCAAATAGTAAACCTCAACACCTGACCAGCATTACATTTTATAGCAAAATGACCAACAATACATTTTATTTGTAGTAGTAAGCATGTACTTGCATTCAAATTATTTAGATTCTAGCATTAAATAATCCATAGAGGTTGAAAGGCTGCTAAACAAAATCAACCAAACAACCAACATGAAACAACTCTTTCATGATATTAATCCATATAGTATTCTACAATTTCTTAAAGAAATCAACCTGTATACCAAAAATCTTCAACAAAACTACAGCATAAAACACACATAACACCACTAATAATTACATCCACGCAAACATGTATATGCACAAAAGCTGAGTATCATCTACCATGTATACAATTGTGAAAGTGGAATAACATATTTTTATTACTTCAATGATCCCAAGAAAATTAAATTTTGGCATTAAATAACCCATAAGAAGTTGAGATATCATTAAACAAATAAAACAAACCATCCACTCTCCCAAAATTGCCATAGGCACCAAATATAAAGAAGCATTGCTATAAATAATTCCAGTTTTTTTCTATAGAATAATACTGTTGGTTCCACCCTAAAAAGACTTAAAGCAAAATGGATCTAAAAAGTTATACTTCTTGAAAGTCTCATTAAGTTTGGAACACGGCAAATTATACTAATGTTGGTTTAAAGAGTTGAATGCATGTGAAACATGATTGACCAATGAAAATCCAACAACACAAAATTAAAATTAAAAATACCAGAATTTCTTTTTCTCCATATCTTATTCTCGGGTGAAGTGAAACATGTTAGATTGATAAATGTTTCCTATTTGTTCTTTATCTTATCAAACTCATTAATATAAAAAGATAATAGCTGTCAAATGGAAAAGGATCGAAAATTGAATCTAAATAAATGTTAGCAAGTTAATTCTTAATATGAACATATTTTCATCATTTTGTGCATTTTTTTTTATGAATTATCAGCAACACTCTTCTCCTTTTGTTTAAAGAAAATTGATAAGAAAACCTTAACTATGCCAAATCAATACTATTGTTTATGTGAAGAAAGCATTGAAAAGTTGAAAGGATTTAATTGCTCTCTTGGTATTTCATGTGTGTATGTTTGAGAGTATTTGGGCATTTTAAAAATTTTGCTGTTCCATAAAGTTATTGATAATGTGCTTGTTGAACTCTCATCATGGTGATTTTACAGTTATTTCCATTCTCTCCTCCATCCTTTGCTGTATAATTGGTGTATGTTATGTTGAAATCAAAGGCAAACTATTAGTTTTATGTACTGGAATAAACTTGAGGATTGTTTGGTTCCTTTCCTTCTCTCTTGTGGTCTTGTTGTATTCTTCAGAGTGGAAAATCACTTGGTAAGAATATGGATTTCTTCTTGACTATTTAATAGTTACTCTTTTTATAACTCTTTCAAGTGAATATGACCACATGCACTGCCTCCTTGATCTCTGTTGATTGACACAATATCCGGTAGAGACATCCTTTAGGTCAATATGTCCTATCAATCAATAAGGATTGCTTCATATTATAAATTATTACAATAAATTATCCTGTATATAATAAAAATGTTCTTTTTTTTTCTTCTTTGATATTATTAATTTATTAAATCTCCAAAGAAAATTCAACTTTGTCAGCCATATTTGTACAGAGCATTTAAAAACTTTAAAAAAAATTTTATTTACTGTTGGACTAATGTATTCATTTTTGTTACTATCACAATATTTTGGATGTTGTATCCTTGGCCTTCATCAGGTATCAGTTGACGTGGGTAACCTTCATGGAATTTCAGACTGAACCTTTTATTCAATCTGTGAGGGCAGATTGTTTTCATTCCACTGTTTGTGGCCAATTAACCACAGGGCAGTACCCAAGAGGATTAAAAAATTGGTCAGTAAATTGGGGATTTTGATAGGAGTTCAATCCTTCAGCTGAGCATTCTGACTATATTCAAACTCAGTGGAAATACAACTAAACAATTGCTGAACAATTAACTAAGAAAACAAGACGGCTCTCCTTTAATCATCTTTTAATTTCCATCAGCATGGCTGATGCTAACCTCCAGGAATGTGATTCCTTGTGCCTTCTCAGGCTAACGTTTTCAGCTGATATGAAATGGAAAGAGTCTATTTAATCAATTGCTAAGAAAGTTGGTTCACTATATCATGCTAGACAATTTTTCTTGACAGAATCTATCTTATAAGTCTACCATTCATCCTTGCTTTGAATATTGCTGTCACATCTGATCTGTTGCTCCTACTATATATTTAGAGGTACTTGATAAAATTCAAAGAAGAATCAGCAATGTTATTTTTCCTAACCTGACATCTTGGCTTAAGACCCTTTCCCACTGACCTAACATAGCTTTTCTCTACCTTTTCTGTAGATAATTTCATGGTAATTGTTTTGATGAGCATTCTGCTATGGTACCTACACAGTACTAGATTGGCAGAAGGTCTTATCATATTACAGTTG
The DNA here is from genome assembly GCA_903632075.3 of Acanthosepion pharaonis. NCBI lineage: Eukaryota > Metazoa > Mollusca > Cephalopoda > Sepiida > Sepiidae > Acanthosepion > Acanthosepion pharaonis. The sequence continues at coordinate 267,996 of CAHIKZ030001074.1, forward strand.
AAATGGTTAGATGTAACCATAAATTCTATGCTAACAGTTTCTTTTATTGCACTTTTCACTTGTAGAACTCTCGTCTTGTTTCTTGCTTCCAAGTCAATTTTGATCTTCAAAAGTTTAAACGCAATGTCAATCACTATCTTCTGTCTTAATTCTTGTTCTTTTATTGTCCTCCCTCCTTAATAGTTTTTCTCAAATTTTGTAATACTCAATAACCTATTGTGTCTTCGTGGCTTTATTGCCTTGCTCGGGTGAAATGATAAAAAGAAAAAAAAAAAGTAAAGGCATTCCTAAACATGAACAATAGAATGAGAACCTTCAGTTTCTATAGATTGAATAAATTGTTCACTTAAAAATTCCTTGAAGGAATTTAAACACCTGAAGAAGGCTAACAGACACAATGATTGAAATAATTGCAAAGTTGAGAAAATTAGTCAGATTTTAAATGATAATTCCTCATCCCAAAAAATTCAGATATTTAATTTTTTTTTTTAAATATTTGAATATTTTGATTACAGGTTGTAATGGAGAAAAAGAATTACAGCCTGCTTATTTTCAACTTTACCATGTAAAAAATGGCAGCATATTTGAACTTGATGTTTTATGTTCATACTATTATGTTTTCACATGTGAATTTAAAAAATATTTTTCCAATTATGATTAGTGTACTTTGGTCTTTAACATAATCAGTCTTTTCAGCATTTGGCTTTGTAAACAAGTTTGAACAATCTGACATTGTCATTGCAAAGACACTGCCACTTGGTAGTGTAAGGAAAACAACTATATGATACACACACACACACACACACACACACACACACACAAATTGTGAAGACATCTTACAGACCATTTAGCAGATACAAATTCTATTGCACAGCATTACAAGATACATTCCTGTCCACTAGAGGAAAATACTTGTTGACAACACCAATAAGCTACAACAGGAAAATAATAAACAAATCTTTAAATTCTCAAGGCCGTCTATATCAAAAGCAATCAACCAACACTGAACAAAATTTATTATGAGTATAGTAGCAATGTTTTAAAATGCATTTGAGTTGACTAACATTTAACACCATTTTGCAGCTTACCATCTCTGGTTATCGCCAATTGAACATTGTAACCAAAACACTTAGTTTTAAAATAATTATAGCAGAGTGCATTCACAAAGTAACTATCACAATGATTACCTGTCTATATCTCTCAGATGAGGTATTATGACTACTTACATTATTTACATTACTTGGAATCTTATCCTCATCTTCATTGCCATATTCACAATGTTTCGGATATTATATGCTCCTGCCTTTTTCAGGTGATTGGAATTTCGAACCGAATCCTTTATTTTGTCCTCCAGGGTCAATTGTTCTAGTTCCACGTGTCATACTTCTTCCAGATGTCTCAGTTGTTTCATTTTAACTTTCCAAGTTTTTGGTTCGCCACTGCTATAGCCTTGTATTGAACTCACAACTCTTTGGCTCTAGTTACTGGATCTAACCAACATCTTTATCCACTGGGCCATGTGTCCTTACATGTATCTGAAATGTTGTGAATATGGCGATGAAGATAACAGTTTGAGTAATTTATGAATAAAAATGACAATAGGAAAACTGGTAATTGCTGACGCGTTTCGTCCAATGTGGACTTTTTTGTATTTTGCTTTGATAAAGTCCACATTGGACGTAACGCGTCAGCAATTACCAGTTTTTCTATTGTCATTTTTATTCATAAATATTGTCTTCTCTACTGGTTAAATCAGAGAAATTTTCATACAAGTTTGAGTAATGTAAATAATGCAAGTAATCACGATGATTACAGTTACATTAAATTTGTCTTGGCAATTCATTCCTAAGGATGATCTCGGAGAAGATCGAAAGTACTTGGTTTAACAAAAACTACAGCAACTTAGCATCAAGAAGATAATTCGAAAAATAGAAAGGATTATATGTCTATATTATTTAATTAAATATGCTTAAATGAAGATATACTGCCTCTCTCTCTCTCTATATATATATATATATATATATATATATATATATATATACATACACGCACACACACACACAATATACTCGTGTATCATGCAACAGTTGAAGACCTAATTTTGAAGCTAATTTTAAGGGGGTCACATCATGCTGGCTCTGGCTATGCCTTTGGCTAAACTGTATCATTTACCGTAATCAAAAAGTACAGCTATATTTAAAGTAAACATGGTTTTGATAAAACTGATGTTTTACTTAACTGCCTCCAATATATGTAATATTCCCATATTAGAATTGTATTATAAAATACAAACAGCAAATATGCATCTTTTCCATTGTTTGTCTTTGTAATGTTTAGGCGTTTCTCATTCGGTTGTTTATGGGTGTATGCATTTATGCAACGAGTATAGTGTTACTAATGATACTTTTATTATTCTCTTTTACTTTTAAAACTTATTTAACTAGAAGATAGGATAAACAGATAGAGGAAAATAGGTTAATCTATTGTAATTTGGTCTCAAAAATGAACACACATGATAAAATCATTTTTTATAGGTGAAAATTTGGGGTTGCACAATACATAAGATCGTACATTACACAGTATATACAGTTTTGTGTGTGTGTGTGTGTGTATATATATATATATATATATATATATATATATATATATATATATATATAGTGCGATGGATAAATTGCCATCTAAATTATGCAAAAATGAAAATAACTGACATCTCATTTTAACAGATATATTTACCAAAATTACATAAAATTATCTTGAAATACTAAAGAGTAAATTTATTCAATAAAATGCCATTGGCTTCAACCACAACCTCCACACGACTTCAGAATCTCCTGCAACTCTTCTGGATGGTCTCCTTGTTTAAGTTGGTGAATGCTGCCATAATCTTCGCTTTTAGTTCATCTTTGGTGTTACAAGGAGTTTTGTTGGTCTCTTGCTCAACTGCACTCCATACATAATAATCAAGGGAGTTGCAACCTGGAGAGTTAGGAGGCCAGATGTAAGGGGTGATATCGTCACAAAAATTGTCTGACAGTCATGACTGGGTTTCTCCTGCTTGTATGTCATAGTGCAGAATCCTGTTGCTAGACATAGGGTCTTCCAGTAGCCACCCTCTTACCAGCACTAACTCCTCAAGACACTTGATGTAAGCTTTCATGTTGAGTTGGAGGTCCTCACCAACAAATTCAGGAGTTCTTATCAGAATGAGCAGAGTGAGTTTTCCAAGCTGCTGTACCTTCATAACCACCATTAGACTCATCCAGCTCTTTCCAAATCCCCTTCACGGTCCTCAGATTGATACTCAAACACTCTGAAATGTTTGTATTGGAGTTTCAGGTATTAATGCCAAGCAGTACGGCATGCCGTTTCAAAATTTCTGGTCATGTTAATTCCATTATAGTGCTCATTTTCTCACAGATGGTGACCAACTGACCCTACTATCCTGTGGAGTAGACAAAATCACAAACAATGTCCATGCACAAAATTAGAAATATAAAATAGTGACAATTTACCTTTCACACCCTGTATGTGTGCATGTATCCGTCTGTACGTACATATAGGATGATGTAGTTATTTGTCCTCTTCGTTGTTTTTTTTTTCCTCTTTATACTCACTCCTTATTAGTTTTCACCTTTTGTCTCTTTTCTTTCAATTGTAGATCTTTTAACTTCTGTTTTTCCATATATATATATATATATATATATATATATGCATATACATGCATACATACAATCAAATGGATAAATATAGGCAGATGCATGAGCAAGCATTTGTATACAAATACACACATGTACATATATATATACCCTTTAGTGTAAGAAAAATCAATTCTCAATGTTAAATAACAGCTATTTAATATATTGCAAAATATACATAATGCCCTATGTTGGTTGCAAAACTTGTAGCTTTTTTGTGCAAACAATATAGTATATTGATTAATGTGTTTTTGATTAGTTTGCTGAAATTTTTTACGCCAAAATCTGGTTAGTACATGCATAATACTTGATTAGTGCAGTAAAATATTCTTCAATTTAACCATAGTAATTGAAAATTGATTTTTTTTTTTGTTACCAATTAATTCAAAATTTTCTAAAATTTAAAAATGGAAAATTTGGTAACTATTAAGTTTATATTTGATTAATGCGTTTTCGATTGATGTGTACTTTTTAATGTACACATTAGCCACACTAATCAAGGAATTCCTGTGTGCATGTATATGTGTGTGTGTGTATATATATATATATATATATATATATATATATATATATATATATATATATATATATAAACTTCATGCATTTACATAAAAAAGATGAAAAAATATCATGAGGCTTGTATTTTCTTTGCTAATTGCTCAAAGAAGAGATGGTGGAAGTAGCACATGGTTAAAATCTCAATTGTTTGCATGACTTCCTGCATTATTTTCTATGATGTTGTCATATATTATGGCAGGGGTTTCAATGGTTTGAACATTGAGAGCCGATATTTATGGGGTAGGTTGAATGATAAAGGTTTAATAAATGTAGAATAAATTAATCATACCATAGAGAAAATTATTTGAATTTTTTGCCTTACCATGTAAACATTGTACTGGGGGAGGGAGAATTGAAGGAAATAATTTAATTGTACCAGCATTTATATTTAGTACACAAGTAGTATAGAATTTCAGTTTCATGATATACCAAGGAGAGGTTAAGCAATGTCAAACCTGGTCAGTATCTCAATGAGTCACCACTTGGGAATAACCAGGTGCTGTAAATTTGGATGTGCAGCTGGTATAATGGATAACAACTGGAAATCAGAGGGTTCCAATTCTAGTCAGGATTGTTATACAAGGTCTGTCTGAAAAGTAACAGGACTGGTGTCAAAAACAATTTATTTCAATTCCAAACTGCATGGTTTCCCTTTCAAAGTGAACCCCCTCGAGTCTAATGCATTTTTCCATCCTTCTCTGCCAAGATTCTATGCACTACTGGAAGGATTCTTGTTGGATGCCCCTCAGCTCTGTTATGTTCCTCTTGATGGCCTCCATGTCTTCAAAACAGGTCCACTTAATGATCCCTTTAAGCTTGGGGTAAAGAAAAACTCACACAGAACAGGAGATTAGTGAGGTTGTGCATTCTTGTGGTGATGTAGCTATGATTTGTCCTGCCACAACTCTTGTCTCTTCTTGTACACTGAGCAAAACAAATGTAGCAGGATCTCTTTGTAGACTTGCTGATTGATCGTCTGGCCCTTTGGCAAGAACTCACTATAGACAATGCATCTCATATTGAAGAACAGATAAGTCCCATTACTTTTGAGTCATACCTTTTTTTTGGGGGGAGGTATGACTACATCTCTTCTCTCCCCAGATATGGGTTAATTAGGACTTGTATCTGTAAATCATTATTATTGCCAAGAAATTCTTTCAGTATAAAAATATTTTCTGGCTTTAAATAACCAGCAAAAGGTTGATAAGTCATAAAAAACAAATCAATAAACATTATATCAAAGAGATATGTCACTGTTTACTAAAACAATCAAGAGAATATAGCAGTCAGATTTGCAGCTATTGTAACTGAGAGGGTAAAAGCCTTATAGTCGTACAAGATCACGGGCCTATAGAAAATATACATTCACTTCCATTTTACTTTTTCTGTAGAACTTATTAATGTTAGGATTTGATTCTAGCAGTTAATGCAAATTTTTTGAAATATATATTTGAACTTGTCTGTATTTATGCATATGAAAAAAAAAAAAGAAAATTTTAAAATAGGTAGATTATGATGATGATAGGTTCTTGTTTAAATTATTTCAGCAGACAAGTCGTCGTGCATCAATTCAAAATAAAATTTTGTTTTTTAATCTTAGTTTCAGTCCAACATAAAATCTCACTTGAAAAAGGACAGCAAATACTGAATGTTAAAAAAACCATGCAAAAGGTTGGAATTGATAGACAGTAACTTTTTTTTTTTTAAGTAAATTTATCTATTTTGTTTTATTTTTTAATATTTGAATTTTATTGCAAAATTTTATTTGATTAATAGTTAGTTTTCCATTCTATCAACTTGTTGAAAAAATTTTTTTGCAAATATTTTTTCCTTGATCTCTCATTTTGAATACTTTGATCAGGATTGATAATCTCTTGAGTACTGTTTGGGTTTAATGACACCTGACCGCCATACTATTCATATTTTAATCTCACTAAAGTTTAATTTCTAATTTTATGACAGTTACTTGTCTGAGAGATTAATACCAAATAGGCTACCAAGTTCTTGAAATTTGCCTGTGATCCGTTTCTATCTAATGCTCTCAGTTTGAAAAATACCGGGTTATTCTCCTCCTCCGTCGGTTTATTAATTTTGTTTTTTTTTTTTTTATTTGGTGAGTAGGATCGTTTTAAATAATATTAATAACAGTTACAATAAAATGTGTGTGTGGCATAGTGGCTTTCATTATAGAAAATGGGATTATCATCCAGAATTCAAATTCCAACTAAGGCTATTGCATTTACTTTTAAACAAATACCCTTGGAAAAGTATGAATTTATATCTCCCCTTCAGCTAGGAGTTAATACAGGAGTAGACTGGGTTCTCTAGCTTTGGTTGGTAACCAATCGAGGAAAACTCAAATTCAAAATCAGCCTGAAGAGATAGGGGCTCCATCAGGTTAACTTGACCTAGATATACCCACTACTGCTGTAGCTGCATGTAGTGGCTCAATGACTAATAGGTTATTGTATTCATAATGTGACAATAAAATTACTTTGAATTTGTATCTCTTTATAGGTTACATTTTGATTTTATTCAAACCTTAAACAAAAAAAAAAAGTCCCTTGTGATAATCAATGCTGATCTATTCATATAAACAAATAGTTTTTTTTGTTACTTTTCTATTACATATTGTTTATCAAGCAAATTAACACCTCCATTTGTGTTTTTAAACCTTGAAATTTCTGTTTCCAGCCCAAACTAATTGGCACAAGACTCCTGCTTTAATTGTTTGTGTATTGTGTTGTTTTCAGAATTGTCTCAAAACAGAAATCAAAATTGTAATGAGCAAAAGTTAAATTTACCTTGTTTTAATACTTCTGAACAACTTTTATTAATATCATTAGAAGCAATGGTTGCATTGAAGTTCTTCAATGAGAACTATCATTTTACTAGCTGAATATTCTTGTTGATATATTTATGTTGCCTGCTGTACATGATTTTTACTGTGTTAGCAGACAACATGAATTGCTGTTCATATAGATTCATTATAAGATAACACTTTTATTTGAATAGATGTATATGCACAACTGTAATTTTTCATTTTTTTTAATTGTTCATTTAGTGAATAGTGACATTCGATCATCTGTGTGATTTTCAAAGAAATCTACTTCCACCCACACTGACCCTTAGACCAGTATAAATATTAAATCATAGGAGAAAGGTGTATTAAATGTGCACACATACATATATATATATATATATATATATATATACATAAGTTTGCAGGATGTTGCAATGGAAAAATCTTATCTATTTGTCAATATAGATGTCATTATTTTTTTGATCACGTCACTTTGGATGTCATCATGAAAAAAAAAAGACGTAAATGTAGAATAACAGAAGTAAAATACCAGACTGCAAAACAATTCAAAAGAAAAGATCAATTAGATGCATGAATAAAAAGTGGCTACATTGCAGATCAAAACTAAAGACATCAAAGCTGAGATGCATTGGTGAAGGAAAATCTGGGATACATAGTAGATGTTGCTTCCAATCCAAGTGGAAATGACTGCAAAAACACCCCATCTCCACATTTATAGACAAATTGTACAAATTCATACTGGAATTTCTTCCTTGCTAATAGGCCACTTCTCAGTCTCATCTGCTAAATTTTTGTTCTTTCTTGTTTTGAAACGTCTCATTTCGTGTGCATGTGTAAGCGTGGCAACATTCACAAAGCCCAGTCCAATGAAATCCTAGCAGATGGAACATGTCACAAAAACCTTTCCAGTTTGTTTTATTTATATATATATATATATATATATATATATATATATATATATACTCACACACAAACATACAGTATGACATATGTTTGATAATGTAATAGTCCAATGAAATTAAAAGCAATTTTTAAAATTGGTACTCTACATTAAAATTTTGTTTGTTAGTTGAAGTGATTGAATTTTTTTAAAACTTTTGAATCATTTTCATAAAATTCATTATATTGTTTGTATGGATTCTTTGTTTTAAACATACTTCTTCAATTTATCTATGTTAGTAAATTTGTAAGAAGGATCTTTGAGTTATGAAGAGTTTCTTGGATTGAGGAATTGGAGAGCTGAGTTTGAATTTCAGTTGAATTTGTTACATTCACTTACATGCAAATATCCTTGTGAAATGTATGAATACATCACTTCTCTCCTGAGCTATGGATAAATAACAGGACAAACTGGGTCCTATAGCCTTGGGTGGTAACTGGTCTAGGAGAGGGACAGCTCTAAATTCAGAATTCGACTACGAGTTAAGTAGTCTCACCAACCCATAATTGACTAATTGGAGTGAGTATGGCTACACCTTTGAAAGCATGGTCACTCAGGGATAGGTTTCTCCAACGGGAATGAGAAGGCTCTGGATTTATATTTGGGTTAGTAAATCTGTGGTAGAATCATCATGATCATTTTCAATTTGTATATATTTATGCATGTTTCAAATAAGGAAAGTGTAAATGGAGAAATTTTAACCTACAGATAAATATTTCAGGAAGGTGCAGTCAGAAATCAGGCTTGCAAATGATTATATAACATTTCATTTGCTTTACTCATGAATCTAAATGACAATAAATATCTTACATTTCTAAATATTTCTAACATTAATATCCAGGTCATTTATTTATTTATTAGTCATTATCTACTCTAACAAAAATATTCTCTCAGTGTTGCAATATTGAGAAGTCATTAACATTCCAAATTTTGTTCAATTTTTTTTGTTTTTATGCACACTTGATATTACTAATGTCAAATTTCAGCTAATTCGTTCTTTACACCTCATCAGTCCAAAGAAAATAGCATTGTTATATGTTACTTTTAATGGCTTTAGATTTTTCTTTTTTTCTAGTGATATGAATAGACTGTTTTGTCACCTTTTATTGTTTTCTTTCACATCTTGTGATTAATTTACACATGTTGTTTACTATTATTGACATTCAGACTAATGTCCTCATCTTTGTTATCCTAATGCTTCAGTTCAAACTTACCTGATCCATATCAACAAATACTTGGAAAACACAATGTCCAAAATATCATGATAATAACAACAAAGATGAGGACATTAACTCTCCTCATCATTACTGATGTTGCAGAAGAATAGTTTGGTCTTTTTCTCTTTTCTTGAGCACTTCAATGTCATTTCACTTCTTTAAAGGAAATAGTCGTTGCCCCCCCCCCCCAAGAAAATTCTTAATATTATTTCTGTTAACCTTTATAAAAGATGTGATCTCTTGTGTATAATTCTCAAAAATTTATCTATGTAAACAGAGGGGGGACTTTAAAAATGGACCATACTTCAATATAAATTTATATAATTAGTTTCAAGCAACTTTCTGCTGACTACACATTCTGAAATAGATCATTTAAAAACAAAAAAAAAACTACTATAAATGGTAGCTTTGACATTGGGAATATGAAATTTTGAAAGATTTTGTCTTTTGAAGTGAGTCACCTGCAACTGTTAGGTGAGTAGTGCCTTTGAATACAGCTGAGCTCACTGTGCTTCTTGAAAATATCTAAAAAAGAAAAAAAAATCATGTGAACATTACCAGAAGGCTATTAAGAAAGTAGGCATTGGGCAGCAGGTAATTTTTGTTGATGTTTAAAACAGCTTTAGGTTTATTTTTAATTTAAAAGAAACTATTAAGTAGTTTACAAGTTAGCTTAAAAACTGAAGCTACTAATTTTAAATCTGATCTGAGCTGCTTACAAAATGTAAAAATGTCTAAAAGTTATAAACTGCAAGGTTTTGTTTCTGAAAAAAAAAAAAAAAACATTTTTCTTGACATTTATTCATTTTTCTTTTCCTGAGTGATATTTTAGAAAAGTACTTTAGTACAGATCTTTGTTTTTTCTTTGTAGTTTTTTTTTTCGTTTTTACAACCACATCTCCCTCTTGCTTCCCACCCACCCCCACCTCTCAAATTTCTTCTTTTTCTTTCTTAACCCAATCTTAGTTCATATCTTAATAAACATGCACCTTATCCCTTCCTCTTCACTCAACTCTCCTCACCTTTGTAAATTTATAATGTATAATTTAGTTTCCAGTGTCATTCAGCTCCATAAAACTTCATTCACACTTCTTTTTGACAAGAAGATATTATGATGGCCCTTATAAAACACTCATCCTTTATATATATATATATATATATATATATATATATATATATATATATATATATATATATATATATATTATATCCAAGTATATAATTGGTATATATGGAATGAAATCCAATAACCAACAATTACTATTCTTAAAAGAGTGCTCAATACAAAGTAGAGCAGATATAATTATTATTTATAAAAATTATAACATAAGTATGTTATAAAATCACTACAAAAATAGCCATTTTGTTTCAACACACTCAGTGTCTTATCAGGTGATGATGTTGAAGATATCTTCAACATCATCACTTGATAAGACACAGAGTGTGTTGAAACAAATGGCTATTTTGTAGTGATTTTATATACTTATATATATATATATATATATATATATATATATATATATATATATATATATATATATATATAGATAATATAGATAACTAGTTTCGAAAAACCCTCAATTTTTGATTTGCTATCTCAAGGAAAAAAGGTTTTAAAAAAGAAGAGCTACAAACATGAACTTCTGCCGACAAAAAAATCAGCACAGATGCAGGTCTGAAGCCCAAAGAAAAAACCCGATATGAGTAACAACTAACTAACAAAGAGCTCAATACAACTATATATATATATATATATATATATATATATATATATATATATATATATATATATATATATATATATATATATATATATATATATATATATATATATATATATATATATATATATATATATATATATATATATATATATATATATATATATATATATATATATATATATATATATATATATATATATATATATATATATATATATATATATATATATATATATATATATATATATATATATATATATATATATATAATATATAAATGTGTGTTTGTGTGAAATGCTTCTACCCACCCTTCTTGCTTTCTCCCTTTGTTGCTGCTGCTAATCTCTTTTTTCACTCTCATGCACTGACCCAAACTATATCCATAGTTGGTTGGAGAGTTTTCAGAGAGCTCTGAGAATATAGTTGTTGATAAAAAAAACATAAAAACATTCAGAATGCCATGTCAGAAGTTCTATCTCAAGTGTCGTATTGTTGTAATGACCACGAACTGAGAATCAGTATAGAAGAAAGGGTCCATGATAATAGAAATTGTGAACTCAGAACAAAAAAAAAAAAGAAAAAAACTTGAAAGACCCTGTTAAATGCATTGATGTCAGGCAGCCTAGAAAAAAAAATGGGTCAGCTTGAAAAAAAATAACTTGCTTCACCTGTTTATGCTTCAGCATTGCTTGTTGCTTGATGAACTGGCTTTTAAAATCCTGGGGTAGGCTCTGGTGTGTTGTAATCTAGTCAACTTTTGGCTCTACTAACTTGGGGGTACCTATTCACTGACATCTGTCACAACATCAGATTTTAGTCTTTCTCTCTGTTACTATCTCAAGAGCAGTCATACTCTTGACTCCATATGCAGTTGTAGCATTTTAGTCATTTTCAATGTCATCCATTTTTGTTTTCTTTGTCTTTTTTTTTTTTTCTTTGTAAACCTACTTGCAAATGTTGAACAGACAAACATATGGAAGTGTTGAAAAGTTTTGTTAGTTTCTGAGAAGTAGGTCGTGAAGAATTTTTCGGCAACAGTGTGTATGTGCGTTTGAGAAAGATAGATTTTTTTTTTTTTTTTTTTTTTTTTTTTATTATTATTATTCATCCTAAGCAAGGCAGTAAAGCCATTATGGCACAAGGGGTTACTGGGTGTGGAAGAATTAGAAAACAGAAACATTAAAGAATGAGAACAATAGAAGAGTAATCAGGAAGAGACAGTAGATAAAAATTTTCATTGCATTTAAATTTTTACAGAAATTCTATATATCAAAATAATATTAGGCAATTGAATAACAAAGTGGAAAAATTCTGTGTAAAGCATTTTGTCCTCTAGAAAATAATCTTTTTATTGATGGAATATATTTGTGGGGGTAGGAGATATAGATATGAGTGTCAGACGAGGGGAGACATTGAGTTTTAAATTTTTATCAGACAGTGTCTGGACATACAACCTAGCCAATTTCATTAAGTTTTCTCAATGCTTTTCTTTTTAAGTCTACCACATTGTGATAACAGAAGATCTGCCAAGAAAGGTGAAATGTTGTGAGAATCTGGACACAAATTTACTGTGGAAGATTTATCAATCAGCATTTCTACTCAGTACATATTATAACATGTTTATGCTTATATCTCCCACTTCTACACATATGTAATTTCATAAATAAAAACATTTTAGTTTGATGAAATCCTTCTAGAGGATGAAATGCACTACACATAATTTTCCAATTTGTTATTCAGTTGCTAATATACATACATATATATATATATATATATATATATATATATATATATATATATATATATACACACACACACACACACACATTGCACATTTGAGTATGTATCAATAAGTTTGTATCCTGATAGCCAAATTTTAGTCTTAAAAGTTTTGCTGTGTAATGTTCAACATTTGATTTCTAGAGAAGCAGTAAGCTAAATGCATTAACAAAAAAGATTGTGTTGAAAATTTTTTTCTTCTTTTTCATTATTAGGCTACCAATTTAATGATGAGCTGACATTTATTTTAAATTTGAAGTCATTGCAATTATCTATATTAATTAAATGTATTTGAAAATAAATAGCTTGTGACTTGAGCTTGATACCTTTTTTTAAATATAGTTTAAATATTTATTATTATCTTATAATTTGTATGTAATAAAATTTAAAGTAAAAATTATAACAGTTATTTTCAAAAATATTTGTTAACAATTGTGTTTTATGAATGGGAGATTCTTAAACATACTGCCACTACTGTTATCAAACAGGAAAAAGTCTAGTCTTGGAGCCATCTATAAAATCAGGACAAAATGCAATGCATCCACTTATAGGGTTTTTCAAGTACGTCAAGTATTAGCTTCATTGAATTCAAATAATGTCTCCATCCTTTTATAGATGCCAGTTATGTTACAATGATACAGAAGTTGTTTAATTTTCAGTAAACTAGAAAAACAAAAAAAAAGATTTACTTTGGCCAAATATCCTACAAAATGTTGGAAGTAAATTTTAATTCATTTCATTTCAATCATTTAAACTCTACTAATTTACATGCAAGATGTGAATTGTTTGCATGAATCCAAGAATATACACTAGGATTTGCTTATTACAATAAGCAATCAAAACAATTTTCATTTCTATAAAACTTGGAATATTGTTTTCTTTTTTTCTTTATTTAAACTTTATAACATTTGCATATATAGATTTTTTTCTTGATGAACAACAATTGATATAAAGATGATATAAGCCTTATTTAAAAGAAACAAAAGGCAGTAAACAATTTTTTTTTTTTTGTTTACAAAAACCTTTGTTAATTTTGGGACATGGTTGCAATAATTAGGGTTTCAGTTAAATTATTAAAAAAATAATTTTAAAGAAAAACTGCAGATTTTACCTTTTAAAAGAATCACTTGGTTAGCTTTCCCATTATTTTCTTGTTTAAATATTCTCATATATGAGAGAGAGAGAGAGAGAATTAATACAAAGTCACTAACATCAATCATCTAAGTGACAAATTTTATATTTGTATTAATCCTATTAATGCTCTATCTCTGATATTGAGCACTTTAATGCAAAGGCTGCTTGCCTTAAATGTCCTTTCAGATTTTCACTGAGCAATAACATTTCTGGCTCCACATGATCTTTATCACTAATACATATTATAGAGAGAGATGAAAAAAAAATTTTTTTTTTTTTTTTAATTTTTTTTTTTAATTTTTTTTTTTTTCCCCTTCCTTCCTCATCCTAATGTTTAATCTCTTTTTCAGTAGACATTTAAAATTGAACATAATTTACAGTTATGAAGAGGAAATTAATCTTTTGGGAAGAATAGATTTGTATCATTATCACTTTATAATATTTGTAAATGAAATGATTGAAAAATAAGCGTACCAAAAATGAATTTCTAAACATATGAATTTAAAAAACAGAAAAAAAAAAAACATTCTGAAAATCTGCCAAAAATTTAGGTCACATTTATTTTTCAACCCAAATAGTTGTTCTGTATAGAAAGCTGATATTTATGCTTATTTTGCATTTATTTCATTCTTCAGAGTTGATTCATTCACGTCAATATCTTTTGGTTAAATACAAGAAATTGTCAAAAAGAATCTTGGCTGCTTGAAATGTCCTTGTTGCATAATTGTTTCAACAGTTATATATAATCAGGTTCTAGAAGAAAAAGTAAATATGATTGTCTATTTTTTATGTTTAACTTCATTAAGTTTTTCTCTTTTGCAAATCTCAATCTTGTCTCTTGCTTCTCTCTTCAAAAAAAAAAATCTGTTTGATGCCGTTTACCTTCCCTCATTGCAAATCTTGTGTTAATTCCTGCAACCTAAGATGTTTTCATTTTAGACAAAAAAAATAAAATAATAAGAAACAAGGCTGTTCATTTGTAACTGTTTAGAGTGCAAATCAAAATCATCTTTTTTTACCTGGGACCAGTGTGTTATGAAATTTCAATACTCATTTCATTTTTTTTTCTTTTTAAATCAGTTCATTCCAGGCAAGGTGATAATGTTACTAAGATGCAGTGGGTGTTACTGGAAGTAAAAGCGAATGATAAGAATTTAGAAGGAATAGGAAACCCAATACTAAACTGGAAATGAAGGATAAACGACTACTTCTGTTCAAGATACCGAGTAAGTGTGTGAACCGGATGATAGGTGAACCTATCTACTCCTGTTGAGGAAAAATAAATTTTCAGAGTTTAGGTGGAGATATTAGAAATATAGAGTTAAAGTTGACTTTAGATGGAATCAGATACCCAATCCTCAACAGGAAACAAAGGATAAACCTCTGGTGTAGCACCTGTCGATTTCAAGAGACCCTGGATCTATACCTGAAGAGTTCTGCCCTCTCCAGGGTGAAGGCTTGGGCTGAGTCTGTTGTTTTTTTTTGTTTTTTGTTTTTTTTTTATATGAGAGATCAACAGCTGCTCATGCAACATGTCTCCCCCTCTCTATGCCACCAATGTTGTCCAAGGGAAAAGCAGAGGCCAATACAGCTTGGCACCAGTGTCATCACAGGAGTTGCCAGAATGAAAAATGACATCTGTCTTAAGGACTCCGGCTCAGGTTTGAATTCAGAATTAAACCTCTACTCCTGTTCAAAAGACCTGGGTGAAGTGTGAACCGGATGATAGGCGAGCATATCTACTCCTATTGAGGAAAAATAAATAATAAATAAAATTTCAGAGTTAAGATGGAGATGTTAGAAATATATTTTTAAGAAATTTATCAAGTTGCCAATTTTTGATCCCTAATAGAGATAAAAAAATGAATTTCAGTATGCCTCATAAAAGAAACTGATCCATATATGAAAGTGATCTCTCTGTTTTGAATAAAATTGCAAGAACCAAACTAAGTATAAATTCAGAAAAACAAAAACAAACAATGTTCAGTATTTGTGATTTTACACATTACTGTACCTGCCCATTTCAGGATCTCTTGTCACATTGTTTAATCAGGATTTGATTTTATATCTTGTTACAACTATGTATCACTGTCCAGTTTCACATTGAGTGAAAGATGGTTTAAAATTGTTTAGTCAGGATTGTAGCTGAGGGCTGTGAAAACTTGGATCTCTTCCTGTCTTGACAAGAGATGGCACTGTTTGCCCTCAAGCAAGAAGCTTTACATAAGCCTGTAGCATCAGACAGCATTGGCGTCGTCTCTCATATAGGTTGCATACTCATGTGATGCATTTCAAAGATATCAATAAATTTTCTGCAGGTTTTATACACCAGACATAGAAGCCTCATCAATGCACAGGGTTAAGGTTTCATCCCTTGTACCAAGAATACAGTGCCCATCTGGTGCCAACCCCACTCAAATATTGACTCCTTAAAATGTATACTGTTATGCTAATTAGATTTTTCCAAGAGAATGCAAGAATAAAGCTGGAAAGATATGATTTTCTTTTGGCTGCACTGGAACTTTCAATAAAATGATTGGGTGCGACACATTCTCTTTCTTTTCTCCTCCCTCTTCATTTAATTCTTTTCTTTGATTTTTCCCTTAATTTTCTATTACTCTCTTTCTCTTCAACATTTCCTTTTCCTTTCTCGCCTCTTGCTTTCTTATTTCTATTTTTCTTCTCTCTCCTCCTCCTTGCACATCACCACATCACTATCATTTCATCTGTGCACACGTCCATAAATTCTGCATACCAATGTGGTGTCATTTGTTTGAAAATGAAGCTGACAGCTTGGAATGACTAGGAAAGGGAACAGTTCCATTCACTTCCACCATCACCACCACCTTACTAGCAGTAACCACATAATCATCATGAACCACCAACATACTAGCAGTAACTACATAATAATCGTTACGAACAACAACAACCACCACCACACAAGCAGTAACCACATAATCATCATTATGAACAACTGCCACCACCACCATACTAGCAGTAACTACATAATAATCGTTACGAACAACCACCATAACCACCACCATACTAGCAGTAACCACATAATCATCATTATGAACAACAACCACCATCACCATACTAACAGTAACTAAATAATCATCGTTACGAACAACAACCACCACCACACTAGCAGTAACCACATGATCATCATTATGAACAACAGCCACCACCACCACCATACTAGCAGTAACCACATAATTATCATTATGAACAACAACCACCACCATCATTCCTCTTTATTCTTGGGTGGGATTTTTCCTTGTTTGTGCTCTACCTGACACAATCAATACCAAAGGTAGCCATCAGAGATAACTAATCTGTCCTTGTTCTATTATAGATTTGATTTGAGAAAGCTAGATTGTGCAACTATATAAATGGTTTGTAGAAGACATATGACTGAAAGGTTTGCTCAAGGTTGGTTTGTATATAGACAGAATTAAACTTGATGTTGTTGCAATAAAGGTACCTCATCATTTTTTATTTGTTTTTTTTTATCATTGACATCTTGAAATTTGGTCAATCATCTTCAAAAGTTCCTTTTAAAATATCTCTTCTTAAGATTGTGATTTGCTATTAAAGCCCTTAGTTTGAACTGACATCAAAAGATTTCAATTTTGATTATTTTTACTTGGAAGACATGAAAGTGAGGAATATTTGTTTTTATTTTTATAACATAAACTAGAGTTTCATGTATGATTTGTGCAAAAAGCAAAATGGAATGACAGTATTGACAATTTTGATATTAGTGTTTATGAACCTAATCCTATGCTGAGAAAGGTAAGATATGCTCGTTATTCTCATGTAATAAGTGAATATGTGGGTTTTACAAGGGGTTGCTGAAAGGTTCTTAGCCTGACACTCTTCAAAAATAAATTATTTTAATGACCAGACATGAGAAGATTGAGTTTTGTGTATTGGGTGTGGCCAAGAACATTTCAGTTCACACTTGTATATTTTACAAGCACAAGCACAAAGGGACAAAAACAAAAATGTTGGTAAATTTTAAGTATATTTTTCATTTTAGGCCATATAAAAGTTCTTGGCATTGCCTGCTTTCCAAACTCTAACCAAATTAGCATTTTTTATATTTAAGGACCTCTTGGTTGGGTTGAGAACTTTTCAGCACTCCACATAGGATAAGCTCAATTGTAATATATATATATATATATATATATATATATATATATATATACACACACACACACACACATTAAGCACAAGTTTCATTTATTTCTATTTTTAATTTTAATTTTTAATCTGTATGTTAATCATAGTTTTTTCCACAACTGGTGTGGATGCAATTTAAAATATATGATGGTTTTGTTTCATTCATTGTACATTCAACATAGAGCATAAAAGTAACAATAGTAATCCCACTTCATAGATTGTTAAAATCTTTTTAAATACAATTCAAAACCAGAATTAGATACATAATGATCATTTGAAACTTCATTACTCCAACTATTAAATTACAGTTTTTTTTTCATTTCCATCTTAAAGTATTTCTCAAATCTGATAGTCGAACTAAACATTGGTCATAAATTTGTTTAATATTTTTTAAAAAATTGTATATTGTTTGCTGCATATCAAAAATGTAAAAGTTGTGCCCTTGTAAAACAATATATTTTTATACTAATCTATTACTTAATTGTATAAATAAAAATTTAATTAATATTGATAACTAATGTAAAATGGATGATGTCATGGCTCATTAATTGAAGACATTAATTCTTTAACCAGCTTAAGTAATCATAATAGAAAGATAAATGTTTTTTTTATTTTAAAATAATAAATTAAAATTAGTAATCAAAATGTTAATGTTAGATTTAGAATTTCCATTGTGAATTGTACTGATATGTCTGTGTGGGTTTCTCTCTCATTTATTTATTTTTTTTTTTTTTTTTATTAATCCTTAGTGAGTATTTCTTCTACTCAAACTGTTGTTTTATGGCTTTCAGTAAACATGGAAGACAGAGAATGGCTGTTGGTGAAACTTATATTCAGATTCTGAGAAAATGTTTTCAATCCATGCTGTTTATCATTTTCGATAGATTGTTTGAATAACTGCATATTAATGCAACAAACTATAAAGATTAAAGATATAGAAGTCAAATAATAATGTTTCATCTTATAATAATAATAATAATAACCACCACATATATTTAATATACAATGCATATCAACACGCGCACACACACACACACACACACACACACACACACACACACACAACAAAGGTTCATCTTCCTACATGGCTTCAGACTCAACACAAATGCAGACATCAGGTGCCTTTAGGAGGTAGTAATGCCCTGGGTCAAGAGGGTAACTGCAGGAAGAATCTATGTCTGGTAACAGGACTCTGCACCATACCACACAAGCAGAAGAACTCAATCATGGTTATCAGACAATTTTTTGCAACCACATCACCCCTTACATCTGACCACTCAGACTGCAACCCCTTGATTGTTATGTGTAGGACACAGTTGAGCAAGAGACCAACAAATTTTGTAAAACCAAAGATGAACTGAAGGCAAGAATTATGACAGAATTCACCAACTTAAGCAAGGAGATCATCCAGAAGAGTTTCAGGAGATTCTGAAATCATCTAGAGGTTAAAGCCAGTGGCAATTTTTATTGAATAAATTTGCTCTTCAGTATTTCAAGATATTTTTGTAAATTTTGGTAAATATATCTGTTTAAATGAGATATCAGTGTTATTTTCATTTTTACATAATTTAGATGACAATTTATACATTGCACAGCATATATAATATATATATATATATATATAATTATTTGGTAATCTGTACGGGTGATTCCAAAGAGGATGTAAATCCAGAGAGAGCTCAATGTAAAAACAGAGCAAATAATAATTATTATGAAAACGAAGACTTTAAAAGGTCATGGTTATCATTGTACTACTGGTGAGGGTTTTTGGGTACAAGTGTGGATCCATCATACATAACTAATTTTCTTATTTTTACTGGGTGGTGGTGATAGAAAATTCAAATTGGGTGGATGTTGTATATTTTATACAACATCCACCCAGGAGGCAAATTATCAGAATTCATTCCTACTCGTGATTGGTCATTGAAACATTGAATGAGATTATCAGATGTTTGTGAATTTTCAGTAATCTGAAGACTGAATTAATTATGAAATTATTCTTTATTAATTTCTTAAAAATATACATGCATCCTAAACATGTCACAATTTTATTTATTTTTTCAGTAGTATTTTTCCACTTGCTGATAATTAAAATTAAATAGTTCTGCTTGATTAGTCCTATTATCTATTGTCTATTCTATTTCTTTTCTTCTTAAAATTAGAAGTATCATCTGGGAATAGAGCGAGGAAATCTTGTAACCTTCTGTATTTTTTCTCTTACTAAATATAACACACCCTCTTGTTGTAACTAATGGTTGTCCTCCTAAAAATTAGGTACAGGCCTGTGGTTTTTGCTTCCTCTGCCATTACCTCTCCTTGGAGTCTAAACATTCAGCAGGAAACATACGTGGCATTTTTCCTAACTTAAGAATGTTTCTTGAGTAGCAGCTTTTCATTTCAGGTCTGGTTTAATATTCACAGTATCACCCATTCTTGGATTTATGCCTCACAAACAACATTGATTTTAACACTTACTCTCTTGAATTATTTCTCAACAAGGATTTCTTGATATTCTTAAACAAAAACTTGAAAATAATTATTTATAGGGATCAGCTGTGTTTACCACTGAGAAGGAGTTGTGATTATGTGACTTAACGTTAGTAGTCACTAATAAATAAAATCTATTGGATAATTTGGAAAATATTGTGAAATCATTTTGAATTTTTTTGCTCTTATTTAAAAGGAAACATATACTTGATGTATAGTACATTACATATTTTGAAAGATTAATCCTGCAAAAGGATTTTCAAGATGTGAGAAAGACAAAAACTTGAAGTAAAAAATATACATTTAGACATTTGTTTATTTAGATTGTCTCTTAATGTTTGCTTTATCAGAATTATAAAGCTTGATGCAATATTTTTTTTATCCTAACAAGTAAGATTCCTAAATTCTATAACTGAATATTTGAACAGCTAAATTTGTATTTTCAAGAATAACTTGACAAATTCTAGAAATTCTGCATCTTGCCTTGATACAAATGAAATACTATTGTTGTCACATTTGCCTACACATTTCATTTTGAATGTAATAACTGTTATCTAAGGAAGCTATAAAAGAAAGGTTTTTATATCAATCGGTTCAAAATTTATCAGGATACCTCCTGTTATACCCGCAGTGTCTTGCTTAGCTTTCTTTAATTTTTATTAGCTGAAACATTATTTCCTTTAAGATGTCCAAAAAATGTCAAAGAAAGAACAAAAAATTGCTTAGTGCAGCATTATATTTGTGTATGTGACTAAGAAAGCATTCTTTCTTTTGCATTCATCTCTGGCTTTCTGACTTCTCCCCATCCAGTTTCATGGTGCTCATTGCTATTGGCAATATCTTCTGTTTTCTTTAGTAAAAGTAATTTTTTTTTTAATTAGATTTAATCAATATTCTGATTTTTTTTCTCTCTTTTCTTTTTTATCTTTTCCCACATTTTTTCTTCATTTTGTCATAGCTTTTTCTTTGCCACAACTTGTATTTAAAAAAAAAAAAATTATCCCTTTTTTTTTTTTTTCTTTTTACATTTTTCTCTTAATCCTATGTCTTCCCTGTCTTCGCAGTTTTTTCTATTATTTACCAGAAAGTTTAAAGTTTTCGTTTTCTAAAATAACTTATCAAGTATATTGAGTACTTTAAGGGAATGAAGACTTCTTTTTTTTTTAATCTTTCTGATTGGGAATATAAATTTAGTTTAATTATTGTATTATTTACTAAGGATGCTTCATATTTGTTTCTGTAGAAACTACAACAAATCTTTTTCTATATGCCATGTCACTTCAGACAATTTCATGTCCTTTGTAGCTCTTAATAAATTTTATTTTTTTTATTATCTCTCCTAAACCTTGTTCCACTATCCATTTACTCAAACTCTCTAGGTAGGTTATGTATTGTTTTTCTCTGACCTTCAATCTGTCATGTGAGTATCAAATTTTCCAAGCCCTCTTTCCTCATTATGCCTTAAAAATGTCAACTATCTCTCTGATGTTAAGTATACATGTCCTTTTTGTTTCCATTTTCTCTCAAACTTTGTCATTGCTTACATGTTCAGTCCATATCATCCTTCTGTAGAGCTACATTTCTGTTGCTTCAAATCTCTTCATCAGTGAAGAGATTGTGCAGTATTAAATGCCATATAGAAGGACTGATATTACCTAACAATTCAGTACTCTTTTCTTTGTAATGTAATTTTCCTGTCACACATTCTGTCCTCTGTTAAAACACTTCCCAGATATTTAAATTGTTGTACTTGTTCGATTTTGGTTTCTCTAATTTGTAATTTCCATATTTGTCTGTTACTTTTGCTGACAGCTATACATACTGCCTTCTTGCAATTGATGTTTAGTCCTTTCTTCTCACTTTCCTTCACTATCATCTATAGGAGTTCTTTTAGTTTCCTTTGTGTTTGCTATCAGCATTGTGTCATCTGTATATCTTATGCTGCTACAGCACATTAATGTTTTTAAACAGATCACAGTCACCATCATTGCCTATAAAATTTTGAGGTGCATTTCATTCTGTGGGATGACAGTTGTGCAAGGCCATTTGGAATTTGCTTTGTCACCATTGCTTAAAGAAATTGCCTAACTCAGCTTACATCAACATTTAGAAAGTGTTGAGGAAACATTAGTGGGGACACTATTTTTCTGCCTGGAGGAATTCACTGACACATCTCTACTTTGTATGCACTTTCATGACAAACATCATTTTACCAGACTGCTATCTGACACAAGAAATTATAGATTATTGGCAGGAATGTTCAGCTTCTAGTGTCATGCCATCATCAACTAGATCTGAAGTTAAAAGCCAACGTAATGAATTAACTTTTGGAGTATCCCTCAACCTTTAAAGCAAGGAAGATACTTGTCTAAAGCTTTCAGATTAGTTGCTGCAAAAGGTCTACATAGAACTACAATTCAATTGTTAACTAACTGATGCTGTAACTTCAGTCAGATTTTTTTTTTAAAACAGAAAACAGACTGATTAATCATGTAACAAAATCACTTGTCACTTAGTGTAAGTTCAAAAGATAATGACAGACATGCAATGTAATAGATTTGCATTAAGAACTGTTTCTGTTATGTAAATATAAATTCTACATTTTGTTTTATTATAGATTCTTCTTATTATAACAAGTTTTATCAGAAACAAGCCTTTTTATGTTTTTTGTTACATTTAAATTAATTAATGAATTGTTTGCTCTTGAAGCATGACCTACTAGAAAAACGATGATAATCAAACAATAATGACTGAAAGAAGGGGGAAAAAAGTCCAAGGCACATTGAATTGTTTGAAGTTTCAAATCTGTGCAAATGACAAGATATGTTGAGGTGATGTGATCAGTTCACAGACAAAACTCTCAAAATAAATGCCATGATAATGAGACTAGAAGAGACAATTGGCATTGTTCCAATCATTGCAGGTGGTTGCTCTTAAAATGAATGATGATCAGGTTGATTGCCTTGATTTGTATGCAATCCAGAATAGAAGTAGTTTTGGAAAAGGAACTGCACCAAAGGGAACCTAATTTAAATGATGCTAACTTTGCTACCTTTACCGTTTGACCTAACCAATATAGATTATTTTCGTTTTTCTTTGTGTTTAATGATAAATACCCAGTATATTATAGGCATTCAGAATATGGTTACAATAATGCTTTCTTCAATGTTACTGTTTATACATTCAAGAAAGACCCATGAAAATTTCATTGTTTTCCTATTTGAATTTTCTGATGAATCTTAATTAAGTTAATGATTGAATAAGCTCATGGCGAGTTCTGCGACAATAAAATATTCGTAAAAATTCCCTTATCACATCTTTAAATATTTGAACTTAACAACATTAACAAAATATTGCAATAACAATCATAAATATGAATGCTGGTCATTATTTAAAGAAGTAAGTGGGTACAAATGAAAAGGCTTTAAATTGACAACTTTTTCCATTTCACTGAAACAGCAGTTAAACGCTTCTGTCTTCCCTCCTTCATTTTTTCACTGAAACTAAGTAGCATATGTCTTTAGTTTTTCTATGCAATCAAACTGGAATAGTTCATTATTTATGAAGTATTGGCAAGAGAATCAAACACTTCTATCTTCCCTTGCCTCTTTCTTTCTTGTTAGCCAAATCACCATCTTATGAACATTTAATAATTTAAAAATAATAAAACAGACGGCGTTATTTTATTTATGGTAACTGGAATTTTTGGCAATTACTTTACTCGATTTCCGTTGTTCGATTCAGTGCATCTGAAATATGGCGCTTTTATCTAGATTGACTTCCCTTCTCGTCCTTTTGACTGGGATCAAAGTGTAGTATCTGTCTTCATCTTTCAGTTGTGTCTCTGTCTGCAGACAGAGTGCAACTGAAAATATTATTGAGAAATAGCTGGTCTTGGGAAACGGCTGCCTGCAGCAGTATCTCACCCTCATTGCACTAAAGAGGGGAGATTGATAGTAATACCAATGTCAGCACAACGACCGCTGTGGGGGGCTGGCCTATTTTGGTACCTGGCCTGGGTGTATGTTCTCAACCTCCCCACATTAAATTGACCTTGTGCCACATCCTGCCAGAAAAGAATGTATAACTGTTAATTTATATTGACTGTTGCTATCATTGGCAACACAATTATGCGTATGTCTATAATTTGCTTTGCATTTATACACACACACATTATTTAGATTTGCTTCTGTGATAGTTAATTGATTTCACAAATACTGATCATTAAAAGGTTATTTGAAATCAAAATTTTAATCTTGTAAGATATTTGATAGACTTTTATCAGTTTAAATTCACTTGATATTACACAAATCCTAATTGATATTGTTTCTTCTCCTTTCATAATAGTAATGCCTAAATAAAGTTATTAACGTACGTGTGTGTGTACACACACCACTGTCGATGCTCCAGTGACTGTGGGTGGAGAGCCAATCTACAAGGTCGAGACCTTTGTATACCTGGGAAGTATAAAAGTAGAGGGGTATTGAGCAAATTGTTACAGTGCAGATTAGACACAAGCGGCTTGCGTTATGTTGAAGGCTTCTTGTGCAACTACAAAAATGCATGTCTTTAACATCAAATCAGTCCTGAGTCCTGAAGAATGAGCAAGAAGTTTTGCAGACACCTAACAAGACATGTCTGAGGTGTGTTTTCAAATAGTGAGACAAAATCACCAATGAGGGGAATGTAGGAAAAATCTTACAAGACACCATCACCAAGTAGTTCTTGCAAAGAAAATGAATAAGATACACTCTCAGGAAAGCAGCATCCACCATGGAGAGTCCTGAACAGAGTTTGGTGCATGAATGAATTCGATAGATTATGTCATCTAGGAGCAAAAGGTCTGAGTGAATATTTATACAGAAGTACATCAATAAGTTTATAGCCTTATGATAAAAAAAAAAAAAACAGAACAATCATTTATTTTATGCTACAAATATTTTTCAACATAATCTTTTTTGTCAATGCACTTAACCCAACCTTTGTCTATAGATGAAATAACTACAACTAATTAATGGTTCATTAGTGTGAAAAAGGATCATTGGTTTCTTTAGTTATCAACTGAAAACATTGGTCAGAAAATGTATGAGAAGCAACCAACATTTGATCAAAATAATAATAATAAAAAAACAAAAAAACTGCTTTATCTTTTTTGGTTAAACAGAATGGACAGACAAGATATTCAAAGTGTCTGAATAATTTGTAGAGTGTCTATGGAATCTCCAGATATAATCCTTGTACTGGCAATTCTGCTTGTGGAAACCCTTCCAGAACATGACTTTCAATGGATTCACTGCCAGATTTGAAGCCTTGGTACTGAAATTTTATCTGGACTCCACCCTTTGAATCCTCCCCAAAAGGAAAGCTATCACAATTACTAAAATAGTTTCTGCAGATATTTCTATACAAATTTGAATCAAAACTTGATGTATATTCATTATGAATATGACAGCCATACAAAAACAATACACATGCTCAAAATGACTTCATTGTCAAAAGAATGTGAATTATGTTATTTGTAGAGCATCAATTTC
The DNA here is from genome assembly GCA_903632075.3 of Acanthosepion pharaonis. Classification (NCBI taxonomy): domain Eukaryota; kingdom Metazoa; phylum Mollusca; class Cephalopoda; order Sepiida; family Sepiidae; genus Acanthosepion; species Acanthosepion pharaonis. The sequence continues at coordinate 294,076 of CAHIKZ030001074.1, forward strand.
CATTTTCAACTTAGACAATGCCTATAGTTAAAAACTCAAAATGATTATGATGCATAAAAATGAAAATAAACTGAATTATCTTATATATAATAGGAAATTAAAAACTTGAAATGCTTGCCAATTATACAGGCTTTTTCCCCTTAATTTTCAGAAATGTTATTTATGTTAACAAAATGCAATTTAAATTTGTTATTGCCTGTCTGTATGTTTCTCTTTTAGCATGTTCAGTTTACAATTTAGTGAAAAAGAAAAGGTGGGTGTGGACAGGCCAATGTTGACATCTAGTAGAACAAAGAAATTACTATCTATATAACAAGAGTCATAGAAACAGACTAATTATCATTTGTTCACCTCCTCCACAACTCCAAGTTCTCTCTCTCTCTCTCTCTCTCACTCACAATGAGCGTCAAACCTTCTTCATTAGAGTTAATTACCTGAAGAGTGAGAGGGAGGGGCACTGACTTGAACTGTTTCAGCTTCAATGAATTTTCTATCATTTTTATGATGTGGAAACAATGTTACAGTAGTAGCATTTTTTTCCCTTTCTATTTTAGGTATTTCTCACTTTGATACATTTTGTTCTCTTTTTTTTCTATTATTACTTGTAATTCCCACCTAGCATCTCCATTTTATTTCCCACAAATTAAAATCATCATCATTGATTTTTTTTTTTTTTTAAATCCTCTTTACCATTCTCAATTGCTTTGCAGATTCCGTAAGGGACACAAATACCATGCTGTTCTCTGTGAATAACACACCAGCAGACTTCTGTCACTTGGTGCCTCTCACCTCAAATAGGGAAGAAATGCAATAGAATTAATAGCAGTTGCAAAGATAGTAATAGTGACAGTCACAAATGATTTTCTCTTTAGATTGTAGTTCAGTTAAATCTTATTTCTCACAGTTAAGGGAAAGTCTAATTAGAGCAGTAATTCCCAAAGTGGGTGGTACACTCCTCTGGGGGCAGAAGAAAGATCCAGGGATGAGGGGGTAGTGGGCAGCCAGAGGGTGGCAGTGGCATATCTGAACCATAACACACAGACACACACACACACATTGTACCTGAAGTGTACCTTGCCTTTCCTTTACAGTGTATCCCATTTATATAACAATTATTATGGGAAATACATGCAATACTATCAGCAAGAAAATCCAATCAAAGGTTGACTTTATGTAGGGAGGGGTACACCAGGAAAAGTTTAGGTAATTCTGTATCAGTGTTGTGCTATCATTTTCATATTGGGCACAGTTTATTATGATTTGTTTTGTTATTTGTTAATCCAAAGGTTGGATATAAGTTCAGTTAGTATAAACATTTATTAAAATTGTTGTTCTTAGTATATAATACCTGTGGGGTTGTATAGTGGCTTATCTAAATAATTCAATATGACTCAAGTCTCTCCCATGGCAAATTACCTCAATCCCAACTGAACCCTATCATTCAACCAAGCAATAAGCTACATTCACCTTCACACCACCATTCCCAATGGGCCAAATTATCCCCAATAGAATCCTCATAATAGGATGATAAATTATTTAAGTGGAGATGCTATTTTTCCCTCTACTCTTTTTTTAGAACAGAGAAACTAAGCAAGTAGGATAGTTTGTGCTTTATACAGTTTTATATTCACCAGAAAAAAACATGGGTTTCATTTATTATTATTATTTCTAGGCATCATGTAAAAATTGATTTTTTTTTTTTTTTTGTCTTAAAGCATGGTCACATTATTTAAATATTTGATGCTTTTTATGCATTGTTGGTTTTTGTCTTGCTACAATAGCAAGTATAAAGCAAATAGCTTTTGCTTTCTGAATTGTAGTTCACTTATCTCGGAAAATAATTTAAGTCACTTTTAATTTGAATTTAGCTGAAAGTGTTTAATTAGTTGAAGTAAGATTAAAATGTCCAGAAGAGATCCATTCCACCAGTTCAAACCTTTACAACTAAGACTCTCCATGTTATGTCCACAGGGTCAAATCATCGTCATTTCCTCTGTATTCCAATTGTAAAGAGGAAGTTCTGCTTAACCTTTTCCCAAGGGCTGCTACTCTGGAACAGATTTTTGTATGGATGCTTCTGGAACACTACAATCTTAACTTCTTCAAGTCAAAGGGTCAATTACTATCTATCCTCATAATTGCCACTTCCTACTTTCCCCTTTTTCATGCATTCAATAACCACTTGAGTTGTTCATGGGCTTTTTACTAGGTGAACTTAAGTAAAAAATAATAATAAAAAATAAAAACTCTTCAAAGTATGATGACATATTAAAAAAAAAATGATGATGCTTTTGGAAGGTGTAAATTTTAGTAGAAATTTTGACCTGCTTAACCTAAGAAATGCTTCCAGGCTTATAGCAGTAAAGCATTTGTTTAATGGCAAAAGCTCTAACACTTTTTGTAAATACTTTTAAACTGCATCCAACTTAACCAGGAAATAAATATTGAAATTACTTTTAAGTATGACTTTTGAAAGTGAGGTGTTTTTGTTTTATTAATGGAAAAGCCTGATTTAATAGGAATGGTTTCATTAAAATCAAGTTCTTAAACAGTTAACACATCTGTTTAGATTTATAAATGAACAAAGATTTAGTCAAATAAATTATTGAAAAGCTTTCACTGTTCAGAGCATGAGACTGTTTTAATTAGAAATAATCCATGTCATTATTACCAGCAATGCATTTTTGAAAAAAATATTACTAGCTATACTTTTTTGAGAAAATATTACCTGAATATAAATTTTTGAAGAAAAATATTACCAGCAATAAAAATTTTTGTCAGCATTAAATGACCCATTGAGGTTTATATGCTGTAAAATCTAATCAAGCCAAACCAAACCATGTCATTATAAAAATAAAAAAAAATTCCTGGAGGTTTTCTTCTAGATATGTATGCAAATACTGTACCTGGCTAAAGTTAATGTTCTTCACTTTTAAGATGAGTTTCCACTACTGCAGCCTCTACATTGATCTGTCTTAAAAATCTCTTCTGAGTAATTCTATTTTTAATCATTCATGAAGGGAAAATACACAAGAATCAATCAAGCGGTTTTAAGAATTTTTGCTTACCTGTTTGCATATTTCTACATGCATGGATTCATTTATTTATATATTATGTTAGCCCACCTTCTCTGGCTAAGGTTTTCTGCTGACATGAAGTGGAAAGATTATATTGAATCAATTGCTAAGTCTACTCTTAAGAAACTTGGTTTAGTGTGTTGTGCTAGACAATTCTTTTTACCATAATCTATGTTACACATTTATAAGTCTACTATTCATACATGGATTGAATATTTGCTGCCACATCTGGTCTGGTGCCACTTCTATTTATTTATAGATTCTTGATATATTCCAAAGAAGAATATGTGATGTCATTGGTCTTGACATGGCATATCAGCTTCAGTCACTTTCCCACTGAAGTAACATAGCTTCCCTGTGCCTTTTCTATAAATATTTTCAAGGTAATTGTTCTGATGAGCTTTACTCACTGATACCAAGACTTTATGAATTTAAGCGTACTACTAGATTTGCAGCAAAGTCTCGTCATCTTACAGTTGATGTAACCATAGATGTAGCCATAAGTTCTATGCTAACAGTTTCTTTTCTCTCATTGTATTATATCCACGGCCTTATAGATTGGTGGCAAAGTCTTATCATTTTACACTTGAAATGGTTAAATGTAGCCATAAGTTCTATGCTAACAGTTTCTTCTCTCACACTTCTCACTTGTGGAACTCTGTTCTGGCTTCTTGGTTTCCAGTCAAGTTTGATCTTCAGAAATTTAAATGCAGTGTCATTTGCTGTCTTCTGCCTCAATTCCTGTTCTTTTATTGTTATCTCTCTTTAATAATGTTTTCTTTTCTTATATTCTCTCACACTCGGTACCCCCCCCCCGCATCTTAGTGGCTTTATTGCCTTACTTGGGGTAAAATGATTAAATAATATATATATTTTAGAAAATGTATTAAATGTGACATATTTATATTCTTAATTTATTTGATTAAACGCTATTTTTGACGGATACTCATATTCCATTAGAAGCTCTGTGTTTTAATTAAACAGTACTTTTTATCCAACTACATCTACCAGCCTGAATATTTGAGAAATCTTGTCAGAAAAACATGCATATTTTTTATGATTTCTCAAATATTCAGACTAGTAGATGTAGTTGGATAAAAAGTACTGTTTAATTAAAAAACAGAGCATCTGCTGGAATATCAAAAATAATGTTTAAACAAAAATTTTATATATATATGGCTCTACGGTTGTATTGAGCTCTTTTAGTTGTTTACTCATGTTGGGGTTTTTTCTTTGGGCTTTAAACCTGTATCTGTGTGATTTTTTTTCGACAGACTTTCATGTTTCTAGCTCTCTCAAAATTCAAAGGTTTTTCGAAACGAGTATAGTTACCTATATTTATATTTTTATATATATATATATATATACACACACACACACACACTACTTATCCTCATTAACTTTTCAGACAAAAATTCCCTAATATTACTTAGAATAATAATTTAACAAGGATCATAAAAATACGTTATATATTCTCACCATTTTGGAATTATACCTATGGAAGCTAAATTTGTTTGAACTTGTTAAGCCTCTAAAGACATTCAATTAAAATGGCTTCATTTTATTTGTGCTTGCAAGTAATTTCATGGTAAATATATTTTGCTGAAGTGAAATTAGGGACTCAAAAGTATCAGTTAAATCAGGCATTGACATCTAATAATGTGACCAGCTTAGTGGATAAAAAAAGATGGTTGATTTTCATTGATGATACAGTAAATTATTATGGGATGCATTTAAGTCAGGTGTTGAAAGGTAAGTTGAAAATCTTATTGGGAACATTTCATTTTGTGGAAATGATATTATTGAGCTATTCCTATGTTTCTATTTTTTTTTTTAACTTACTGGTTCTAGTTTGAATTGTAAAAAAAATATGTCTTTTAAATTAAAATGATGGAATTTTTACATTTTATTCTTTAATTTCTGATAGCATGTTTCTAGATAACTGCATCAAAATTAGCAATCATATCCAGATTATGATAGTATCACTTTATTTTTCTAAATTGTCCGTTTGATGGATAGAGAATTGATTTATTTGAAGAACTATGGCTGCTTTTCATTTTTGTATACCTGCTGTATACATTGATGTGTAGGCTTTACTTCTCAACATAAGATTTATTTTAGGTTAGGCTTTGATGTTTCATAAAAACAATAAGCACTTTCCCGGTTTGTTTTTTTTTTTTTGTTTTTTGTGTTTCCCTCTAAAGTGATCCTTGTAAAACTACTATTCACTTTGCACATAAATGTCTTTTCCCTTTCAACTATATTTTTTTACATTTAATTTGTAAACTTTTTTTCCTGACACTTTGAGGTGTTTCACATTACAAGGGCTAAATGTGAAAGCCAATTGATTCTCTGCTCAACTTTTATGCAAAAATGAACGAATTACTCTGCAAATCAATAACACATTTTCTCTTTTTGAAAAAATATTTTAATTCAATTATAAGAAATGGAATCCAGATTTTCTGCAATCACAGTCTGTCGATTGAAGGAAATTACTTGCTTGTGGAATAATGCCTGAAGGCTAATTGTTAAGAATGAAAATGATTAATTTACTTAATTATTTAATATAATATTGTTCAGTATAGAATTATCTTTAAGTTATGCATATGATTTGGGGAAAGGAAGGTGAGTCAATAAAATTCATTATTGTTGCTGCATTTCTTTTAGTTTTCTCTATACAGGTGTTTATATATATATATATATGCACACACACACACACACTTTGATCTTTTACATAATTTTTTTCTTTTACAATAGATTTACAATAGTCTCTCTCTTTTTCTCCATATGACAATGCCATAGACTGGATTCTGGATTCAATTTGGAAACGAAACCAATTCTATATTTGATTCACTTGAAGACCAAAGAATCAGGCACTTACTCCCTGAAGTACACCTTGAGCCACAGCTTTCAGCATGGAATTATGCCCATATCATATTGAAACATTGCTTCTCATACAATCACTGAAGTTAAGTAGCATTGAGGTTGTCAGTACCTAGATGGGTGACCGTATGGGAATACCAGATGATGTAAGCTTGGATGTGTGTGTATGGTGTAATGGATAATGATTCATTATTGTTAATTGAGAGTAGAGTTTCAATTCCAGTTAGCTTCATCATATTCACTTACCTGCAAATGCCCTTGGAAAAAGTATGAATCCTCCTCTTCTCCCCTACAGCTATGTTTTAATTAGTAAGACTTGTATAACTAAATCATTATCTCAAAAAAAAAAAAAAATCTTACAAAAAAAAATTCTTTCTAAAAAGAAAAAACAAAAAAAAAGAAATTCTTGCTTTAAATAATCTGCAATTGGTTGATAAGCCATAGAAAATGAATCCATAAAAAAAAGCTCTCTGCATGCTAGGCATTGCTGCTGTGTTTACCATAACAAGTAGTATGGAATTACTAGCTCCATGCCCAACTTGTTTCAAATTCAGAGTTGTCCTTCTAGTTTGGTTACCAACCATGGATAAAGAATCTTGTCTGCCTTACTATTTAACACATAGTGGGGGGAACAAGAGGGACTCTTACCTTTCCCAAAGCTATTTGCACATAGGTGAATGAAATGAACTCAACTGACATTTGAACTTCCTTATCAAATTTCTCAGAGAATGAACCAGTCAAAATGTCATATCAAATTTTTTTTTCAATAAGTACTAAACAGTATTAACTAACTAGAAAGTTACCTAATGCCTTCATATCACTGAGAGATTGATAATTTTTCCTTTGGATTTTATACTTTTGCATACATAAAAGTAGCTGTCATATATTAATGTTTTTTTTATAAATGCACATATTTATTCTATAAATAACTGTTTATATAATCTCTTATATCCTGAGTAAGGTTTATTAAATATGTTAAAATTTTTATTAGCTCTCATGCTTATATATAAATTCTGGTAGGTGAGGAAGGATAAACCATTGTCTGACTGCATTTTTAAATGAAGTCAAATTGTCATTTTTTATCACAATCCACTGATTTTATTGCTAATGCTTTTGTTTGCTAAATTCATTTCCTACACTTAAAAACTTAAATATTTTTGGTAAAGTGTGAAAACATTTTAAACACCAAACTTGCAATTTTTGATATTTTGCACAAATTACAGCACTTGGTTTGTGTTGAAGAAAGCAAGAAAAAAGACTAACTATTCACTGTAATGTGACAGAGGCTATGAAATGGCTATTATTGGGTATAATCTGGAAGAACCATAAAGTGGTTAATGTTAAGTATAAGCTGGAAGAGCCATGAAGTAGTTAATATGGAGTATAAGCTGGAAGAAAGAGTAGAAGACATTTTTCCCTGGTAATGGGAAGGGAAAGGGGCCATCTGGGTTTTCTTGCCCCACTCTTACAAATTGGGATGATGCACCAAAAGTTTTTTTTTTTATCTATCAAGGATCTAGTATGCAATGAAATGAATTGAAAAATAATTTTATCTTTTCCTTGAAAATTTAAGAAAACAAATATTGTTAAAAAAGAGAGAGATAAGTCTGGGTTATATTTTCACTGGCAAACAAATTGGGAAATTTAAATGAAGGTTAAATGAGAACAAACTCTTCTTAGGGGTCTAATGTATGATAAGACGTAAGTTATGAAAACAAGTCCTGTCATTGGTGGGAAAGAGAGTGGTTTATAATTTCACTCAACAGAGATGAGTCCAAGGAAATAAAAAGGAACCAGAGAATTAGAAATTAATAACTAGAATAAAACTCTGCCTTTTTGCCTAAGTGCTTTAAAAATTAGATTTGTCACAAAGACAGCCCTGGGAAGTAGGCTGAGGTTAAATGCTAAGAGGGTATGAAGAAGGAGAATTTAGCACCACCTGTATGGGGCTAATGGTATGAGATGTAAAATGAAGCAAGTTGGGGTTGAGGGGAGGAGCAATCCCTGTGACTACTCCTAAGAAAGGTGGATAATTCTCCAAATTTGAAAAGTTGATTAAAGCAGAAGAAATAGGGGACAAAGAACCCTTGTTGGGATTTATGTGAAAATTGGGGAATCACTGAATCCCCAGAACTCGTCAGCTCCATACTAGTTATGGGCCGAAATGCATATAAGCAGACAGCTTTGAGAGCTCAAAGACTTGTGTGGCAAATTCCCACATTGGTGCCTCTGGGATCCACATCAGCTGCCATCAGATCTCCTGACTCTGAAGAACTTTGAACCCAACTCCTCCAGATTTTTTGACGAGGCCCAGTGTTACTATAGAGATTGATGTGGGAAGGGTTAATTGTTGTTGTATCAAGAACTACATAAACCAGTTGAATCTTTTGTTTTTTGTTAGGAAAATATTTCTTCCCTTACTATAGCTTCTGCTACAGCTCAACTCAGCACTTCGATTACTACAACATTGGATTTTTCACTGCTCTAAGATCAAGAACACAATGTGGGCAGAGTGGGTGTAGATCGAAGTGGCCAGCAATCAACAGCCAGCTTGGACCAACATCAGTATTGATCAGTGCAGAGTTAGCTCTATGGTTAAAACATTCTCCTAAGACACTGAGGTCACAACCACTAGGTGTCGTTACACCATCGGGTGTAGGCAGCATGAAAAGGGGGTTATAGTATAAAAACAAAATGCATAGTTGTCAGCCAAGTTGCAAGCTTCATGTTATCAATATTAAAATCAAGCAAATGCAGAAATTTAATAAATGATGAAAAATGTGACACAGATATCCGAAAGGTGTATAGGAATAGCAAATGATGCTTTCAGGAAATAAAGCATTAAGACAGAGGAAAATGCCATTAGAAGTGTGGACTGCTATGTAATATTTCTTAAATGGTAGCGAATGCTGGACAATCTCTTTACAGATGAAGAGGAGACTTGAAGCAAGGGTTCTATTGATGAATACTGTGAACAGAACATGTAAGTAACAAAGAAATTTTAAGGAGAATAGGAACTGCAAACAAAATCCTGCTGACAATCAGAAAGAGTTGAAATTTTTGGAATATATAGTTAGAAAAGAAAGCTTGAAGAATTTACCACTCACTAGACATTGACAAAGCTGGGGAAATTTCAAATAACATATTTTGAATGGATGGCAAGACAAGGAGAAAGGAGATTAGTAAAAAGGCAAGAGTTATTGGAGCAATGAAAAACAGGAAGTTGTGGAGAGGCATGATGGCACATGAGTTGTGCATTTGAAGACCAGGAAAGAATTAATTAGCAATGATCAGAAATGAAGTGGAATGTGGTTGCTCATATATAGATAATGTCGACTGGAAATAGCAAAAAATTTCTATCTTAAGAAACCAATTTTATTCAGTAACATCATTGGAATATTTTTTCCTCTGGGATTATTTGAAAAATATCAAATTAAAAAAAAATTGGTCAGAATTAATTTGTTAAAGTTAAAAACCAAAAAACTAATCAATATAAAATTAAACTCAAACTGAAACAATAATAGAACAAATATTCAACTATATTATCAGCAGGAAATTCTTAAAATTTTAATACTTGATTGCATATTGAAATTCTTTGTTGCTGTTGTGGATGAAGGGTTAATCATCAGTCTAAATCTCTCAAGCCTTCTGCTCTTGGATGAAATGGTAGCAAGAGTGAATTTTCTAAGAAAACAGTAAATCAAAATGATTGCTTTAAAAAAAGACTTTTTTAAAAGTTTTTTCATGAAATATACTACAAACCTTAAGATAAGAGTTTTTTCTAATATTTCATTTTTAATTTTGTAAACCTTTTGTTTACTCTTACAAGATTTCTTTGTTACTCTTAAAGATATGCAAACAATAAGCAAAAAAGTTGGTGTTTCCAAAACTATTGCTTCACAAAAAGTAGGTAGACATGTCTGAAAGTGCCTCAATAGCCAAACATGTCTGAATATTTTCTTGGGGATAACACACTAAGCTCACTTTGTTTTCTTGTAAAATATAGATTTAGTTCATTCACTTTTGTCATGAAGATTTGTTTGCTTGCATTTCTTCAATCACAACCCTATTATTATATTCTTTCTTTTCTAAGCTGAATGATCTTTATCAAAAACTAAGCTTTTCAATATACTTAGTCGATTTTTTTTATAATAGATTTAGTATATACTAGATTCTAAGCATTGTTCATATATGCACTTTATTTGAAATTTTTTATAAAATTGTTAGATTCTTTTGAAGGTGAAAACCATATTTATAAATTTAAACTTTAAAATCTGTTTTGAAAATAGTATAGAAAAGGTGGGAAATCTTCTTGTCTAGAATTTGTCAAGTGATCACTTATGCCCAAAACACTTTCTCCACAATTTTTAATACAGGTCTTCTGTATTATTAAGTTTATATATTTTCTTTTGTGTATGGTAAAGTAAAATTTGAATTGAAATTGATAAGAAACATCGGATACCTGTATTTTTTTCAATCGTAAAAATGTACTGTGGGTTGAAATCCTCAGCTAGCAGCAATGAACATCTTTCACCTTATCTATAATTAAAATGCAATATAAACAAACAGGTATTGAAAATTTCTATCAGTATATCCTCTTTGAATAATAATTTGTAATATTGGCTTCATATATTGATTAATAGACAATCAAAGAGAATAATTGTGACAAACAAGTTTATTGCCTTCATGACAACCATATTAGATAGAAAAGCATCAGCTAATAAAATCAAAGTCAATGAATATTTTTATGAATATCACTTGAGCATCATTAATCTTGACTAATTAGCAGAGTATGATATGCAGATGAGTAAAATAAATTGAAATGAAACATAAAAAGAAAACTTTTTAAAGATGCTATTTTTATTCATTTTTATGTTGTTACTCCTCCATTTTTTTATTAGTAAATTTGATCTCCTGTTTCAGGGAATTGCTGTTTGCATTGATGCTTCAGAAAATGCTTATTGCTCTCTTTCCTTTCTCTAGCTTCTAAAATGCTGTGTCATTCCCTTGTGTGTATTAATTCAATGATTTCCAATAACACATAAACAACTTGAAACTATAGTAAAAAAAAAAAAATCACTAAAATTTCCTTCTCAATTATTTTTTGCTGATAATCTTCACTTACTGTAATCAACTTTGTTCCTTTCAAATCAATGCATTATCACAAAGTAATAAGGAAAAGACTAACAAATTCTTCTTTGACATTTCATGTTAGTCCAAAATCTTTCTTGATATTTTCTTTAGACTGCTTGCCCTATCTTTATAAGTTTCAAAACCTTTCTACCAGAATGTGTGAAAAGATAATAGATATTAAATTATTTTAGCACTTGGAGTTGAAATATAATGGAAATGTGGGATCAAAACATTTGACACTTTATTCTTCGCAATTTCCAAGAATCAAAATACCTTTTAGACAATTTCCAAGAATCAAAATACATCTTAAACACTAAGGAAAGTAATGATTGACTATGTTCAACTAAAATTAACTATACATTACTAATATTACCAATAGTGCCAAGAAATTAAAAAAGAAAAACGACAATGATATCAATACAGACTAATTGAGATATCAAATAATTTTGACTCCTGAAAATGTACATTAATAATTACATTTATAGAAAGCAAATCTGTATGTAGAAAACCATGAACAAGATTTTATCTTTACAAAGCACTGAAATATTATTCCCACTTTTTATTTTTTAAATGTATCATTGTGATCATGTATAAAAGAATTGTTAACTTTTTAAAATTAAAAAAAAGTTAAACCTGTATCTTTTTTACTTTGTCAAATCAGATAAATTTAATAACAAAAGCTGAAATCTCTGCAATATATTAACAAAAATCATCATGGAAAGCTGTTCGAAAGCTGTATTTCACCAAAGGTGTGCACCCACCAAGTTTGCTAGCTTTTTGTTTACTCACCATGAAAGATAATCAAACTGGCATTTAAAAATCTAATTTAATTACTAGACAAACAACATTTTTTTTTTTTTTTTTTTTAGTACCTTTCACAGCATATATGCTATTATCACATGTGGGTATTTGCCATGTGGTGATCAGCAGTGACCAGTTTGCCCAGGAATTAGGCTATGGTACTAGTGCAGTACTGGGATCAGTGGTGAAAAATACCCCATGTTATTTATAGAATGACATGGAGCAGCAATATAGGTCATAGCACTTGTGCATAAGTGACTTACTTTGCTGTGTATTGCAAATTTATGCAAAATAATGATTCTGTCATGTTCCAGCTCAGGAATTTTACCATCAGAATATACAGTTTTGAAGTAATGACAGTGGATATGGCAGGCCTACTACAAAGTACGAACCACATTTATGCTGATAGTATGATAAATTTAGAAATAAAGAAAGGCTGATTTTTATAACTTTTTCATTCTCTCGCTCTCTATTTTTTTTTTTTTTTTTTTTTTATTATTATTATTATTCAGATTTTATTTTTTAGTACCAAAAATCCCATTTTTCATGATTTCCTGTGTTTTCCATTTTCTGTATCATGGAGAACGTGCCACTCTCGCCACTTCAAAAAGAGTAGATAGGTTTGCCTAACATCTGGTTCAGCCTCCTCCCTGGTCTTTTGAATAGGAGTAAAGGTTTATCTTTTATTGCCTGTTTAGGATTAGTTTTCCAGTTCCTTCTAAAGCCTACTTCAACTCTATACCTCTGTCTCCATCTGAACTCTGAAATTTTATTTACTAATTGTTTATTTCCTCTTTTTTTTTCTTCTCCTCAATAGGAGTAGGTAGGTTTGCCTATCCTCAGGTTCACATACCTGGTCTTTTGAACAGGAGTATAGGTTTATCCCTTTTTCCCTGTTTCTGATCAGGTTTCTGGTTCATTCGAAAATCTTTTCACTCTCTTTCAGTAGTCCCTTGTGACTTAGTAACAATTTCACTTTGCTTGGGACAAAATTGATTTAAAAAAAAAAAATAGATAAAAATACAGTGGTTTTTTGAAATCGTTATCTTTTTAAAAGTAGTACAGATTTCTGGTGATGAACACCAAGTTTCCATCATCTGGGATTGTAAACACCAAGGACCATGTCAACCACTGCTTACATTGAGGTGCTGGACACATTTGCCAAGCCCTGGATCAAAGGGATGATTCACCCAAGGTTGTATATCTCTGAACAGGACACTGCTCTTTCTCCTACATGGCCTATAGATATGGCTGACCAAGAATTTTCATAATCATGTCATCTCCATCATATGGCCTCTAAGCTATCCTAATTTGATTCTCTTGGTCATCTGTGGTATCATCATCAAATTGAAAATCAGCCAATGGCCCAAAATACAAGGACAGGTTTAAGGCCACCATGATGAATGTGAGACAACATAAACAAAAAAAAATCCCCTGATTCTGGTACGCAATTGATTTTGAGGCCATCCTCAAGGTTGATATCCAGGGGAGGAGGTTTGTTATATATATATATATATATATATATATATATATATATATATTGTTTATGTTATTTTTATAGATACAAGTATTTAAGTAAAGGCTCTGTTTATAATAAACAGTATTAATAACATTTACCGGCCTGAATGTCCAAGAAATTTCATAGAAAATATGTGTTCTCCAACAGGAATCAAACGTATATCTTACACAGAACCATCATATAGCATGACATGCTATATCATTTAGCTACAGAGGAAGCATCTGGTGAGCAAGTTTGAATTACTGGTTTTAAACTACAAATTTCCCATGATTTCTCTCGAATGCTCATATCTGCTTGAAGCATGTCTATAAACAATAAATATAATAATTGTCAGATTTAATACATACATACATACACACACACACACACACACACACACACACACACATATATATATATATATATATATATATATATTAATTAATTTAAAATATGGTTTCTTCTATATATATATATATATATATATATATATATATATACACACACACACACACATTCATTGTCATCAGTTTTATCTCATATCCAAGAATTAAATTTCTTCTTTGCTGATTGTTTCCTTTATGATGATGGCATTGATTACTAAATTTGCTGCCAATGTGCAGATTCAAGACTAGAAGCTTCCACTTTCACCAAAACCTGCTCTCGTCATCTATCCCCTATCATCATTTGGCTTTGCAAGAGTTGGTTGAAGGTGAATGAAAATCAGAGTAAAAGAAAGTGCTGATGGCATGATTTTGTTTAAAGTGGACCTGAACTTGCCAGGAAGTGACCCACACACTAAGATTTCTTGACCTTCCTCTGTGGCACATATGGAATGAGACATGCAGAATCCATTTATGAAACTGCAATTGACTACCTTTGACTCTTTAATTTTGATTGGTGCCTTCTGTAGCACACCCATCATGCATAGTCATCTTCAATTGCTGGATTCTGTTGCAGTTGTTCTACCATTGGAGTTGGTTGCACTTAGTCTGAGTGTCTCTCTCTCTCTCTCTGTATATATATATATATATATATATATATATATATATATATATATACACACACACTGATACTATATTTTCCATTGAAACTGTTTTTGTGTATATTATAAATTGTTCTTGAACATATACACACAGTTTTTTATTTTACAAGTTTGGTTAAAGACCAACAGTTTTTTGTTGAGGATTTATTTACTTTTTCTATATTTTGAATTATTTTCTTGGTTTCTGTTACATATTTAAATATAAATTGTCCAATGTCTGAGTACTTTTAGCTATTGTTAGCCATAATCAAAGAATTTTGTTTTCTTTTGGCTATGTCTGTTTCTTCATTTTCAGATATAGTCATCATTTTTTTTTTTTAATATATTCAATACATTTATTCCTAAATTTGATAAAATTTTATTTATGTTGGGTTGTTTATGAACACAAGGTTCTGCTGAATAGTTTTAGGCCCAGTTTTCTGAAATCAGTATTTCACTGAGCAAATATCAGAACACACATACTGCATATGTAATTTATCATAAGGATGATGTGAATAAACATTTTAATATTAACAGAATTAACTACATTTTTTTTATTTGTTAATGAAATATTGATTTACCTATCAATGTTTTTTTAGAGTTCCTCTCTTTTTATTTTTATGCTTACATAAGCATATATTGAAAAAATATTAAAAAAATCTGGTATAAGGAAAGTGTGTTTATTCAGTTTGACATTTGATAATTAGATGAATTTCTGCTTGAAAGACTATTTGCAAACCTGTATAGATTTGAAGTGCTGCACTTGATGACATGACTTTTGTTCCTCAACAAACTTCATGTTAAGATATGATTTTTATATATCAAGCAACAAAATTAGTTACCTTTTTATATATTTAAACCCTTTACTTCTCCCATCACACACACACACACACACACACACACACATATATATATATATATATAGGCAAATGTTGTTCACCATAGGGGTCAATGGATAAGTCAAAGATGTCCAGTTGAGTGGCCACCGAGGTCATCAGACCTCACACATTTGGATGTTTTTTATGAGACCATCTAAAATCAGTTGTTTATCAGATGCACACAAGAAATATTGATGAACTTAAAGAAAGAAATAATTATGAATACAGTAAAATGACAGAGGAAACTCTCCGACGTGTTAATGAATCATGGGTTTTGAATAAGGACATTTTGAGCAGCAGATATAACAATTAAATAACTATTAAATAGAATTTTCATGTGTAATTATGCATTTCATAAATTATCTCTGTGGTTTGTGTGTCTTTTGCCTCACCCTGTGTGTGTGTGTGTATATATATATATATAATATTAGTGGAAAATATACATACATATGCAAAATATATATAAAAAAATACCCATACATGTATATTTTCAGAAAAAAATTTTCCAAGAGGAAGAATCCAGGTAGAACTCAATGTCTATGACAGAGTAAGGATATAATAAAAAGGCTTGAACACTGATATTCCATGGTCATAATTTATTCCATTGGAATCGTAAATTCTGATTCCAATGGAATAAATTATGACCATGGAATATTAGTGTTTAAGCTTTTTTATTATTTATCATATATATATATATATATATATATATATATATATATATATATATATATATATATATATATAAAATTTATTTGAAAATTGTAACATAAATATGTTATAAAATCATTACAAAAATAGCCATTTTGTTTCAACACTTCTGGTGTCTTATCAAGTGATAGTGTTGAATAAATAAATATATATATATATTTGTGTATTTAGTCATCAATCCTTCTTTCATGTACATTTCATTGAATACAACAGACAAGGTGCTTTGATTTAGTTTTTTATACAATTTCTCATGATATAATTATTTACAAATTTTGATTGATCATTAATACAATTCCTTAATGGACATTTAAATTCATAAATAATATTTGTCCTATTTAATTTAGTTCTAAGAGGTGAATTATTATTTTTAACTATAAGGTTAGAGTTTTTAAATTTTTTTGTAATAAATAATTAATATAATTTTTTTTTTTGCTATTGTCAACTAGTGTTGTGCATTTTTTAAATTTCCATTAAGGAATTATATTCCTGATCAATCAAAATTCATAAATAATTGCATAACCTGAGAAACTGTATAAAAAACTAAATCAAAGCACCTTGTCTGTTGTATTTAATTTTATATATATATATATATATATATATATATATATATATATATATATATATATATATATATATACACAAGGCAACAAATCTGTTGCTATATAATCCAAGTGGATACTAGTAATATAAAATTACAGAGCAAATAATTAATAAACAATAAATTCCAAAATCACTTCATATGGGGAATAGCCTATTTCGACAGACAAAGTTGTCTGTCTTGTCACCCCTGATGTGGACTGAGTTTGTGTCAAAAATAGAAATTTAACTGTGAAAGCTTTAAAAGATACCATGGTCAAAAGACTAATACAGAATTTATCCATTTCAACATTTCAGTCAGGCAAAAGGCACAAGACAGGAGTCAGGGGAGGGTGTAAGGTATTTGTCTTAAAGAGAAGAAGTTTTATAAAATTAAACCCAAATATTAACCTTATGACATTAATTTGGGGTTACATGAAGGATGAAATATTAATTTAAAATTAAAAGAGGAATAAAAAGGGGTTTAAAAATAAATTTAAAATATATAGATAAAAGGATGTAAAGGATTAATGGAAAGAGAGTTTGGGAGATCTTAGAGTAGGGAAAAGTTTATAAATTATAATTAATATAGGTAAAGAGGTTATAGAGGGTGAAAATAGAAATTAAAATTAGTTATACATTCAACATTTGAGGAGTTAGAGGGGAGTGAAAGTTATGGAAATATTAAGTTAAACCTATATTATAGAAATTTGAATTTGTTTTTATGTCGATATTTTAACACTAATTCATTCCTCTGATTGGCTTTGATTATTGTATATTATTATTCAATTTTTTTCTTTTAAACATAAGTCATGCCTATCTCTAAGTCTATTATGAGTATGTGCAGAACTTATAATCTTCCAAACCTATCTGTGGGCTAAAACCTTTCTCCTTCAATTCCCATTTTTTTTTTTAAAGAGCTCTCTGGTGTTTTAGTTTAGGGTTAAAAAATTAGTGCCTATGCGGAAATTCCAATGTAAACATTATAATTTTTCATATTTTCTTTGGATATATAACCCTGATAGATCTGCATTTGTCCTCTATTGGACAATTTTCTTTAGATCTACAATTACAGGAGGGTTTAATACCAGGTTTGTTGTTTGTCCCATAGAAATTTTTCTTTGGGATCTTCGCAGTTAGTGGACCATTACTATTGGGGATGAAAATGAGTATAGGCTTATCTGTTTTGGGATCTACTATTAGCAAAGTTAGGCTTGTGATCCTTAAATAAAAGGTATGCATCTTCCTCACTCTATCTGCAATGTTTAAATTATTTGTGAAATTGGTAGTCTCATGGTCGATCTCAGAGATCATTCTATTATATCTAGCTTATACGTGTCTGTTATTTTGTTATTGAGAATTTTATGGTAATGTGAGGAGTTATATTTATAAATGTTTTTGGATTTGTCAGGCCTAACCCAGATGTCTTTAGAGTTCTTAATAGTTTTTATGTCCTTGAACTGTTTTTTATATATATATATATATATATATATATATATATATATACACACACTACAGTTCAAATGTTTGAAGCCACCAACATCCCAGAATTATCATGGGATGAACTTGACAGAAGAGTGAAAAAGAAAACTTAAAACGGTCTCTTAGAGTCATTGAAAAAAAGAATGAAATCAATTATCAAACTTAGACTTTGAGAAACTTTTGCAATGAATGCCAAAAATTTAATTTGTGCTGCAGTAATCAAGGCTAAAGGAGGAAATATTGATGAGAGCAAAATTTAATCATACAAAGCTTTTTTCTTTTTACCACAATAAAATTTCTAATAAAAAAAAATATTCACACTTTTTTTTTTTTTTTAACAATGTATAGTGATTTTCTCTTATTTAAAGTACAAAACAACCACTTTTAGAACCAATTTAAAAAATTACCAGGGTTTGCCTCAAACTTATTAGCTGTAGTATGTATGTATGTATGTATGTATATATATATATATATATATATATATATATAATATCAACTTCTTTGGATGATAACGCAGTATTTTTTATTTTTATATGTACACACACACACAATGGTGGTTCATTTTAATTGCCCCATAATCATCTCTATCCATATTATTGTAAATTATCCATCATAATTTACGTCAAAAACAACATTTTTCTTAAGTGGAAGCCACACATCAAAGCAACTAACATAACCAAACATTTGGTTTGGATATTTTGAGTCTGCTGGCTAACATTATACAGAGTTAATCTCCAAGTAATTTTCTAATTTGGTCACTATCAACTTTAACTGTTCTAATCAATTGTCGAGTATCATTCAACAAGAAATCTCCAACACAAAATTTCATAAACCACTTTTAACATGCTTAATCATTCACAGTACATCATCTATAAATTATACAAATCTTATTTATTATGATTAAAGCTGTATTTTGATTTTTAGATAAATCATAATAGGCAAAACATGATTAACTCCTGTGCTGTGTAGCTTTTGCCTCACTCTCTGTGTGTGTGTGTGTGTGTGTATTGGAAACAGAAAAGGGATTTTGATCCAATCCACAATAACAATATATTCTACCCCTTAAAATAAGTCTTTGTTGCTAGAATCTGTGGCAACCTCTTAATATAAACACATCTCAATGAGCATGGTTTAAAATTTTATATAAAATTCAATCGAATATGAATTAGAAATTAATAGGAACTCAGTTTGTAAAAGCCTTTTCTTTTCTTTTTTTTTTTTTGTGTGTGTGTGTGTGTGTGTGTGTGTGTGTGTGTGAGCAATTATTCCCTGGCACTTCTCCAGGATCTCAGTGTGACATGGTTCTTCCTTCCAGTGCTGCCTGAAGCAAAAGTCAGACATTTTGACTAATGATAGCTTACTGGACATTCTACTGTCATTTGAGAACAAAAGTTGCATGGTAGTATTTTATAATTTGATATACAAAGTACAGTTAGTAAATATGTATAAAATGATACTAATAAAAAGAGAAATGTTATTGCGATATTAAAAAAAAAAAAAAAAATATCTGATCAAGACATTTACAAGGAGACTACAATTCCAAAATAGATAAAAATCTTGGACTCCATGAAGGTTACAGAATAAAATATTATAAAGTATAGGCACAAAATAAGGGGTAAAGTTACCTTGACTATTTTGCTCTTTACAAACTGTCTAAGAAGAAAAGCACTGCTATGATAAAGCTGAAGTGACTTTTATCTGTGTGGGTTGGAGATCACAGCCAAGAAAGAATTTCTCTCAACAAAGCAGTGATTCAGAACAATGCTTGAAGTCTTTTTAAACCAGTGAAAGAACCTGGGAATCAAGAAGGAACTGAAGGAAATTCTTATGCAAGTGGTGGTTGATCATTTTAAAAACCTGTATTTGGTTTTTAAAATGATCAACCACCACTTGTCGCATAATGTCAGTGTTGGTGGGTGCAGCTGCAAATGCAGATAAAATAAAAAGCCTTGTCTAAATTTCCTGATATATTGAAGAAGATAAAGAAAGAAAGTGGATACTTATTCAGGAAGAGTAAGCTCTTAAGCATATGTTTTCAAGAATGAAAAAAAACTTCATCTTGGATACACTATACATTAAAGTTTGTTTAACCCCTATCTTTAGGTGATAGAACAGAGAATGTCTTTAAATTTAAACTAACCCATCTTTCAATACATGTATATATTTCTGAGATGAGGTATTGTAATTATTTAAACTATTTACAGTGTTCAAACTGTTATCCTCATCTTTGTTGCGATAGTCACAATGTTTCGGTTGTTGTATGCTCCAGCCTTCTTCAGGTGATTGGACACATGGCCCAGTGGATAAAATCATTGGTTGAAGTAATCCAGTGACATGACCCAAAGATTTATGAGTTCAATACCTGGCTACAGCAGAAGTGAACAAAAAACTTGGTGAGTTGAGTTAAAGGGAAATAACTGAGACTTGAGATATCCAGAAAAGGCATGGCATGTGGAAGTAGAACAATCTACCCCAGTAAACAAAATAAAGGGTTTGGTTCAAAATTCCAATCACCTGAAGAAGGCCTGAGTGTAAAACAACTGAAACATTGTGAATATGGCAACAAAGATGAGGATAACAGTTCAAACATTGTAAATAGTGTAAATAACCCATCTGTCTTAATCATTAAATCCTTACAATCACTTTTAGAGAACAGATAAGAAAGTATGACTGATAAAAACCAATTTGAAGGTTGATTATCAAATGTTTCTTCTGCAGTTGAAAAGTAATCTTGCTTTTAATGGTTTATAAATTTTTGATAATGCTTTTGGTGCTCTTCCAATTAGTCTCAGACAATTTATAAATGTTAGTTTTTATTTTTGTCAACAAACTCAGCATCTTTATGAAAAAGCCAAGGACCAAAAACTATGAAAGTATTTAAAGCCTACTACTTATCAAGAATGTTTAAACAAATGACATAATACAATTTTCTTTAAATAAATGACAATGTCAGTGATGTTTTTTTTTTTTTTTTAACCTGAACTTTTGAGATGAGCAAGTATAATTACACACACTGATTAGTTCAGAATAGTTCCCTTGTTTATGTTCTCATCACCTTTCAACCATTGTACTCTTCAACTTTCTTCAGGAAACTAGCAATAGTTTTCATACCTAACAAGAAATGGAAAGCAATGTCCATGCTGTTTGGAAATGTCTTCTCTTTTTATGTCTGAAGAATCTTGGTTTAAATAACTTCTAATCAAATGCCCAAGAATTGATGTTCAAATTATATTCAAATGAAATTAATAATGAAATTTTAATTTAGATCATCAATGGTCTCGAAGATGTAAACAATTTGAATGAAAAAAAAATAACAGTTAATTGAAAGATAAAGAAATTGGTAACAAAAAAATCAGATTAATATTGTGAATTTAAACTTTGTAGCATGATGTTAAAAGATGCTGACATTAATATTGGTTACATGTAATGGCATAAAGTTTCTCTAAATTAGGTATAAACATAGAAATTTGAATTTTTTCAGATTACTTTCAAATATTTTAGGGAAAAAGTTGAAAAATATATTAGATTGGCTAAAATATTTTAATGACAAATCATTAGAAGCATTTAGTTTCAGCTAATGTTTAAAAAGTTTTCTTTTCATTGCATTGGCATATATTTCTTTCATCCTGACATTGAAGATGGGAGAATATAAGCAACATTTTTAGCATAGTATGTATTTTTCAGGAAAAATAAAAATGCAAAAAAAAAAGAAAAAAAAAGGATTTGTGCAATTTATGGAGGCATTGTGAATGATCAAATGTGTCTGAGTGGTTTACAAAGTTTCATGAAATGGGAGATTTCTCACTAAAAAACATTCTCTTCAAGTTGATAGTAAGCAAATCAAGACATAAGAATAACCAGTGTTGCTTAAAAGATGTGAAAAAGATGGCAAACATAGTCAAAATATCGAAATCAAAAAGTGAAAATAGTTTGTATTAGTTTGTTTTTTTTTTTTGTTAGTTTCATATGTAACTTCCACATAATTGAAAATATATATAAACTGCAATAAGTGGATATTTTAAAATAATATAGAATACAAGAGATTATTAAACAAATAAAATAAACCACCACTAACCATAAAGTCTGGTCTTTATTAAAAAAAAAAGTTGAAAAATGTGTCTATGATGGAATTAGAAGTGACACTTCTGAAGAATCCAACAATTGATTCAAATATTTATTGCTCCAAATTAGGCCAATTGAAAGGTAGCAATTGACGAAAACTTAAAAGCATCTGGAATAATTTAAAAGGAAGTGTGTCATAATATTCCAGCAGGGTACACTGCATTTTTTTTTTTTTTTTTTGCCTGAGCAAAAATTCCATCATGACTGTAAATCCTTCACCAAATCTGGCACCTTCAGATTATTATTATTTTGGTTTTTATGTTATGCCAATTTTGCCATTTTTTTTTTCTTTTAGCATGTTGATGTGACTGTTCTAACACTGCCAAGAAAAATCTTTTTAAACAGCACTAGTTGAAACTTAATGCTTCTAATGCCATCGAATGACAAACACATTTTGATATGCAGACACATTGAAAAATATAAATAAATCATTTATTTTCTGAGGAAGATAAAAGTTTCTGGGAGGATGGAATTATGAAGTTGACTGAAAACAGTGAAACAAAACAGTAAAAATGTTACTGTTCAATAAACTTAAAAAAAGGTCTTATTCTTGAAACAACTGTCTTTTTGCTTCATGTAATAAACTTTTTAATAATTTAAGTTTAATATTCTTCTTACATGTTCATATCATCTAAAATTTTGTAACTCTTTAAGTGATTTTATCATAGATTTAAAATAGGACAGAACTAATTACCATACCGTTTTATTTTTATTTTAATAGTACAAGATTAATATAAAAATTGAGCGTCCTACTCTGCATTATTCAAACCGAGGTCTGTTAAAAACGTCAAATCATAAGCTTCAACATCCTCCTTCAAAAGAAAGAATTGGTCTCTCAACCTTCTCTCTCGCTATAATATTGCATTTGTGTGGGCATGTGTAAGTTGGGAAGGGAATTTTTGTAAAGCTTACTGTGTCAGAGAGGAAGAGCAGCAGCAGCAGAGTTGGTTAACTATTGGAGCTAACAAGAGAAAGGCTGAAGTGTGTGGAGGTTGCTTTGGTGGGTGTGCATATTTCATAGATATGTGTTTGTGGGTAGAGAAGGCTGGGCACTTTAAGAGAATTTTTTGGGGGGAGCCTATAGGATGAGACAGTGAACAGAGGCGGGAATTGTGATTAGTGACCTGATCAGGACCTAGCCAGCTGGGATGCTATAGTTGAGAACAAGGAAGAAATTAACATCACTGCAAGAGGAAAATACTATTCTCTATTTAAATACACTGTGTTAAGGATGGGAGGGGAGCTCGCCCTGCTCTTTTTTTTTTTTTGTTTCATGTTTAAAGTTCTTTGAGGTTTTTACTCTGTTTTTTTTACCCTGTCTCATATTGTAAAATACTTTTTTCCTTGAAGTTCAGAGGGGGAAATTTAAGACATCTTGAATGACTAAATCAATACTAAACATTGAAAAATAAGTCTACAATAAGAGCAGTAATGAAAAATATTCTGTGTAACATTCATTAGTTGTTTTTTATAACTTCATAAAATGGTTATTTAAAAGTTATTATATTCGATTTTTTTATTTATTTTTTTTTTAATCAATTCACCCCAAGCAAGGCAATAATACTACTAAGACACAAGTGAAAAAGAAGGAAGAGACTTTAGAAGGAACTGGAAACCAAATCATAAACAGGGTAAAACTCTACTCTTGTTCAAAAACCAGGGAGGAGTGTGAACTGGATAATAGGTGAAACTATCTACTACTTCTATTGAGGAAAAATATAAAAAATAAATACAAATTTTCAGAGTTTAGGTGGCGATGTTAGAAGAATAGAGTTGAAGTAGAATTTAGAATTAACCAGAAATCCAATCCTAAATAGGACAGAAGGGATAAGAAGCCTCTACTTCCATTCAACAGACCGGGTTGTAAATTTCTTTTCTTTTGTTTCTTTCTCAATTTTGAAAATCTTAATTTGTTTCTGAATTTTTTTATTAAGTAAATACAAATCTTAATTTTGATTAATTATTCAATATAAAATATTGTTATATGTTGAGTCATTTTGTACTGAAGATGGCTTTTTATTAAATGCAGGGACATTTTAGAAATTGTCTTTAATTAAAATTAGTTTGTTGTTTTTTGTTTTTGTTTTTTTTCAGACACCACAAAATGATTATTAAATGCAGAAAATGTATTTAAATAAAAATGGGCAAGAAATATTTGTTAAAATGAGTTTTTAAAAGAAAAAAGAAAGACTGATCCATATTGCAAATTTAATTTAAACCACTATTCACCTTGCTGACAATTTCAAAAAGTAATTGACTACAATTTTTTTTTACCTTGAGTAACTTATATATTCATAAGAGGAATGCTCATAATTCTGCCATTTAAGAAAATATAAACATCAAATTGTATCCATTGAGGCATATGAGCTTTTTGTCAATACTATTACGACAACTGTTGTTAAAGGTAATCTTTGCGTAAAACAAGTGAAAAATATTATAAACCACTTTTTTTCTAATAGGAAGTGCTCGTCAAATAAAAATTGAACTGAAGCTTTGATTTTACTGATTTAGATTTATAAATCAAGGAAAATAGTCTCATAAAATTTATAAATCTTTACTTAAAATTTCATGTAAAATTATCCTCCAATGCAGATGTAAGTTGCTAAGTAGATTTCTTACTAAGATTAGCTAACATTTGTATATTTATGAAATTTTCTGTTTTAAAATCTTGATGCTGACAAGTTTAGTGTAATTCTATATTAAATGTTGAAATTTCTTGTTCCATATGTAGACTTCTAAAAATATGATAAATACAAATCTTATAATACCTTTAAGAACTAGATAATGTTTCAAAAAAAAAAAAACTTTTATAACTTACATGTTCATAAGGACCATTTTCCTGTTGCTTCAGTTCAAATTATTCTCACCATTCTTTTGTTTTTTTGTTTTTTTTGTTGCTTTTTGTCTGGTTTTATGTTTTTCACTCACGTCCCCACCCCCATACTTCCTATAGGCCCCATTGTAATAATGAATCATAGACAATTGCAAAAGTTTTAAAATGTTTTAAATTATGAAACAATCAGTTGTTTTGAAATTTGGTTCATTCTGACATAATTTCTTTTAAATTTTACTTGAAGGTTATATATGAATTGTATTTAATCCCTATGCAAAGCTATTTGAGTTTACTAAATCCAATAGCTGTTCAATGTTAAGTGGTTAATCATTTTCAAAAGATTTCTTTTCAACTTCTTGTTTATTATTCTTTATATTGCATTGTGTGTGTGTGTGTATATATATATATATATATATATATATATATATATATATATGCACACAATATGAATAATAATAATAATAATAAATATATAGACACAATCTGTTTTTCAATTTTTTTATTTTTTGTATTCAGTAGTACTCAGGAAGAAAATAATATAAAAATATATATGAACTTTGAAAAATTTACCGATAACACAAAACAACTAATTAGGAAATTTAAAAAATGAAATAAAGACAATATTGAGAGACAGAACTTGTCCATATTATTTAACCAAATATGTTTGAGAGAATTATTGCTGCTGAAACATATAATGAGCTTTTCTTCCAGAAACTGTAACTATGGTTTGCTCAATATAGTTGCACTCTAAATTACAGGTGGGCTCTGTAGGTTTTGAAGAAACATTTACCTGAACAGGCACTTGCAACAGGGCTTAACTAGCCATTTGAACATGCTCATTTCCAATCACACCTGCCTGCTAGAGTGGCCAGTTTATCCCTGTTGCAAACATGTGCTCAGGCACATTTATGTTTCTTCTACACCAACAGAGCCAACCTGTAGTTTATACTGCAACTATGTTGAGTCGACCTTAATATGGGGAGAAAAGCTCAGACTCTAGTCTGATCAGAAGTTGAATAATGTCATTACACTCAATCTCTGTCACAATGACTTGTGACTTCATGCCAGCTTAACCAACAACAGCTTCTTCCAAACATTTTCAATCACAAGTCATATTTGTCATATGGTTTTTAGACTTCCATACTGTATCATATACTAGAATTATCTTCTCAGATTAATATTATCAAGAATTCATTAGCCTAACAAATCAATCCTGGTGAGTTGTGGCCTGAATGCTAACATTTTAACTACTCAGCCAATGACAGATGATCTACAAACGAGATTTCAATCTTATGCCAGCTATTCATCATTCCTACACTTGTGACTTTGGTAGTCATATCTGTTGCACTTTTTATTTAGAGTACTTGTAAAAGCTAGGATTTCAAATGCTGATTTTCAAAGAAAGTTTTTTCTTGGAAAATTTGCACACTACAATCTTAACTGTATAACAATTGCTGTACTTGTAAAATCTGTAATACATCATCTAAATATGCAAATATAACCTTTAGGTAGATATTTTGCTATATCTGATCAGTTTCTTTTAATTTGTTGTTTTGGGTTCAATCCTAAAATCAAGATTTGTATACCACACTCATATTTCTATAATGTAATACAAGCACATTCTCCCATACATATCACTACTTTTGCCTTTTGCATATTGGCCTATATACACATGTGCTTACACAAGATACTTTCTTACCTGATGTACTTATCCTGTTTACAGTATTTCATTAGCTTTTCTTACCTGCTTCTATGTTCTGCCAGGATGAAGGGATCACTTGTCTGTCTTTACTGGCATACTGAAGAGCCAAAATTCAATCCAAAATATTCCAGGATAAAATTTGGCATTATATGACCATGAGGTGTCAGAGCTATTTTCATAACATCACTTGTTTTCCTTTTGCTTTACTTTCCACTTTTTCTTGCATTTTTCTGTTTTTTCTCCCCTTTTTTTCTTTTTCTTTTTTCTTTTCCCTTCTTTTTTCTTTTTCTTTTCCCTTCTTTTTTCTTTTTCTTTTCCCTTCTTTTTTCTTTTTCTTTTCCCTTCTTTTTTTCTCTCCTTGCTTTTTTCTTTACACGCCTCTTTTCTTTCTTCTCTTTTCTTTCTCTTTTCTTTTCTTTCTCTTTTCTTTTCTTTCTCTTTTCTTTTCTTTCTCTTTTCTTTTCTTTCTCTTTTCTTTTCTTTCTCTTTTCTTTCTCTTTCTCTTTTCTTTCTCTTTTCTTTCTCTTTTCTTTCTCTTTCTCTTTTCTTTCTCTTTTCTTTCTCTTTTCTTTCTCTTTTATTTTTCTTCTTTCTCTTTTTTTTCTCTCTTCTTTCTCTTTTTTCTCTCTTCTTTCTCTTTTTTCTCTCTTCTTTCTCTTCTTTCTTCTTTTCTTTTAATTTTCCCCGGGTATATCTAACCAAACACAACACGACACTTTTTTTTTTTCATAAATATTCATACCAGCACGTGTTGTTGTTTTCTATGTAATCTTTGAATTATAAAATTAGAATAGATTTGTGCCAATGTACATCCTTTCTATACACACACGTTGCATTGCTATATACTTTCCCAATCTATTCATTTATGTTATTTCTATACAAATACTCACACACGGAAATGTGCTGTCTTTACCTTGTAAATCCCTTCAAGTCTCATTTTACTTATACACACACACACACACACACACACATATATATATATATATATATACACACACACACACAATCTTCACGTGCTTACTTTATCCCACATATATGAATGTCTGTATCCTTTTTTACATCACATACATTTTTCATGTATACACACATGCACACACATATATATATATATATATATATATATATATATATATATATATATATATATACATACATATATATATATACATACATACATTTTTCCTCTCACTTTCATATCTCCTGTTATGTCTTAAATGCTTAAAAAGTGTATGTGGTGGTCGGGGGGGGGGGGAGGTGATTAAGAAAAATAGGAAGTGTGTTAACAGTATGATGCTTGTTGCCTTAGTTTTCCCTTTTTTTGTTTTGTCTTCCCTCTATCCCCAACCTCCTTTTGTCCACTATTCTCTACAGGGGTCTGCCTTACCTTGTTGATTCTATAATCAGAAAATAGATCCTGAGACAGTCATAATTAATTAATGAAAACCTTTCTTCATCATCACTGAAATCCCAATAGCTTCCTCCTCCTCCTTCATCCTCACCATCACAACTCCCACCCTCTGGATGCAGTTGCTGTAGCAACTATTGTTATTAATGTTGCTCCTCCTCCTCTCGTGCTTCTGTCAGGTAAAACAG
This sequence comes from Acanthosepion pharaonis, assembly GCA_903632075.3. Classification (NCBI taxonomy): domain Eukaryota; kingdom Metazoa; phylum Mollusca; class Cephalopoda; order Sepiida; family Sepiidae; genus Acanthosepion; species Acanthosepion pharaonis. The sequence continues at coordinate 322,386 of CAHIKZ030001074.1, forward strand.
TAAATGCCAATAGAATATGATGTTTCAATTCCATCCCCCCACACTACTTACTCTCATTTCCTTCTTCTCTCTCATAGGGAAATGTCTACATAGATATGTTTACTGGTCTATACACAGTCATCTAATCTGGTTATAAACACAGGCACACATACACACATCTGTGTATTACTAGTTGTTTGCGTATAAACACTTGTTTGACACTGGGTAAATGTGTATGTATGTGTGTATTATATTAGAATAAATAAATGTATGTATACATGTATAATTTGTTTTATATATGTAAATAAAATGACTGTTTATAAGTTCAAAACAATGTCTGAACTTGTATCTTTTTCACATGCTTAATAATTTATAGACTCTTTATCAGTTTATGCCTGATATTACAAGGTAGTGTTTGTATTAAAATTATCAAGAAGTATGTGTATGTAAAGTGAATATGTTCATAATTAATACAAGTTGTCCTTTTAAGAATGAGTCTCACTTGTATATTTCATATGTGCAACTACTAAAGTCATTCCTTGATGCAAAAAGTCAGTTTTGCTTCTTGTATAAAATAAATGAATTGGTTTCTCTGACAAAACAGTAACTCCAAAAACATTATTTTGTATCTTCTCAGATGAAACATTGCTAATTAGGATTAATGTTTTTTGACAAGTACTTTCATTTTTAACCCCAGTTGCTTTTTATTACAACCCTTACATTATCATTCATTAATACCAAAGACATTTTATAACTGATCAATATTTGAATTGCAAACAAAAATGTCTGATTGATTGATTTTGTAAAACTTAATATCTAATTTTCAGTACTCTTATTGGGAAGAAGAAATTTTATACTGTAAAAATTTTTTATATTGACTTGTCTCAAAATATTTTCTTAGTTTCTGTCTCTAAAATGAAAAAGCTATGCCATTCAAGGATATTACATAGAAAACAATCTGAATTTTTTTCCCTATATTTTTTATAAGTCATACCATATAATTCCACTACTTAATGAGCTATTCCGTTTTTATGGTAACAGGGTATTACTCAATGCTACACAGTGAACATGCCTCATGTTGCCATAACTATGGGAGTTCTCATTGCCTATCAATCAGACCAGGCTGCTAATACATTTGAATTTTATATTTCTTTTGTTTAATTTAGCTTTCTTTGGATACCTTCCTGTATGTTCATCACATTTCAGCATTAAATTCTAGACAGGGATGCAAATTTGAATTGCTTATTAAATTGTCATTAAATGGAAGCTTAGATTATAAAATAACATGCTACAATAGAGTTAATAGTTATCTAACAAGCCACAGATATAAAACACTCAACATGGTCTCAGTGTACTAATGGGATGTTCATTGATGGTAACACAAGGCATTACTCAATGCAAGTCAAAGTCACCATTCCTTGTATTACCATAACAGAATATATCATTACTAAGTCATGACACCAGGTTGCTAATATGTTGTTTTATTTTTTTTTATTTTTTTTTTTTTATTTCATTTAGCTTTTTTTTGGATACCTTCCTGTATGTTCATCACATTTGAGTAGGAAATTCTAGACAAGGGAAGCAAATTTGAATTGCTTATTAAATTGCTTGCCATTAAATGGAATGCTTTGGTTGCTAAATAATATAACAAAGTTAATATTTATATAAAATCTTATGTATATAAAATGCAATGTGTAGGATGTAAAAGTTTTCTGTATTACATTTTCATCATTATTCTTATGGTGAATAAAATATTAGTTGCTTAGTTTAATATTCAGGAAGTAAGAAAGGTTTTTGATATTTTTAAAAAGCAATTCAGTTGTTAAATTAGAATATTGTTATTATTTGATTGTACAGCTAAAACTAATAATAAATACAACCGCAGAACCAACTTTCAACAAAGCTAAAATATGTGACAAGAATAACAGCTACTGTCACATAACAAGTGTGTGTGTGTAAAGATCAGAGGTAAACCAGCTTTACATAGTTCATTTTTGTATGTTGAATGCTGCATTTATGGCCACAAAGAAAGATTTGAGTGATTTTGATAAATGCTAAATTGTTATAACCAGAAATCTAGGTCAGAGCATTTCTGAAGCAGCACCACTTTTAGGGATATTTGCAAAATGATGTCACTAAGATATGTTGTGAGGAAAACAGTGTGATAGCTGGGAGATATAAGGTCCTATTATGAATGTTTCAGCAGAACAATTTGACCTCCCATACTGCACACATTGTATGAGAATGGTTTTCAGAAATATGCTTCACTGTGTTTCTATGGTCACCAGTCTTCTCAGATCTTGATCCAAATGAACAATTCTGAGATATGTTGGGTGACCCTGTTCACTCTTCAAAATTGCCACTAAGCAACTTGCAGCAGTTTATGGGTCTGCTGTTAACACCCTAGCACTAGATCCTATAGAAAACCTTTAGAAGTCATGTCGAGTCCATTCCTGATTGGGTAAGTGCTGTTTTGTGGATACATGTAGGACTAACAACTTATTAGGCAGGTGGTCATAATGTTTTGGTGCATCAGTATACTTGCTATAGTCAGTTCTTAAAATTATCTATAAATAGATAAGCCAAATCAAAACCTGTAAATAGCTATTTTGCTAGTCTTAATAAAAAAACATTCTTGGAATCTTTTGTCTTTGTTATTTTTGTTTATTCTGTTCTGTCTGCACTATTATAAACTGACCTGATAATAAAACTGTCTAGCAAGGGTTAATGATGGCACTCTAAAGTTTATGATAGGCTGAGCAATGATTAAGAATTTTGCTTTTCTATATTTTTTATTACTTATACAGCCACCTAAATAAATATGAGGAAAACTAATATATTTTAGAAATGGATTGGAAAATGCTGTCTTTGAGCCAATTTTTAAAATTATGATTCCTGATTACTCTAATACAGTGCTTCCCAACCAGGTTGAGATGTGGGGGGGCTCTCAAGTATGAGGGGATGTTTTAAAAAATTGGGACCTGATTTTTCAGATTCAAAATGTTGAGCCATTGATCTTTTTACAAACTGCAGTTCTACAATGGGCCTTTTTGAGTCAATCTTGCAAGCGGGAAATGATATTCTGAAATGAAAAGAGGTCATCGGTAAAAAAGTGATTAAGAACCACATCTCTGTTGTATAAGAGAAGCAGGAAGCAAGAAATCTTATTTGTAGCCATTAGAACATTGTCTTGAGGATGCCTTGACATTATGTGGGTGTGTATTCACTTTTGCCATATTTACAATTAAGCAAGCCCTTACAAAAATCATCACTTACAAATATATACACACACACACACAAATCTAAATATTTTTTGCTACATATGAAGATTGTGTTTGTTTTTAAGAATATTAAATATTCTTCATAGCATGTGTTATCCTATAAAAATAACACAATCTGTATGTGTTGAAAGTGAAAGATAAATATTTGTAATTTTTTCCTGTTTTCTTTTCATATATTTTTCCTACAGATTTCAGTTGTTTATTTTGTTTTGCAAACATAATAAATGCTTTGTATTTCTTTTATAAATGCTGTTATGCTATTCACTTAAATATTTCTTTTAAAAGGGTGTGAAAATGCTCAAAAGGGTGGATCTTTATCTGACTGGTCAAAACCTTTTGATGTTGAAGAAAAGTGATGGTTGGAGAGGGTGATTATCAAGTGAAAAGATAAATAAGGTTACCTGGGTGTGGCAACTTTGAGCAGTTGTGTAACTGCTGAAGAAAAAAAGAGACTCGATTTCCTAAGAAAAGTAGTGTAAAATTAATATATCTGCACAATTTAATGGCAAAAATGAACTGTTGATTAAATCTGTCAGTATAACACAATAACAATTTACACTGACATGCTAAAAATCATTGACATAGAGGGATAGTATCATGTAAGACCCCCTGTAGCCTTGCAACATGCTATATGTTTAGTAAATGGCTGGAAGACCCTTGAAGAAATGTTATGCCCTGTTCTTTATGCAGAATCTTGCATACAAATAGATTTTTCACCATATTCCATAAATGTTTGACTGGGTTCATGTTAGGTGAGCATGGTGGCCACATCATTTGTTGAAAGACTCCAGAATGTTCTTTAGGCCATTTCTAGGTAACTTTAGGTTAAATCAATCATTATTGGGGTAAACAAAGGCAATGAATAGATGCAAATAGTCACAAAGCAATGCAACATAGCAGTCATCAATTTATGATGCATTGAGGCAGACCCAACCTACACGATTATTGAACCACCATCAGCCTGTACAGTACCATGTTAACAAATGTGGTCCATGGCTTCATGGTTCTATGCCACACCCAAATCCCACAATCAGTTTCTAACTATGGCATCCACACCACATGTTGCTAGTTCTCCAGGGTCTGATTAGTGATATCACAAATGCTGTGTCTAATATCAACAGTGGCACCCTGGTGAGTCTTCTCCTATCATATTCCATGGAAGCCCAAAAATGCTAAACTGACCTGTTGGATATATAGCTGATACCTCTTGCATTGGATGTGATTTGATCCAATGTTGCTTATCTGTTACCACAGACAATTCTATCTAGATGATTACTAAAGTCCTGTAGTTGGCCACTTCACTGTCCACATTGGGCAGTAATACCTTTCATTGTGTATACTTGGTACACACATGATACATTAAAGATGTAAAATTTCAGATATAAAATCTACGATCCATCTGGCACCCACTAGATATACACTGATAATTTAAATCACTTTGTCACTGACCCACCAAATGATGGAGCACAATTGATAGGAGTGGTCTTGGCATTTTCATGATGTCATGGTACAATGGCAAATGCTATTTACCATAACTATTATATACTATTATCCTATGATTTTTGTCACATTGGTGTAGATATAAACAACCTTGTATATCCCACCTAGAAACAGGAAAACTACCAAATAATCGCAACATAAAAATCTTTATAGTTGTTCAAACCAAGAATCTAATAAGCTTTTCTAGTTGATAGCTAATTAAAATTTTAAAAAGGAATTCTTTTAATTTAGTAGTTAATCAGTTGTGATGAAATCTGAAAAGATTGTTATACAATGTCTACTGGCTCAAAAGAAGTAGAAAGTGCACCATATTAGAGCTTATCATATTTTTGTACACATTAATACATTGTGTTGAAACTATAGAATCTGCTTTGATTAGTTTACAAAACAGTATCAGTAATATTCTATTGTTTCCTGTTTATCACCTAAATTCCAAACCCTTTTACATAATTATATTCATAATAATCTGTTTTGATACCTTTTTCTTTTCATTATCTGTAAATCTATTATCTGTCTTTATGCCTATCATTGTATATTCATCACTTTCTGCATTTCTGTACCTGTCCATTCCTTCTTGCTCCCTTTTTCTACCCTTTTCTCTCCCTCGTTCTTTCACTCTCCTTTTTCTCCCTCCCTCCCTCCCCCCCTCTCTTTTCATCTGATTTTCCATCAGTGAATACTGTCAATTGTCTTAATGCTTAAAACTAATGAATCTCTAAGAATTGGCAAATCTTTTGTTTAGCTTCATTAAAAACACTGAAATTCTTTGTCTAATCCCAACTCCTCTGCCAATCACCTTGTAATACTTACCAATGATATATACCTTTGTTTTGTTTCTTGTTGATATTCCCCAACTTATCAAATCTTTATATACATTCTAAAAAAAAAAAAAACAATTCACTAATAACTGAACATTAGTTGGAGGCAAATGGAAAATCAGCTAAAAGTTATACAATTGAAATGTAGACACACATATTTAAATTTTTATACTTGTTTGATTTTGGTATCTCCAATATGTAATTTGCTTGTTTTGTTAATCATTAATTTTTTTTGTTTTTTCTTCTTGCAAATGATGTTTAGTCCTTCTTGTTTTCCTTCATTACCTTCTCTGGGAGTTCTTGTAGTTTCCTTTCTCTGTTTGCTATCAACATTGTGTCATCTGCATATCTTACGTTGTTAAAAAATTGTGACTACCAATAATTAATCCTGGTAGCACTTCTTTCTCAATATTGCCTTGCAATATTGCAGGTTGAATAAGTTTGGTGAAAAGACACATTCTTGTCTTACACTCCTTTTTGATTTATGAAATTACTTATAATTTTTTTTTTTTTTTTCAAAATGGATTTTTTTAGGTTAGAATTGATTACCAGATAAGTTATACATAATCACTTTTATGGCTTTATTTCTCAAAAATAAACTGAATTAGATTCAAAATATTTTTATCTTGTTAACAAAAAAAGAAATATACACATTCTTATCTTTCCAGCCAGTTATTTATCTACTTTGAAAATTAGTTCATGTCAGAGGAAAGTTTATGACTCAAAATGACTGAATAGATGTAAAAGTGTAATTTTGTGATATTAAAGAATTTGTTCATCCATTTATACATTCACCTTCCTTGGACCCAAAACCTGTTGGTTTCAACAGCATTCCAGATAATCTCTCTCCAGTGGGATTATCCATAGTTGTTGGAGTCCATCATTTATTTGTTTTACAGACATAGTATCTGTACCCCCATATCTAACCATTTTTGTACACCTTCAGGAGTTGCTGTTTCTTCTGCCAGCTTGAATAGCTCAATGACAAACATTTGAACTTGTTCCTTGAATATTTCAGTTATGCACTGAAATTATTTGACTTCTGACAATACAAATGTCGGCTTTTTTCTTAACAACAGAATATATCTTTCATGAAGCAATAATAAGCAAATTTAGTTTTATGTGAGATTTTTTAGATGATGCATAATTATCATTATATGATGTCCTCTTCAAATCAGTATGCTCAGCTTATGACATGACACCTTACTTGGTTTTAAAACATTCTGCATAATCCCACTCCAGTGGAATTATTCATGATTATTGGAATGTTTTGTGTTTTTGTTTTACAGGCACAGTATCTGCTCCCTCATATCTAACCATCTTTGTATTTGGTGTTAGATTTCTATTGATTTTTTTTTTTTTTTAATTGAAAATCAAAATTGTTCAGTTATATATATAAAAAAAAATTGATTGAATTAACATTTCTATATTGTGGGGGTGGGAGCACATTACAGAGATTTTTAAAAATCCTAAATTCTTGCCTAGTTCGTCTTTTTTACAGATTTTATGTAAGTCTGATTTTACAAACATACACACTACATGTAGAAATATCACAATTTTCATATATTCAGATATATGTTAGGAGATATTATGAACATGCTTTAAAAATATTCTTTCATTCACAAATTTATTTTAAAGTTACACAACAGAGTAGGTCTGTCTGTCAAGGCAAAATTAAACTTGATAGACATGCAAGAAAAATGAATGCTTGACATTACATGAATCTTACAGATTTTAGCAACTGTATTTTCAGTGTAACCAATTTTCTCAAGAAGTTTTACCTTGTCTTTTGATAATTATTTTTCTTTGAATTATTTGATGCAAAAGATTCTGGCATTTCTGATAATCTTTCCATTAATTCATATTACCATAATTCTGTTCAAGTATTTTTCCTTAGCTTTCTATAACCTCATGCCACAGTAGTATAAAACAATATTTCCATTCCTGATTTGATGAGTTCTTGGAAGAATTCATCAATATCTTGTACTTGTTGAAATTTTTCACAAGTCTTGTTAGATGAAGCAAAACAAGTGATAGTCTAAAAGTAACAGGTGTGAAGAAGAATAATAGGTTGCATGTTGAAGAACTTCTCATCCTAGTTTTGTTATTGCTTACTACATCACATTAGCAACATCAGGAGGTGTTGTTTTCATGTGGCAAATCACCTGTCAACTTTCTTGCCCAGAAAAGGTCTTTTCCGTTTGAAAGCCATCATTCCATTGAGCTAATTGCTCACTCTAGCATTGTGCAATAACATTCAATTTCAACAATTGGTAATAAAGAATTCTCTTTGAATCACACTAAACACAAAAAAAACTTTTCTTATCCAATAGATTCTATTTAAATTGAAACATTGGGAGTTGCCTCAGGTCAAAAACTATGATATACTTTATTTTAGAGTCTTGGTGTTGTCATCCAATTCAGTGTTTTTGTAATAAAACTTTCTTTATTTAGTGTTGATAAAGATATCAGAATATATTTATAATAAGCATGTGATGGAAATTTCAGCTTTTCTATTCTAAAGAAATCCATGGGCCATAAAAAAGATATTGTCTCAAAATAGAAACATGATATTGTACAGTTATTGGGTGATGGGAAAACAACATTGTAAATTGTGTTTAAGTTGAATAAATATAAAAAACAAAATTGAAAACATTGGCAGGATAAAAACAAGCAAACTATATTTAAAAATATTGCAAAAATAGATTTGGGAAAAATTAGAAGTATAATAAGCAATAAGAATAATTGAAGAAATTGCTGTAAAGACAAAAGACGTTGAATATTAAGAAGACAAAAGACTTGAAAGCAAACTATGTCAGTAAACACAATAAAGAAGAGCAGGTAAATTAAGTTAAAACAAAAAAGAAGGTACATGGAAACTAATTTTTTAGTGGTAATTTTTAGTGATAAACGTAAAGCTACATTGGATAGAAATGACGGCAGAGCTAGAGGATGGGTTGATCATGAAAATAGACAACCAACACAACTTAGGAGACTGTCGGGAAGAGGTTGAGCAATGTTTTGGCCTTGTAGGTAGTAAAATTATAGCTCCATTCAATGTTAATGCTGATGGTATCAAGATTAAACACAGAATTATTTTAAATTCTTTGGCAAAATGCTTTTTGAGTTGTACAGGTCATAACCTTCATGCAAGCCAATACTTCTTCACATTCTGTAAAACCCACCTTAGCAAAAAAAAAAGTTTCCAGAGACACCAACTTAATGGAAATGCTTCCAACCATTTTTTTTATTTTCAATAGAAAACTTGTATTCCACCATTTAAAAGAAATATATTTTGAGAATTAAAAACAACATTCAAGAAAAAATCTCTGGGCAGCAATAAAAACTGGTGCAAATAATCTTAAAGTCAAAACAGAAAAAAGTTAGTAAAATCAATCAATGAATGAAAGATGGATGAAGGTTATAGAATGTCAACAAGCACAATGCAAGGTAATAAAATCCTATTCATATATATAAGGTATTGTGATAATCAAATATTTTTCTATGGTCTTTATCTTTTTGGAAGTTTTGCATAATAAAACTGGATATCTCCAAAGCAAGATCTCATCAAGGACAGATATAAACTGAAATACTTACAATATATCCTGGAAAATTTTCTAGCATCAGTTGGTTAATACCAATTTCATTGTGAAAACATTGACTTACTTGATAAAATCTGATATAATGTAATAAATCTATTTTTCATTACCAATGACTGTTTCTAAAAAAATAACTTTTCTGTATTGAGCAAGAATAAAAAGGCAGATGTTCAAAAAGTAACCAATGTTCTCTTCCAGAAGTTCTCATGGAATTCATTTTTGTTGCTTGATAATTGCTTCTTTTTTTTCTCCCCTAAAACTTCCTCAGTTACATTTAGCTGTCGAGGCAATAAAGGACTGAGTAAATTTTAAATATGTTTTTACAGTTTCCCTAATACTATAGAAATGATAATGCTAGAAACTTTTACACTAGCCAAAAAATGAATGTGGCAAGAATCCAAACTTTAAGAATAAAAATTGGTGAAAAGATTTTTGTTTTTATATTTATCAATGTCAAAGTAGATAATTTCTAAATATAGGTATTATGTTTTATATGGTGAAAATTATATAAACACACATACTTTACAGCTCCTTTTCATGAGGCTACCAATTTCAGAAATACATTTAAGAGCTCAATGTTTACTAACTTCATTTGAAATTAGTTGAATATGAAAGTATATAGCAATAGCTATGTGGGTCATGTATTACTTTTTAGTTTACATTATCAAATATTTAGCCTTTCCTCACCTTTTATGATCCTGTAGACAAAACAATATCTGACCTCTATCCAAATATGCATCACTACCATTGGATGACCCAAACTCTCCACAAACAAGTTTTTTTTGGGGGGCGGGGTTCTCTTACAAAAACATAGTTTTATGCATTAGAAATGTATTTATTTGTGTAAATACTTGTTGAAAATGCTATTTTCAATTGACTTTTCTTTTTTATTTCAGGTGAGTACCAAATAATAAAAATGGACTTTGAATAAATAGAAAATTAGTTGATGAAAAAAAAATGTCTGGTAAGTCAGGCTTTGGTTATTTATTTATTTTTTTTTAATTCTACCTCTTGTGGGAGAATTATTTTGAAATGTCTTTTATAATTTACTCATTGGCAACATTATTTTTCTCTGCAATAATACTTGGTTAACTCTTTGAATACTTACCAGCCAACAACTTCAATATTTAATGTTTTATCATCAAATGAAATTTTCTATTTTAACCCTCGTCTCTACTCTGGCAATTTTTTCAATGCTATGAGTCTACAATATTGGCTTATTTATACACAAAATAAATTGAAATTTAAACAATTCTAACTCTAACAATACCCAGGAATGTTGAAGCCATATTTGTGATATTAAAATCACATTGAGAATGCCTCATGATGAAATTTAGAGTGTTATGTAGTCCTTTCATAACTACAACATCCATTCAAAAAGTAATACCTACATATTTTATTTATGTTGACCTATGACATGAGCTGCAGATTTTGGTAGTATAACACTAGAAGTTGAAACTGCTTTGCTAATAACCCATAATTTGATTTTTGCCTTGTTACAGATGGTAGCTAAGCAACAATCTGTCAAAATGACATTTAACAAGAAAATTCATACAAAGCAGTGATGCATCATTCAATTCTGTCATGCTGAAAAAAAAAACGACACAGATTATTTACAGAGACCAAACAATGGATATGAGCACAGTTAGGTGGTTAGTAATGGGTTTCATCAATCAAGATAATGATGTATATAATAAACTAGCCCTATATTTTTTTTCAACCCATGAAATGAAGAGCTATTCTTTATTGAAAAATTTATAGCCATTTGTGATCATTATATCTAAGAGATAGTGTTTTTTTGTCTGAAAAGTTACTTTATCCAATTATGTTATTGTCTTCCTCTGTATCTGTTATAGTTTCTATGGAAAATAATAAAAGGCATTACTTTCTGAGCAGTTCTCATGGTATACTGTACAATTCCATTGTCTAAAATTATTAGTCCAACTAAGTGGACCAATAATTTGAATTTGCTGTGTGATGTTTAATATTCAAAGCTGGCATTGTTGAATGTTGTTAATTTTTGTCTTTAACAATTGCTGCTTAATATTTTTATACTTCATTAGTTATAAAAATGTCATTGTGGCCTGCTTTTAACAAATTATTTTATCAATGTCTGTACATTACATCTATATATTTGCCCATTACAGTAATGACCTAAGCAAATAATAATAATAATGTAGTCAAATCTCTTCAACTTCAATGTATAGAAAAGAAAAAAGAAAGCATTGAAATTTGACATCTGGATCTAAAGCCAATGTGTAGAAAAGTCATTGATACAGACCCTCTTTATACTGAACTAGCAGTAGAGTCCGGCATTGCCTGGGGATGTAACAGTAAGAGATAGATCAAGTATCGACCATCATAAAGACTGAAAATTAAAATTGACAAAGATTATTGTTTAAGGTTGACGGACACGCATGTCTTAATTAGTTAATTTTTTTTTTTTTTACGAATTGGTCAAATCCAAACTCAAACAAAAACATTGTTTTCAATCGTTATTAGTCTATCGATTGAATAGAATTTTATTATAAACAATTGTCTTGTAAATGGAATTTTTAAAGCATTCTGAATGTAAAAATAAAGAAAAAAGTGTGCAAGACAATAAGAAACACTACCTGCCAAAAAAAAGTGTTGTTGAAATCGGTTGAAAAATGTAGGAAATCCAATCCCATATATAAACGAACACATGCACACACACAAAAACAACCTGGGTTTTTATAATAAGTATAACTTGATATGAGTTGACCCCCTTTCATTCTCGCGATGTCTGTTAATCGTGTTTTCAAATTGATTTCGTGCAGAAACAATTGTGTTTTTCCAATTTTTGGCGCTGTCAGAACCACCGCAAGGTAATTTTATGTAGTCCTGTGAAGTTTTGTTGAAAACGGTTGAAAAATATAGGAAATCCGATCCAATATATAAACGTACAGACACACACACACAATCTGTGTTTTATAATAAGTATGATGAATTTTCATCTCTCATTTGAATCTAGACAATATAAAAAGTGTTAAAGTAAAATCTATTTTCAGATGAGCAACATTGATTAGAATGTTTTTTCATATTTTAATGCTTATTGTATATGATTTACCAGACCAAACTTTTAGATACAGGTAAACAGATTTATAAACAAAACAACAATGGTATAGTTTTCTCCAGAAAACCTATTCTCTGGTGTTGATAGTGAATAGCAAACAATTCATTTGCAGTGATTTTCCATTATATAAATTCTATCTCTGCTAATTGAACCAATATTTTAATATATGGTGACTTCTCTATGAAATACAACCAGGCTTATTTGATAATGCTATGGTTCAATGGTGAAAAGGGTTAAGACTATACTATTGGTTTGGTTTTAATTATACTATGAAATAAAAATGCTGTAAATAAGGCTTTATTCATTTAGAATCTCACTACATTTGAACAGATTTTTAAGACACCTTCGTTAACATAGTTAAAAGAATATTTGTCTAGATATTTTGTTTTAACTGCCTGGAAACTTAGTGATAGAATGTAAATATCTCTTAATCGTTATTACTAACTGATTAAATAGTCTATGAGCTTAACACTTTCTTGGAAGGATTTAGAAAGTGTCTTTATATTCTTATTCCTTATTAGGTTCTAGCTTGCAGAAGCTCAATGGTACTTTCTTGTGGGAGCAAAACCTCTGTGTATTTCATACCATTACAGAATGAAATATAAGGGATTTATGGGATATCAAAAATGACATAATCTCAGCAGATACACTCAACTTGGGTATGACACACACACACACATACACACACACATCCCCTTAGACTTAGGTCATAATTTGTAAAATATTATTGTGAGGTGCATAGGCATAAAAGAGGTTGTATACATGAGCTTCATAAATAAATTCAGTTTAGAATTGAATGCTATATAGGTTATACTTAGTAAAGCAAAAGTTACCACATGGTTCTTCCATAACTAGAAAAAATGGTATTGTCTGTGTCTTATGCATGTAGTGAAAATTTAGAATATGTTGATCTGCTCAATACATGTAACTAGATTTTTCCTTTTTGTGGTTTATAGCTGTCTGCAAAAATCTGATGGTCAGATCTAAAACTATTTATAAAAGAAAAAATGTCTGCCAGAACAATTATATACCAGAGAGATGCTGAAGAACACATTGTCTGAAATGATAAAAAAAAAAAACATAAGATACCAGTTTAAATAACTTGTAGAATATTAATGTAATTGTTGGGTTCTAGAATTAAACCTTTATTGATAAATTCTACTTCTGTAACTGATAATTTTCAAATAAATCTTAAGTATTTACACTAAGTACATTCAGACTATTGTCCTCATCTTTGTTGTTATCACAACATTTCAGCTGTTATGACCTCCTTCCTTCATCAGTGTATATCAATCTGGGAATTACCCAGGAAATTCTGAAAGGGTTCAGTTCAGAATTCCCTGTAGGTTACCTGATTGAAATGCACTTGAAAAAGGTCAGAGCGCGCAATGGCCAAAATGTGATAACAACAACAAAAATGAGGATAATAGTCTGAATATAAATAGTGTAAATAATCATAACTCCTCATTCCAGAAATTCATACAAAAATCAAAATCGTAAAAGTCACTAAGGCATTATTCATTAAATTTTATTTTTAAATTGTACCATTTTATGATTTTTTTCTTTTTCCTTTGTTTTAACAGCTTGAAATTATTATTTGAGATTAACTTGGACATGATCATTGCCATTGTTTTTATTTGATTAATTCATTGCGAGCAAAATCACAAATTAGCCTTTGGTCTGAAGCAATTACAAGTAAAAGGTCAAAAAAACAGTTTGATACAGCCAAGTTTATTCCCATAAGATCCCCCCCCCACACACACACACACACACTTCATTTTCTTTCCAAATGATTATTTTAGAAATCTGAATCAGGTGAAATGTTAAGGAACAAATGCCTCAGATAATCTTGGGTTATGTTTAACTCAACCTTGCATATAAAAGATTTTATATGCATACAAAAGAAAAATCTACACAAATAAACACTGACAAATTAAGAAAAGAACAAAGAAATTATAGACTTTCCTTTTTACATTATGAGCATATGTGTGTGTGTGTGTGTGAAGAGTGACTTTAACTGGATAATGTGGCACTCTCATTGTATAGATATATATATATATATATAGCTTTTATTTCTTTCAAATTCAAAACAAACTGAAGATTTCAATTCAGCTTTTTGTTTGTATATTTGATAAAAAAAATTGTTTTTTGCTTACATTTCCTATTTGATTGCCTTTAAATTGCAGTAAAATGTTAAGATATACCTACCTTTTAATAAAATAAAAATTGTTTATGGGGCTAGAATAAAAAGTATGTGTTTGTGTAATTTGTAAAACCGTTTTTGGTTTTATTCAAATTTGTCAGTGTATTTTTGGTTTCTACAAACTTTAAGACTACCTTTTTTTTTAAATAAGTTATATTCACAGTTTGTTAACCTGATAAAATTTGTTTTTTTAATTTATTTTGTATTTATAAGATGAGCTAGCTTCTATAAAATAAGGTGTGTTTGAATGAAACACTATTATCTGTCCATTATCTAATGGGCAGAAACTCTTCAGCCTTGCTTGGCAATCTCTCTAGAGATGGGGACTTGATAAAACCATCAACTCCCCTCCTAGCAGCCTACTCTTGGATGTGCTGGCTTGTAAAAAGGGGGGACTCTCTCACATACAAACACAAACACACACTGAAAATCATGTGAGTTGAGCAATTTGCCACAGGCAAAGATAGCATCTTCTTTTTTTCAATGAAGCAGCAAAACAAACAAATGTTTTTAAAATGCCAAAAAATATTTAATATTGCTCTGAACATAGGAAGCTCATAATATACAAAACGTATGAGCATTTTATCTTCAATATTCTTAATACTGATATCAAGGCTGAAGGTAACTCTAAAAACATACTTTCTAGGTAATCATTATTGAATAAAAGACATGTTCATTTTATAATATTTCAATGTTATGTCATATAATCACTGAACAGACATATACACACTAGAAATTCAAGGGAAAAAAAAGACTTATTTAAAACTACTGATCTCAGGCTAATTTTAATTTACTTTACTATCATTGACAACATGGCTTTCCTGTACCTTAATAAGAAATTCAGTTTCAAAGACATATTTATGCTTATAGATCCAAGAACTTTTTATGAAAAAAGAAAATAATCCATTTAATATGTTCATTGGAAACCTGAGACCTTTGAAATTATAACTACAAGGTTTCATAAAACTGTAACAAAAAAAAAATCTATCACTTGTTAAGTTGAAACATTTGACAGAAATACATGACTGCCAGAAGTTTGAATATTTGCTTATTATGCCTCAAATTCAAAGCTCCTTGTACAAACTGTAAATACTTAAAATGTCTGTTGCTTTTTAAAATCTTGGTTTCCTTCGAAAATTAACAAGAACATCAACCACACAACTTATGTTATTAAGATACTTATTTATTTTTAGTGTCCTTTGTAATTTTCATGTAATATTTATATTTGTTTTTTATCATCTCTCTCTCACACACACAGTACTTTTATCTCTCTCTCTCTCTCAATTCACCCCAAGCAGGACAATAATGCCACTCAGACACAAGGTGCTACTGGGAGTGAGAGAGAAGGAAAAGATTTTAGAAGGGACCAAAAGCCCAATCTTAAATAGTGAACCAGATCGTAGCTGAATATATCATTGAGGAAAAAAATAAATAATAATAATTTCAGTTTAGGTGGAGACCTTAGAAGTAGAGTTGAAGTAGACTTTAGAAGGAAGCAGAAACCCAATCCTAATCAGGAAACAAGGGATAAACCTCTGTTCCTGACAGTGGAGTATGTACCAAACAATAGATGACCCTATCTATTCCTATTAAGGAAAAAATAAATAAATAAATAGTCAAAATTTCAGAGTTTGTGAAGAAAACAAAATGACCTGTAGAGAGACACATGTAAAATTGGTTTTCACTGACCAGATTTCTTTGTGCCAATGATCTGATATTAGCAGCCTTTTTTAATCATTATAGTAATCTTTCCTTAAATATCAATCTTTTGTACCCATGTAGGATTTTATATATACAGGGATGATGTTAGCCCCACATTTATGCTTAGGGTAGTTATGTTTGTGATATTATTTAAATTCAATATGCAATATTTTTCTGTGGGTGCTTTTCACTTGATGGAAATTTCTGATATTCATGTATATAAATGTATCTACACTTCTATACACAATATGCATTTATATTTCTTTGGAAGTGACTACTGCAAACAAGTGTAGGTTATAGGAGTATAATTTTAATTTTGAAAAAACTATCATTTGTAAGTATAAATAATGAGCCCTCATTGATGTGAAAGATTGATTTCAATTCAGGCATTAATATATTAGATATATATTGGCACCAGTAAAAAAAAAATAATATCTTAAACTATTAGCTTTTTTTGCTCTTATTTTGGGTATGAAACAGTAGACACATGTATTATTTTCTTCAATACTTTTTTTATTCAAAATCCTACTATGTATATTTGTGCCTGTCTATCACTTTTTGCTGCATTAGAATGAGCACCATTGTACTGGGAGTATTAGTGAAAGACAACTCAACGTTGGATTCTTCCAAGGTGCTTACAAAAATGGAATTGAAAGGAACAGCTCTGTAAAAAAAACACAAGACTGCTAGAACACTGTTAATTGAAGAAAAAATAAAACTTCATACATAGCGTCAAATTTTTAAAATATTTTTTTTTTATTACTAATGTGTAAGCACTGGTCTAATTCCTTTTGTTTTTGTAATAATGACTTTAACACCTTCAAAAAGTACTACATTTTTGGTTAGATTCAGTGTTTTTGATAACATTCTTCTTTTAAAAAGAATTTTTTAAGACATGTTCTATGCAAAAATCAGACACTATAATCCAATAATTTTGGGGGGAAGGTGGTGTGAAATATTTTTTTACTAATTATTTGCACACTACAGTTATTATCAATAATTTTTGCCTTGTGCTTATAATTAAAATGCTATTGGTACTTTTTAATAATTTTTGTGAGAGACGTTATTTGCAAAGCCTAAGCAATGTATAGATATATATTTGTTACTATTCAGACATTTTAAGAATAGGTGAACACAGATGCAATCTTATAAAATAGATATGACTAAGACTTATTCATATGCACATAGATCCACCCTCCATTCACTTGTAAATAAATTCTATTCTATTGTATGTATATGTACATCCCACTTACATATACGCGTTTACTGATACACTCATATATTTTATTGCTATTTAAATAGATCTAATGTTTCTGTGTGTGTGCCAACAATGTACTCCTTCTCCTCCTCCTCCATTCTCCAGCTGTGCGATTTGGTTGGTCAGCAAATTGATGGTAACCAAGATATGCTAATCTTGGATCACTGGCTCAATTGGAGATGGAAACTAACAGATCAATGAGGCACTAAATAAATAAGACTTTATCTATCTTAGAACTTGGAGGATTTTTATTTTATCTTCCCCACTATCCATGAAATTTTGAATGTTGCAATGTTTTAATTATTATGATAATTAAGTGTTGTGGGCATGTTTTTATTATTATTATTTCTTTTCTTTTTTTTCTTTTTTTTTTTTTTTTTTTTTTTAAATTCCAGTAAATTTCTCATTCAGCTTAATTTATATTTCTGCTTCTATGCATTACACTAAAAAAAAAAAATCTGGAAACAGAAAATATTTGTCAAATTATATTGAAAAAAAGAGAACATTTATTTCCTTTTTATTTGTTTCCATGTCTTCTTTTTTTCCTTTTAACTAATATTCACCCAGTACAAGGCCCAAGAGCCACTCGAGGCAGAGGACTACTCTGTGGAGTTGTATTAGCATAAGAAAGGACAAGTGTTAGGAACATACAGTTGAAGTAGATTTTGGAAGGAACCAGAAGCCCAATCCTAAACTGGAAACAAGGGATGAATCTCTACTGTTCAAAAGATTGGGGAGGTGTGTGAACTGGATAATAGACTAGACTACCTACTCCTATTGAGAGGAAAAAAAATTAATAAATAGTCAATAAAAGTTCAGGGTTTTAGGTGAAGATGTTAGAAGTATAGATTTGAAGTAGACTTTAAAAGGAGCTGGAGACCTACTCCTAAACAGGAAACAAGGGATAAACCTCTACTCCTGTTCAAAAGACTGGAGAGGAGTGTGAACCAGATGATAGGCAAACTTTTTTACCTTTTTTCTTGTGTTTTATTTTACCTCTGTCTTTTTTGTTGTTTTTACTTTTACATTTTAACATCATTTGTAATTCCTTTTTGTTTTGTTTTGTCTTCTGTTTACAACCTCCATCTTTCTTCAGTTTATTGTTCACACTATTTTAGTTTCGCTCAAACTTTTGTTCCACTCACTCTTTATAGCCTTTGTCTTTTGTGCAACTTGTGCAAGAATTATCTTTAGTCTTTCATTCAAATACCACAAGCCGACAAACTGTTATTATTGCAACTACCACTCTCTGCTGTATACAATTTCATTTACTAATATGATGTAAATTATTTCTGCTTGTCTATTTCTCTCTCTTTCTCTCCCTCTTAAACACACAGTTATATTTGGGTTCAAACCTCTTTACTTGCTGGATTGCCTGCTGTAATCCCTCAACCATCTTTCCCCTTTTTTTCCTTCCTCTTCATTTTCATGTTTTTTTGTTGTTGTTTTTTTTATTTTTTTATTTTTTTATTCATACTTTTCCTCTTGTTTCATATTACCCTTAGACTTACTCAAATAACCAACACCTACTCATGTATTTTTTAAGCATTCATAGTTTGCGTTACTCTTACCATGATAGGAAGAAAGAAAAGTCTTCTTTTCAGGCATTTACAGAAAAAAAGCCTTTACACGCAGTTAATGGCTCTAGAGATAAGAATCACCACATTTCATTGCTTGGTTCATTCAGTCTTCTAATGCCATAATAATGACAATACCTTACAGACTACAAAATGAAAGACTAACACTAAACTGAACTCTAAAATGTAACTTTTCAGTAAGGCAGGACAATCCTGATTTTAAAACTTTAGCATTTTGCAATTTACTGAAGATAAAAACTTTACTTTTTTTTCTTTTCTAAAAAAATAACATTATTTAAAAAGATTTATTAAACAAAAAAACTTTCATTCGATGCTTTGTATAAGGACTTTCAATAGAATCAATAATTATTTTCTGGTTACAAGAAACGTACATTTTTATCACAAAAGTTTAATTCATGACAGGTATTGTCCAAACAGAAAATTTACATTCTGAGCTGACTGATTTTAACACTTGTATTTATTAACAATATATTAGTACAAAATATTTTCTGTAGCTTTATTGAAAATGGGCTATATTTGCTGACATGTCATTTTATAATTGTTACTTGGCAAAATTTGAAATCACGTCTTTATATGAGATAGTCACATGACTATTTAGGTTGGAGTTGATTTTTTGCCAGAACTTGTCTATTCTCAGTTACTCTGTAGTTTTTATAGTTGTCTTCCGTTCTTTTCAAAGTCTTTGCATTTTTACAATTTTTCTTTAAATACTATCTCATAAAAATACCTTCCTCACCACCACAAAAAAAATGCTATTTATGATGCATAGAGTGATGAAAGATTTAAAATATTAAAAGTTTTTTTTGTTTTGTTTTTTTTTTTTACTATTCAGGTGATTTTTATTTATTTATAGAATTATTTTGTAAAAAATTAATTATAGTTATTTACAAAGCTTAGTCTGACACAAGACCACTGAAGATTGAACTCTCTACATTAGTAAATGATCTGCAAGATGAGGAAGTTATAACTGTTTCAAAATGCAAATGAATGCTTGAGTGATATATGTAAACAAAAGCAGCAGTTTTTTGTGTAATAAATTATTTTATGCTTTCAATTTTTTTCTTTTTTCTTTTCTCTTTTTCTTTTCTCTTTTTTTTTTCTTTTTTAGAAAACCTTTTGTTGATATTAAAATATTGCTTTTGGTAGGAAGAAATCAAAGGTCATGTGACTAGTCTGATGTAAATGGATTTCCCAAAAAGACAAATATTGCCTTTTGTCTCCTGTACGATTGTTAACATTGTCTTCCACACTTATAAAAGCAACAAAAATAAAAACAAGAAGATTTACATTTTTCGATAACTATGTAAATACTGATAATGTAAACAAAAAAAAAAAAAAAAGGATTCGTAAGTGGAAGAGATGAGACAAATCTAGAAAAAGTAGAAAAATACAGATCTCTTTACTCTGCTAAATCTTTGTACTTTCTGCATTTTTTTCTTGCTTGTTTGTTCTTGTATTCCATGTTCAAAAATAAGCATTAGAATCTGAAAAAGAAAACAATTTATCTCTAGACAAAGGCAACCAATAACAATTAAGTCTTTATAGCTTTCTTGTTAATCTGCTGGTGTCTTTGAAACAAGCTGTCCTTATTGCTAAGTATGGATGTCCATAAAGTGATGCTCTTATCTATGTTGCTTTTATTGTGAAGTCTTTTGTCCTGAACCCCAATTTTCCACAAATAGATTCTTGTTTCTGATATTTTCAGAGAAAGTTGAGAAATTTTGCCAATTATCATGTAAACGGTGATTTAGTTAAACTTGGTAATTTTGTAAAACTAATAAAATTATTACCTAAATATTCTTTATAAAGAAAACACTTTTTAGTCACCATTAAACATTTCTGCTCCATACTGTTTGTTCTTTACCAAATAGTAGATATTTATTTATATGTAACTTAGGTATTCATCATGATCATAGTATATTTAATTCTGGCATCAGTCGGATTGTCTTTTTACATCTTGCTATTTTTTCCTCATGTTTTTGCACATATTGTAAAACTCAACTTTACTTGTTTATAAATTTTGCATTTAGATAAAATGTAATCATCATGACAAAAGGAATGAACTACTGTGAAGATACTGTGAGCTAATCGTGTAATGCTTCTTTTATGTGCCATGCTCTCTTCAGGATGTTGGCAATCATGGCTCTCCCCAATTTCCTGTCCTTTGTAGCACTTAATAAATTTTGTCATTTCTCCTAAACCTTGTTTCGCTATCCATTTACTCAAATTCATTAGGTAGATTATTTACATTATTTGGACTATTGTCTTCATCTTTGTCATGATATTTATTACAATGTTTCAGCCATTGTATGCTCCAGCCTTCTTCAGGTGGTTGGAATGTCGAACTGAACCCTTTATTTTGCTCACTGGGGTAGACTGTTCTAGTTCCATGTGCCATGTTTAATGGATGTCAGTTATCAGTTATCACCTGTTAATTCCCCTCTCCAAGTTCTCCACTGCCTTAACCAAATATTGAACTCTCACTCTTTGGGTTATGTCACTGGATCCAACTAACGCCTTTATCCACTGTGCCATGTGTCCTTAAACATGGCATGTGAAATTCATTTCAGAAATATAGGTAGGTTATGCATTGTTTTCCTCTGTCCTCTGAGTATCAAATTTTCCAAGCCCTCTTTCCTCAAGTCCTGAAGTATAAAGCCAGAATAGTCTATACCAGGGCCACTTTTTTTTCTTTTTTTTTTCCACACCTCACCAAATTTTATGTAATAAAAAGTAAATTTAAACATTAAAAATCGAGAGAGAATTAAAGGGAGATATCATTGATAACTCTCTCCTCCAATTTGTGGAACCTATTTACTATATTCTTAATACTTGATACAATGCAAAAATATCACCATAATAAAATCAGTCAATAATTACTTATAATTATTTATACCGAGACTCATGCATGAAATTACAAGTATAAGGATATTTTAAGTTTTGAAATCATATTTATTTTTGGACACATGCATTTTTTGAAAAACTGTTTCTAAATCTTTGATTGTCTTTCAATCATTCCATATCACCTGCTATCCTCTTACACTGCACCTATGTGATGCACCACACCATTTAAGAACTATTGGTTTATACTCTCAATTTCACACCAATGTACACCAGCTGCAGGATTGATCTGATTTTACACCCGGTTGCTGAATGCAGAAGTGCATGACTTCACAGCTGCTTCCAGTTTTACAAGTGTGAGAACACAGGAGAGATCAATATAAACAACTATTCTAGACAGGAGTGGGGCAGTCTCTCAGCCATCACAGATGAGAATGTAAGGTCTGCATTTCAGAACAGAAGTGACAGGACTGCTTACTCACACACACACACACACACACACACACACAGGCTGGAAGTAATTGATGAAGTCAGGAGCTGAATAATGATGTAATGTTACGTAAGAAGAGTCAATATTTACATTATTTACAGGCAGAAACAACTCCACTCTATGGAGAAATCTCTGATAAGACTAAGACAGAGGAGAACATTACCAAGAACTGTGTTTACTCCATTCCTTGCAGTTGTGGTAAAAGAATATAAAAGTGAAACTACAAAAAGACTGGACGAACATTGAAAAATCTTGTAATGTAGTCAGGAACGGCTGATCATAAACAGGGCTAAAAATGAGAAAAGTTCATTGAAAATTTAGTCATGCTAGATTTTTAAATATCAACCAATTTCCTATTTGTCACTTAATCTGGCAACGCTATTCTAAACATCAATAAGCTATAAGACTTCTTCTTTGACATTTTAATTTACAGATATACTGTTATTATTGTGAATACCAATAATAAGTTAAAAAAAGATCATTTAAAATTGTTGTGATTACTCAGTTTTAATTAATTTCGAATTTCTCTCTCTCTCTCACACTTTATCCTTTTTTAGGAAAGAGATTTTGAAATATCTGTAAAAAGTTTTAAGAATTTATAGTGCAAAATAACAGCTAGGTCAGTATTTGCTTTTATTAAAGATCAGTTATGTTTTGAAAATATTCTTTCATACCAATAGTAATAGTTAAATAGATAAAATTATAAAATAGAGTCCCATGTGTCAAGTCTCTTGTGAGGTTGTCCTGTGCAAGTCTAACTCCAGAATCAGGACTAATGCACTGGGAAACTGATGTTTATTAATATTCCCTAATCATAAATTTTGATGTTGTTAAACACTTGAAAAGTATAGAAAAAAAACCTATTGAATAACAATGATTACCTGCATCAGAAAAGAGGGAAAAAAACTTGATTTACTATTGATTATTCCATCTGTGTAAAATAACTGATTCTGACATACATCTGATCTAGATTAGCGTGCCATATGGTGCACACTATGCTATTAAATTTGAGCAGAACCTATAAATGGATAATGAAAAGATTGTCTTTAAAATGACTGTTATTTTCAATGACCATCACTTCTGTTGGTGTAAAATGTCACTTTTTGTGACTTTGGAAATGGGCAGTGTCCACATTATTATATTGGTGCGTTGATTGAGTAATGAACATGGAATTAGAATGGAGTTGACCCATTGTACCTGAAGATATCTTTGACATCTGTGTTATAGAAGCAAAGCAATAAAGATTATTTTACTCTGTATCTACATTGGGCATTAAGAAGTATTTCTTCTTTTGAAAAAATCCTTTTTTATATACTTCTAATGATAATATTTAATTTAGATTTAAATTTAAACAGGTGAAATGCCCCTTTATTATTGAAAGAAAAATACCACAAAACCACATTTCTGATACTATGCTATGTGGGGTGGGATATTTTTTCTCCCCCTCTATAGGCACCTCTATTTTTTTTTTTGTTTATTTTTTTCTTCTATGGCCACCTATTTATTTTTTTTTTCCTATGTAGGTGCCTCTTTATTTTTTTTCCTATATAGGCCCCTCTATTTATTTTTTTTTCCTATATAGGCCCCTCTATTTATTTTTTTTTCCTATATAGGCCCCTCTATTTTTTTTTTCCTATATAGGCCCCTCTATTTTTTTCCTATATAGGCCCCTCTATTTATTTTTTTTCCTATATAGGCCCCTCTATTTATTTTTTTTCCTATATAGGACGCTCTATTTATTTTTTTTCCTATATAGGACGCTCTATTTATTTATTTTCCTATATAGGACCCTCTATTTATTTATTTTTCCTATATAGGCCCCTCTATTTATTCATTTTTCCTATATAGGCCCCTCTATTTATTTTTTTTTTTTCCTATATAGGCCCCTCTATTTATTTTTTTTCCTATATAGGCCCCTCTATTTTTTTTCCTATATAGGCCCCTCTATTTTTTTTCCTATATAGGCCCCTCTATTTTTTTTCCTATATAGGCCCCTCTATTTTTTTTCTTATATAGGCCCCTCTATTTTTTTTCTTATATAGGCCCCTCTATTTATTTTTTTTCCTATATAGAACCCTCTATTTATTTTTTTTCTTATATAGGCCACTATATATATATTTTTTTCCTCTATAGGCGCCTCTATTTATTTTTTTTCTTCTATAGACACCTATTTTTTTTTCTCCATATATAGCTTGGGTTGTAGCCAATAAGTTCAATTTTCATTCTTCCAAAAATGAATAGACAAATATTCATGAACAAACTTCATCCATGATTCACAGTGCCTTCCTCCATTCAATAAAGCTATTTATCCATGTTGTATAGGTTTTTAAACCGTTCATGTGCAGAGTCCATTACTAATAGTTTTTTTTTGACATTTCCTCTTAAATTCTCTTGGATCTCCTTCTCAGTGACCATTAGATTTACTTTCACTTAGAATTTTTTGAGTTGCTTCTGAAGAAATTTACCATGGTGCACTAGATTGAGGAATTCTTTTTTAAAGGTACCAATTTTCTACTTTTGAATAATATCTTTACAACGATCCCATAGCTTAAACCTTAATTACATTGCTTAAATATGTCATTCTTTTGTTTAATTGTGAACTGCTTTATTTAAAACACAACAGTCATTTTTATAAGGTAGTTGTAATATTAGCCATTTTTTTCTCTGCAAGGAATCATTTGGAATTCATTAACTAAGTAGCCAGTACTGGTTTAGGTTGAAATTTATAAAAATCTTCCTCTTAAAACAATTTTTCAAGAAAACCGGTTCCTGTTATCGCTCTTTCCAATATTGATAGGGGTTTCCTTCCTATCATTTTATTTGAAGTAATGTGAGATGTTAATTTTTTTTTTTTTTACTGATAGTTAAGTAAATGACTCTTGATTCTATGTCTTTGAGTAACATGTGCTATCCATTTTAGTTGTTGCTGCTGTTGTTAGTCCTCAATTGATGTGGTTTCTGTTATTTGGCACATTTCTTTATTTGTGATCTTACTTTTCTGATTTGTCTGATTAAAAGGCTTTTAACTGATAGAACCCTTGTAAAATTTCTATCTGAATTTCTGGGGGTGAAGAGTTATCATTTTTTTACATCTGGATTATTGTCCTCATCTTTGTTGTTATTATCACAACGTTTCAGCATTTGTGACCTCTGGCCTTTTTCAGATGTTTATTGATCTGGTTAACTTTCAGAGAATTTCAAACTGAACCCATTATTTAATCCATGGGGATAAATTAGTCTTTTCCTGCTGATCATGTTTATGGATATCTTGTTCATTGTTCGCTGTTTCCATTGAATGGGTTCAGTTTAAAATTGAATTTCACTCTTTTGTCTGCAATGCCCATCCCAAGGATTGAACTCACAGTTACTATGTCACCAAATTTACAAACTACTTTTCTAATCCACTAGGTTGTTGTCTCATGAGACTCTAACTTAAACTAAGTGGAAACAGGGTGAACAGTAACAGAGCAATATTAAAATAAAGAACAAGATGAGATAATCCCTGAACATAGAGAGTAGAACAAGAACAATCTGCTTCCCCCTCACCACCACCAATTAAATAAAGGGTTCAGTTTCAAATTCCCTGAAGGTTGCTCAGAAAAAAAAAATACCTGAAGAAGGTGAAAGAGCACAATGGGCAAAATGTTTTTATAATAACAACAAAGATAAGGACAATAGACCAAATGTAAATAATCCTCATACAGTTTTAATAATTCATACCTGCAGTTAATGTCGCCAATGCATTAGTGTCAAAAATCATTTGACTAGTTTTATGTATGTTGGAGCACAAATGGGTTTATATAATAAATTCATGAAATGAAATATTGATATGTTTTCTTTTTTCTCTCAAAATGGTATTTCTACTTATTAAAAATTGTCACAATTTGCATCTTCTTTCATTTACTTTCCAAGTCCTCCTTTTATTTAGTATTACATTATGTCATCTTCAGCCTGTTTATTATTCATTTATAAAGATGATAAATTGTCTTATAATTAATGTTAAGTTTTGGGTGAAAATTATGTTGATAATCTCAGTGGTCAAATTCTTCATGAGGGCTTCCACTCTTGGCAGGGATGATGTAGAAATCCTCTGGCAATCTGTTCCAATGAAGAAATGCTCTTTGCAAATTTCTTTTGATCTTTAGACTCCACCTCTCTGAGAATAATGCCTTGCAGTAAGCAGACACTCCTCA
Source organism: Acanthosepion pharaonis (assembly GCA_903632075.3). Classification (NCBI taxonomy): domain Eukaryota; kingdom Metazoa; phylum Mollusca; class Cephalopoda; order Sepiida; family Sepiidae; genus Acanthosepion; species Acanthosepion pharaonis. Next base: position 348,944 of record CAHIKZ030001074.1, read on the forward strand.
TTCTCGTTGTGCTTATAGGATTCCTGCTGACTTGTCATAGTTACTGTGGACTATCCTCAATCCTTGATTTATACACTCTGAAATGATTCCTTTAAAGTTCTCTGGTCTTTTTCTTGGTTCCACAACCCATTGTAAACAAGTGGTGCAAGTTGTTATCAGTTTTATATACCAAGACAATGTATATAAATGACTTATGGAAATAAATATCAGGGTTTTTGTTTTTTTTTCTGAAATGAATCATTATTTCAGAATTTGTTTAGACTTGTATTTTAATGTTTTGTTTTTTTGTTTTTTTCACTGTTTAGTTTGATCTGGTGGTCAGCCTTCTTCAGCTGTATAATTTATCTGAGAGAGTTTTGTTTTCTATATAAACAGATCTAAATTAGGATATCAAAGATTCATACAATACAGTTTATTATAGAAAAAGAATGTAGCAGCAGATTGCTTTCTTAGCTGTTTCAGTTGTATTGGTTCAAGATATTTGTAGAGAACTCAACACATGGGATTAGATTTGAATTTACAATAAACAAGAATAGCTTGCATTTCATATTGGAAAAAGGTTATAAATGGGAACCCTGGTACCTCCAGCATGGACTGGGTACCTGACATTTTCTATTTGCTAAAATAGTATTCTTTTTGTTTGGCTTCTGCAATTTTTATTTTTTAAACTTTAAAAGCTTTGACCAATGAACTTTTGTCAAAAGATCTTGGCTGTTAGTCAGAATAAACATTGCAAAGGTATTATCAGGAAATAAGCCAAAAAAATATATATTCTTCCCAATTATTGGGTAGTGATAGGATATAGAATAAAATCCAAACAATTGTGGAGAACAGATAAAGTAGAAAAGCTATTCTACTACACATTTTGCTCTTAATAGTAGGCATCTTCAGGCTGAAGGACAAAACTGTGTGATGAAAAGATAATAAAGAATGTCTTCTGAAATTTCAACCAGAAAGTTAATGTTTTTGTACTGAAATCAGAAATGTCTGCTGGATTTGAAATTTAGCCCACTTTCTGTTTGTTTTTTTTTTTTCTCTCAGTTCACATGCCACATTGTGCTGCTAATATTTTTTTCAATGATGGGGAGTAGGATATTGTATATGAGCTCGGTCTTAGGTTGATGATAAGAAATTGTGAGATGAGTGCACTGTCAGGACATTTTCTTCTTCATGAATTCTTTTCTCTTTTAATCAGGCTGGCATTTTTAAGTTGAAATTATGATAATTTTACATCTTGAATAAGATAAGATAACCTCAGAGTATATAAATTTTTAAAATTACAATGAGCTTTTGCCCTATCTAAGATATCTAAGCAAAACATTTTACCAGATTTTATTTGATAAAACAACAGGATAAATTTTCAGAGCAAATTTATTCTAGGCAACCTTTGACAGGAAAAATGACCCTGAACCAATCTTGTGCAGTTAGGAAATATAAAGGAGGAATTAGTTGACACCTAAAAATTAGACTTGTAAAACATGAAGAAGACATTATCTGAGTTGATACAATGAAATCAGGCATGGTTCATCATATATAGAAAGGGCAAATAATTCTCTTTCAAACAAGATAATCTCATCAGACAGTGTGTAGAATGAACTATTGGAACCTCAAATAAGTAAAGCTGGTTTAGTTTTTGGTACTATGTCAGTGTCAATATACAGTGAGGCAAAAAAAAGTATATGATGGGGAGGTGGGGGCATTCAAACAACAATATGGCGTCAGTATTTTGAGTGTATTGAGAAAATTAGTTAATATATTTATTTACTCAGTACATGGAGCCAGAATTTTTTTTTTTTCCATCTGATTTTTAAATTTCTTTTGCTTTGACTCCAAGGTCTAAAACTATTTATAAAAGATGAAAAAATAAATATGTACTAATTTGTAGAAGGCTGAAGAATATGTTGGCTGAAATGTAGTGAGGAAAACAGCAAAGATACATTATTAGGTTGAATAACTCTTGAAATAAACACTTGTGAAGCAAGCCAAGATTTGAAACTGTCAGTCAGACAGTAGGTATTCTCAGCCTTCAGACAAACTAATCCAACACATCATGCTTTTCTCGACTTGGTAACAGCTGCTTAGACTTTATTTACCTATTACTACATACAGTGCCATACTTATATATTAATATCAAAATCCAGACTTTTATACTTATTTAATTTCCTGTAAAAAAATATATTTCTTTTGTATGTATGATCTTTTGATAAGTAATATAAAAAAAATGAAAATTGAGCAGCACATGAAGGGTAATAAAATAATTATCATGGTTGAAATAAGGGAAGTGAGGTATTAAAGTAAAAATTTGAAATCTTTTAATCAAATACCATTTCAAATTTAAAAAAGAAATGGAGCTTAGGGCAAAGAACTAATTGTGCAACAAGCAGAGGAACTGTTTTAAAAGAGAAAGTTTTTTTTTTAAACTAAATCAAAAGAAATAAAAATGTTCATTCATTGTAGAATTTTTATAATAGCTTCATTGCATTAGAATAAAAGAAACCTTAAAATCCCATGTCAGGACATTGATCAAATGCATAGCTACATAATATTTATTCTTATTAATATATGTATATCTCTATTATATTTACATCTAATGTGTATTTTGAAGAATTAATGGATTTTTTTTTTTTTAATCTGATATATTTTTATTGCTTCAAACATTATTTTTAGTGGATGCTCATATTTGAGTAGAACATCCCTTTTTTAAAACAGAGTTTTTCTTGTCTACCAGTCTGCACATTCAAGAAAACATACTAAAGAAAATATGTCCTCCAGCAGGATTCAAACATGTGTCCTCCTACAATACAGGTTTGAATCCAATATCAATTAGGCTTAGTAAGAGTGAGGGGGATCTTTTCTGCTTTACCAATGACTTGGTTTATTTTGCTTTTATATATAATATATATATATATATATATATATATATATATATATACACACACACACACACACACACACACACTATACAGTTATTTACAATAAAATACTTTTTTTTATAATTTTTATAATAGCTTCATTGCATTAGAATAAAAGAAACCTTAAAATCCCATGGTCAGGACATTGATCAAATGCATAGCTATATATTATTTATTCTTATTAATGTATGTATATCTCTATTATATTTACATCTAATGTGTATTTCTAAAGAATTAATGGATTTTTTTCTTTAATCCAATATATTTTTATTACTTCAAATGTTATTTTTAGTGGATACCTGTATTTGAGTAGATGCTCTGTTTATTTTTTAAAAAGTATTTTATAAGTTTTCTCTAGTGTACAGGCCAGTAGACAAAAGAAAACACTTTTTTCTAAAATAAATGGAGCATCTACTCAAGTACAGGTATCCATTAAAAATATTTGAAGTAATACAAATATAATGTGTGTGTATATAATGAAAAAAATTTTTCCTAAGAGACATTTTCTGTTTATTAAAATAGAAAATTTTTTATTGCAGTGTTATGCCTGAACTGTGAATAAAGGAAATTTCTGGTTAAAATCTGAATATATTTTTAAAATAAAGACTTTAGATAATTTTTTTTAGTTACTGGATGGCAAATGTTTAAAACAACAACTGTTCAAAATATTATACATTTGTGAGAAACAATGAGTTACTTATTAAAACCTTTTACAATATGATTACATTAAGTTTTAATTGTTGCAAAAATACTTTGAGATAAATCTTTAGCACTTGTTATGTTCTTCAATATCTCTATATTTCTGTGATGATGGTATTTTAACTATTTACATTATTCAGGCTGTTTTCCTCACCTTTATTATCTTATTCACAATTTTTTGGCCATTGTATGATCTGGCTTTCTTCAGGTGATTGGAATTTCGAACCAAACTTTTTATTTCATCCACCAAGGTTGATTGTTCTATTTCCACATGCCATGCCTCTTCTGGATGTCTCTGTTTCAGTTATTTCCTTTTAGTAACTCAATTCTCCAAGTTTTTTGTTCACCTCTGTTGTGGCCAAATACTGAACTCAGAACTCTTTGAGTCAAGTCACTGGATTACTTCAACCAATGCTTTTTATCCACTGGGCAATTTATCCAATCCAATCATCTTAAGAAGTTTGGAGTGTACAGTGACTGAAACATTGGGAATATGACAACAAAGATGAGGACAAGTCTGAACAATGTAAATAGTATAAATTGTTATGTTCATAATATTAATATTTTTCTGTAGTTTTTTTTTTTTCTTTTTTAATGTTTATATAAAATCTACTAATTTTTGCCATTTAAAAAAAAGGTGATTTGATAATCTGAATGTTCCTGTAGCATAACAAGTCAAAATTTAGTTATTTTTTTATTTGGTTTTCTTTTTAGAACTTTTTAAAACTAATTTCTAAATATAACAAACCTCTATTCTGATGGTAGAATTTTATATTTCTATTTTTAGTTCTTTACACAATATTTTGGCTTTTCTAATCGGGTTAATTTCCTGTTATACTCTTGATAATTATTATCTAGGTTTGTTATTTTTTATATTTTTTATTTCTTATAAGATTGAAAACACTTTAATATAGTCAACACTTGAGTATCTCTGTGACAGCCTCTGACCATATCAAAAATAACTTTTTTTTTTTTTTTTTTTTGCATTGAAAGGATTCATGTTTATGATGTCTGCACCTCTCTCTTTCTCTCTTGGACACATACACACACTTCTCTCCTTGCTTGTTTTTGTGCGGGTGGGAATACCTCCCACACTATTTCTTGTACTAATCTAAGTTTATAACCTGCTGATTGTTTTCAGTCTTCTCTTGCACGTGAATCTGGTTGTCTCTTATTACAAATAAATTTGGCTTCCAGGAAACATATGATTGGGTTTCCTTTTGAGAGCAAATATTCAAGTAGTGCAACTCTGCACTCCTCATGGCTGCAACAGGGTCAGAGGCATTGCTCTTCTTAGATTCTTCCAATTAGCCTGGAAATGGGATGGGTTGGGTGATGGCAGCAACAACAGGTGGGGGAGTGAAGCTGCATCAGATTACTCCTGGTGCATTTTTCTTGTTATCTGATTCTTCTTAGCTGTGTCAATGATGAAGACACATTTAAGGCCAGTGCTGATAGATTTTTAGATCTTCTAAAAGGTTCTGTCAGTCAGATTTGTTATTTTTGATTATATTAGAAAAGTCTTGAAATCAAAAGAATATGAAATCATTTCTGTTCTGAATCCAAATCTATTAACAAAATCCTTTGCTGCTGTCTGATAGAGTAAAATGATAATAAAACATAAGGGACTCTAAAATAGATACCAGAATTTATATCAAAGGCTTAAGTGTATTTAGTTGAACAATAGTAATTCCTTGTATAGAGTTGTGCTTTTGATATCCTTTTTTTGTTTTATCTTAAATTGTCATAGAAATACTTAAACATTATAAAATGTCAGACTCTCTTTATATTTGAAAATTACATAGGAATAATGACAATCACTTTTTTTTTTTTTTTTTTTTCTTTTTTTATTCAGTGATCTGTTTTTTAACTCGTAATACCATTTTTCAAGATACCTTGTAACATTTACACCAACCGCTACCAAGATATACTGACATGAATTGTCAATGTTTAATTTTAGGTAATTTAGATATTTCTTTTTTTTAATTTAAAGTAAGTGCTTTTTATTCAGCATTTAAACTTTTCATACAAATATTTATCACTCTAAAGGTCACTTCATTTCCTGGACAAAAAGTTTATCCTGCCACTGAAGGTGACTCTGATTCCTGATCAATAGTGTGTTTGAATTTCTTAGATGTGTTGTCATATCCTGCTATGGCAACAAAAAAAAAAAACTTGGAATGAAATTAACAATAAGGATACTGCAATTAAGAGGCCTTGAAAAAGAATGCAGTGGAAAGGGAAGTAATATTAATAATGCAGTGTGCTAAAGGTTAAAGGCTTAATACCATTGCCTTTTTTCCTGTTCTGTTATTTGCATTTACAACAATATAACTTTTTTTTTTTTTTTTTTGACGCAACTTCAGACTTCCTAAGGAAATGTAGTTTCTCAAATTACCATCAGCTTTAAAGCTTTGTCTGCCAAGAAGTAAAAAGAGGCAAACAATTGTATTTTGTTCAATTCATCATTGATTTTTGTCCCTTAAAATGATCCAGTCAACATGATATTTTTAATGCATTAGATGAATATCTTACCTAGGATTTTGATTGATATTCATGCAACCATTTATGACAAAAATGTCTAGATTAATTGTTTTATAACATCAAATTTATTTGTCTATATTTCTGAGATGAGGTATTGTAACTATTGACACTTTTTTTTTTTTTTTTTTTTTTTTGACTGTTGTCCTCATCTTTATTGTCAAATTCACAATGTTTCAGCCATTGTACACTCCAGCCTTCTTCAGGTGATAAATGTTGGAATTTTGAACAGAACCCTTTATTTTGTCCACTGGAGTAGATTGTTCTACTTCCATATGCCATGCCTTTTTTGGATATCTCTATTTCAGTTATTTTCATTTAGTAACTTAATTCTCCAAGTGTTTGCTCACTTCTACTGTGGGCAGATATTGAACTCACAACTCTTTGGGTTGTCACTGGATTACTTCAACCAACGCTTTTATCAACTGAGTCATGTGTCCATTACTCTTCTAACCCAGCCATGGGTTGAATAGCAGGATAAATTGTGTTCTATAGCCTTGGTTGGCAACCAGTCTAATGCAGAAAGAAATGGTAACCTACCATGGGAAAATATTTTGCCTCATCAGTCATGAACCGAAAAAGACATGATTGCCCCCAGTATGTTCATGTAGGGTATATAACTGACTGAATGTTAAATTTTATACTACATATTTTTAAATATTGGGCAAATGTACTGTCATATATGAATTTTCACTTGATACTAACAGTTTTGTAAATGCATAGAATAAATGATAGTTCATATTTTGCTTTTTTTGACATTACTGACAGTGTACCATTTAATTTGAAATTAAATAAAATCAGTTCCATCAATGCTTTAACTATTTAACTATTTGTATTGCATAATCATCGGTGTTGATGTTTTATAGCTGCTTTCTCAACTCCTAAAAGAATTTGTGATCATCTGTTACAATCTAAACTCGTGTAATAAAAAAAAAACCTCACCATTTTTTCTCCTTCCTTATTTGTCTATAATTTTTATCTATTAAAATTATACCAAACTATATTCATGTATCTCTTTTGAAAGATACTTAAGCGACATCTTTCCCAAGATGTATTGTTATTCTGACATTTACCAATTAGATGTGAAAATTTATAGGCACCATATTGTGTCTGTTATTATTTAAGAGTCCATAGAAAATGTGCTAGAATAGTATTCTTTTTGTTCAGCTAAGCATCTGTGTTCTTTTGAAACTTTAAAAGCTATGACCAATGAACTTTTGTCAGAAGATTAAACATCTCTGCTATTCTTCAGAATAAATACTGCAAGGCTATTATCAGAAAATAAACCAAAAAATATATATATTCTTCCCGGTCTTGAGTCATGCTAAATTTTAGATGAATTACAAAAAATGCTTAATGACTTGAACAATCTCTTTATCAACAAAAATGAAACAAAATGAGCATTCATTTGTAATGTTCTGATAAAAGCCATAAGAATAGAGAATGAAGAACTGGAAGAACTCCAGGAATACAGTTACTTAGAACAGGTAATAGCCTTAAAAGAAAGTGAAATGACATATAATGATTGGCTGGATAGCATTTAATAAAAATTGACATAAGGAACATGTTATCAATATTCTTATAACATAAAATGTATCATATCAACAATGATGTACATGTGTGAAAGCTGGAAACTTAACATGGCTCTTTCAGGCCAAAATAAGGGGTGACATATGTAAGTGGATGAGGCACATTGCAAGAAAAAAGAATAACAAATGCAGCAAAAATGTGGTTGATTGATGCTCAGTAGCAGTGTCACTGTAGTCACGAAAATAGGTGAAAAACTTTCCTCCCATTACAAACTCATAATTGATGATAAATTTTGTTCTTGTCTACTATACAGGATTTCGTGAAAAGAACATTTATCACTAAAAAAAAATCTAATCTGCACTAAAATATTTAATTTTGCACATTTAAATTAACCAAGAAAGAGTCTAGTCTCTTTATTTAGTATGTCTGGGTATGTTCTATTTATATTCAAACCTTTCGGAATTAACTTTCAAAGTTTGTTGTGGATTGGTTTTATTTTGACAAAAATTATCCTGATATTGGTCTATTGTAACCTCATTAGTCATTAGTCAATAGAAATTGCTATGTTCCTGAATGCAATTACTTCTTGCAGCTGTATTTTACATAGCCTTTGTAGTTCTGTAGTGTTAGGTTTTGTCATGAGTAGGTTTTGATATTTTTCATGATATATATATATATATATATATAATTTATCGATGCTTGTTTCATGTCAATTTTACTCATGTTTAATTTCCTCTTTTGTCAAGTTGGTGAATAAATTTATATTACAGGAAAATTAGAATAAAATCTTTAAAAATACTCTTAAATAATGAAGTTTTATGTTTAAGAATCTACATAAAAAAACATGCATGTGTGTATGTAAAAACAGCAATGTTGTTCTGTTTTCATAATTAGCATCAATTATACTGGGTACTTCATGTAAAGTTTAATATTGTAGAAAAAAAATCACCATTTTTCTTTCATTAAAATTAATTTTATTACAAGCATTATCACAAAAATGAGTTCATGATAGAATATTGAAGATAACATGATTAGTCAAGTAAAAGTAAAAAAAATGTTCTCGTCAGAGTCCATTTTGCACATTTACTAATCTACCATTCAACTGGACATTGAATACTGCTGCCAAATCCGGTCTGATGCTTGCTCCTGCTATTCATCTCAAAGTTCTTGACAAAATTCAAAGAAGGATCTGTAATATAATCGATTCTGACTTGGTAACTTCAGTCACTTTTCACTGTTGTGATGTGGTTTCCCTCTGTCTTTTCTACAAATATTTTCATGGCAACTGCTCTGATGAAAATTTTACCCTGGTGCTCAGACTACATGAATTTAAGCATGCTCTTAAACTAGTATGCAGGTACCACCTGTTTACTGTTGAAATAGTTAAATACAACTGCCACTTCTACTCCAACAGTTTCTTTTCTCACATTAGATTGTAATTAACAGGGAAGCAAGTGAACAGAATAGACTTTCACAGACAGCCTCCTGCCTGTGAAAGTCTCTCCTGTTCACTTCCTTCCCTGTTAATTACAATCTTCAAAAATTTAAATGCAATGTCTATCACCATCTTCTATCTTCTTGAATCCTGTTCACCTTTTGTCCTTTCCTCAATCCTCCCTATACTCAGTCTTTTCTCTTACTTTCACTTTTTGTAACCCTCTGCATACTAGTGGCATTCCTGCCTTGCTTGTAGTTGAAATGATTAAAAGAAAAAAAAAATTTTTTCACTGTGTTAAGATCTGAATTTAAAGAGACAATGAATTACTCTTTCATGGCAAAAATATTTACAATCATTTTCAACTTTCAAAAATTTAAATATATATTTATGCTTTTGTACAGACCACAGCTGAATAAGGTGTAGACATTTTTAACCTTATTTAATGAATTTTCAATTTTAAATTGGAAAATAAAATATCACTTTTGATTTTAGAAATTTACTCATCTTCCAATGGATTCTACAACTGGCACTTCCAAAATTGTTTTTTGTAAGAATTTGCTACTAACAATTTCCTAGCAGGTATTTGCTGATAGTCACTTTTCTCTTCCTTGTGGGTTAGATCATAGTCAGGGTCAGTTGTTAGCAAATACCCACCAGGGTATGCCTACTGGTAAAATGAACTGATAAGATTACTGTTTCTTCCTTGTTCGTAAATCTGTTACATCTCCAATTTCCTGTGCACAAAGTTAATATTTACGTGTGTATGATTGAAAGCATCATAATGTTTATGCTTACTGATTGTAAATTTTATTACTTTTAGTTGATTCTCTCTTATATTGGCTTTCATTGACCTTCTGACCTCTGCACATCCAAATACTGTATTGACTGTAATGTGTTTTTTTTTCTCTTTTCTTTTGAGACAATGAAGTGATGGAAATGTTTTGGTGCTTGGTTACCAATTCCAAGATGTTGTCTTTAGTGCCAAGTTCACACAGACTGCACACACTCGTGCTATTATGGGGCCTGGAGGAATAGGAAAATCAAGGGGCGGAGAGATGAAAGATAGAGAAAAAATATACAAAGAAAAAGAAAAAAAATAGGAGGGAATAATAGATAAAATGAAAGAAAAAGAATAAAAGTAAAGGAAAGTGGAATTGAAAGAAATTACAAAAGAAAAAGAATTTAAAAAAAAAAAAGAAAATGGAGAACCCAAAAATCTGAATGAAACACAAAAACACAAAAGCAAAGAAAAAAAAGATGCAATTCACAAACTTGTATAATGATGTCTTCAGTTTTGCAAGCTGCTCTTCCCGCTCTCTCTTTTTCCTTTCTTCTCTTCTTAATCCCTTTCTCTTAACACTTGGATTCTTCCAATCTTCTTCTCATCCTTCTCCATTTTCTGTCCCCACCTTTCTCTTCAACACTTTTTTATCCAATCTTGTTCACTTCTCTATAACCGTCTCCCCCTTTCTTCTCTATTCCCTCTCCAATCTTCTCTTCTCACATCCTCTATTTTCCTCCCACTCGCTCACTCTGTTATTGGTTGAACCTGCCTAAAACTCCAACCATCTGTCCCCTATCTCTCCACCATTACCTTTCAAGTGGTGCCTTGAAGGCAACATTCAATGCAAATCTTCATTCTTGTTCAATTTATGCTTTGGGGAGAGTGGGGGGGGATTCTGTGCGCACGCGTTTGCGTGTGTGTGTGAAATAAATGCAGAAATGTGTTTGTTTGCAGGATCTGTTTGTGTTGATGTGGACATGAATGTTTATACATTTATGCAAGTTTGTGTGTACATACTTTTCTCACATATGTGCACTTCTCTTACACACACACACACACACACATATATATATATATATATATATATATATATATATATATATATATATATATAAAATGTACACATACACAGTGAAGAGAAATATGACCCTTTTGGAATTTTTGAAATTCATGATTGAGTTTGCAGGCTGAAGAATATTATTTTGCCTTCCCAAATCCACTGCAAGAGTGTTCTCTCTTCAGTGCTCTTGCAAGCAAACTGGTACTTTCCCCCTCTCATCTTGTTGTGTAATTGCTTTCATCCACACAAAACCAAAATGTTATCTCACAGTCAAAAATTGGTTGCAAATGGAAAAATGGGCATCTCTATTTTGTTTGGTTTTCAGTCATCGGTTGGCACATGTCGATATCTGGCAGCTTCCATCAAATATTCTTAAAGGTTATAAAGCACTGGATTCCCAAATTCAGAGCTTGGTAAATCAAAAAAGGATATTGGCTTTAAAAATATGTGCTGCTCAGAGGCTGGTTGAATTAAACATGTGTTTGCAACTACAAACTTAAATCAAAAGGAAAACTGGAATGAATGTAGCCATCTCATGGAAATTTTAAGACATTTAAGGGATTGCTGTCATTAGGATAATGCCAAATCTCTTACTGGCAATGTAGAATAAGAAACAACCTGTGTAGAAGGGGAATACTGAAAATATCCCTCCGTCATCCATTTTATGGAATATGGCAAAACATTCAATTATTTTCTTTTTTATTAAATCTATTTTTTAAATGTTTCTTGGTCAGGCTGAGAACTTTACAACATCCATCATAATAAAATAGAAATGTTGGATTCCTGTTTTTTTCTTAAAATGTTACTACAAAAACAAAATAAACATAGGTATTTATTTCATTTTCAAAAATAGAATTTGTTGATTTCAAATTGCCTTTATAAAAAATGAATTTGAAATCGGCCAATTTTTTCATAACCGCAAACAAAAATATTCGGAAATGCTCTTACAGAAAATGACCCAAAAATATATAAATATATAAAACTTATAAATGGACATTAACAGATTTAATGATTGGAATAACTGAAGTAACACTAATAGCATGTTTAAACTTAACATCAAAGCTGTGGTGTAAAAATGAGGCAAAACTGAAAATGAAGAAATTATAGATCGTTGTTTTTAATAAAATCTCTTCAAAAGAAGACCTTTCAATATTTTCAACATTGTGTAATGAAGTGATTGTTTTCTAATATTAGAACATCTCAAAATATACAACTCGTAAATAATATTCAGAGTAGGCATTTTTTTTATCTACTAGTGAATTTTAATTTGGTAACAAAAAAAAAAATTAAAAGAAAATTAGAAACTGACATTGTAAAACATAAATCCAGCTATTTTAATTTGAGTTTTTATTTACCTTTTCTTATGCTCAAAATCTGGTTACAATGCTTGAAATTAAAACCTATTAATTATTAATTTTACAATCACTGCCACTAATAATATTTTCAAATAAGCTTGTGAAAGAAATTTCTTATCATTTTTCTTAGTTCTATTTAACTCTTATTTTACAATGCCCAATTTGTAAAAGAATAAGGCAAGTGGCTAAATACTGGTTATGACAAGTGTATTCCAACCATGTTAAAAGTTTGATATCATCATTAAATGGCATGGTCTTTTTCTCTCTCTCTCTCCGTGTCAACACAAGCAGGATTAGAATAGACAATAAGTACAATGCAATCTGCAGATTTCCGGAGAAAATTCTCTTTGGAATATGAAAGCATTACACACACACAATGCATAATTTGGGGATAATTCAAGAATCATTATGTAGGTACTTGAATAAATGTATCTGTACAAGTAAAATAGAATGAAATACATTGGCTGTTTACTTAATACCTTATTTCCTGTCATATATAGCACATTATTTAATAAAAAAAATAAAAAACCTATTACAAAAATCACACTTATACTCTGGCGGTTAGATTATCAGTACTATACAAATACCTGACCCTTTCCCTGGCTGGTTTGCTAGTCCTCTGATGACCCTAAAATGAAATATGTATAATTATAAATCATTAAATTAGAAAACAAAATAATTTATGAAATATAAAGATATATATGTAGAGAGAGATATATTTTGTGTGTGTGTATATATATATATATATATATATGACAGACAAGGAAAATTTAATTTTTTATTTACATTAAATTTTTCTTGTCTATCATATTTAAAGAAAGATGTTGAAAAGAAAGGTTGCTGCCCATATATATATATATATATATAAAAGGATGATTCTTTTGTTAAATATTAATGTTTTCCACATACTCCTTACTAACTTTTATGTACATGTTACACATTAGGCAGTCTAGTAAAGATGTTTAAAGCATTACTGTATATTCAATATTTTCTGAAATTGATGTTGTAAACTATTACTCTGCCGCTTTGTGTCAATGTTTTCTCTGTACAAAATGATGAGGACATTATTTTTCCTTTTGTTTAATATGGAATATATCTTGAATATTTGTGCACTGAAATACTGCACAGTTTTCATCCTATTCCTGAATTGCTCATGTTAAAGCTGCTTCACATTGTCTGCATGCTTATACTTTTCTCATTCACTGCTAATTGTTTAAGGCCTATTTGTTGTTCTAATGAATTCTCTCTAATGAACAAGTAAGGCTCAAAAGGTTTGGCAAGAGGAAGCTGCTGCTGCTGCTAGAATTGCTATCTCAAACAGAAGAGGTAGTTGTGGTTATCATCTTCATATGATTGGCAAAGCTTTCTTCCCTTTCTGTTAAATGGAATGCTCTGTAGAATTTAATTAATTATTATTTATAGCAATCTGGGTAGTGTAGATTTTTACAAGTCAATGTAAGTTTGATTATAGAGAGACTTTATGACAAATTGAATTGATAATATACGAATAATAAACCCATTGATTTAGACTTGCTCCTTTTCTCATTTCAGTTCAAAGATTTCTTGTGCTTAATATTTAACTCAAAATTCCTTTTTTCTTCTTTTTTCCTTTTTTCTTCTTTTTTCCTTCTTTTTTCTTCTTTTTTCCTTCTTTTTTCTTCTTTTTTCTTCTTTGTTTCCTTCTTTTTTCTTTTTTTCATCTTTTTTCTTTTCTTCTTTTTTCTTTTTTCTCTTTTTTCTTTTTCTTTTTTTCTTTTGTCTTCTTTATTTTCTTCTTTTTTCTTTTCTTTTTCTTTCTTCTGGTTATTTCACCGAGGCCCATATAGTATTTGTCGATAGAAATTTTAATATCTTAATACTTTCAAAAAACAAAAGGTTTAAATTTTGAAATTTTTTGTTTGACTTGTATTAGAAGTTTTTCATTTTCTACACTGAAGAGAAACTGTTATCTTGTGTCGTTGTTGTTTTTTATTTTTAGAACCACAGTTTTTTTATCATCTACATTGACTCTATCCACCATAAATACAGCAAATTTTAATTAGTGTACACATACACTCACTCTCTCTATTGCTAATAAAAAAAAAAATCGAATGTTTGGTCATTGGTTTTGGCAAGTCCAGTTGTAAATTTATATATCTAATTAAAAAAAAAGTCTATCAAATATACCGTTACCGTTATTTTTTCCCTATGTTAAAAAACAGAACTACAAAAATGTTCATAACTAAGCTTAGGAAAATTTTGCACTTAAAATTTTCTGCCTCTCACAAATTTAAGAAAAGAGGGTTTGTTTTTTTGGTTAGTTTTTCTATCATTCTTTCATTACCTCATTTTTCTTTCTTTCTTTTTTTCACTCTTTAATCTTCATTCTTTCTTCCTTCCTGAAATTTTATCTTTCTTTCTTCAGATTTTCACACACTTATTTTACAAAGCATTTTTGATATGCAAAATAATTTCCCGAATATTTATTTCTCTGTACAATTTATTCACTCAGAGAAACTCCAAATTTTGGTCCTGTAAAATTTTTAATACCACTGTATTAAAAATGTCTACAAAATTTGCTTTATTTTTTATTTCAACTCTGATAATGAGTCTACCATATGATTGTTGTCTTAAATTATTTGTCCCATTCTCTCAAGGGGGAGGAGGTGGGGTCTTTATATTTTAAATATCACCTGCAACAAACTTAACTGTGGGTTTATAAAAGAGGCACACCTGACAACAGCTGGAAACACATTGATCAGAAAATGCTCTGCTCCCACTTTTTATTGAGAAAAATAATTTCAATAATTTTTTAAATTATTTATAGAGATTAATATATAAACAAGATTAAATAATGTATTTTAATATATGTGAATGTTATGATGACTATATATATATATATATATATGTGTGTGTGTATATATATATATATATATATATATATATATACACACACACACACACACACTGTAAAATGCTACATGCATACCTAGCTGTATTTTTCTATAAATTTATGATTATTTTGTAATTATATACATATTTATAATTAAACTGAGAATCAAATTTATGTCTCAAAATATGCCGAACTCTCAAGCCACAAATACATTTTTTACTTTATTTATTATTTGAAAATAAACAGAGCAAAAAATGTCTCAATTTGCAAACTTTGTGAGAATATTGTCAACCATTTTTGTCCAATGCACCCTTTTCATCATAAATCAAAATGTCATCCCTACCCACTTTCAAAGATTGTCCAACTCAAAAGGTGAATTTCAAATAATATGGATATATTATTTAAAATCTTCATTCTTTTTCATATTATCACATATACATTTACATATATTTAGAGTAGTTTTAAAAATTTAATAGTGACAGAAAATGTTGATGGATTTTAAAACTTGAATACATGTACAGTAATTTGTTTTAATTCATGACTGATTATTAAGTAAACTGAAGCAGACTTCAATAAACAAAAAGTTCAATAGAATGCCAGGGTACTGTAATTCAGTAAACAAAATTTATTAAATAAAAAACAAGAAAAGGTAAAAGATCCCCCTACCCCCCGCCAAAAAAAAAAATTCCCCCCTACCTCCATTGAGAAACCCTATTGTATACAGTAAATTGGGAGTGGAATGTTGAAAAATTGTTTTTGCTTTTATTGTAAAAAGAAATGGATAAAAAGAAAATGAAATGAAAATATTACTTTGTTATTCCCTTTTATTTCTTGTAGCCATGTGAAATAATCAGATTGTGTGTGTGTGTGTGTATATATATAATATATATATATATATATATATATAATGACTTGAAGCCTAGGCATAAAAATGACCCAAAAAACATATCACACTTCAATTCATGGCTCTCTCTCTTTCTAACACTATCAGAAGTTGTCTCAATCGATATTATCTCCAATAAAACTATTTCATTATTTTTACAATATCATATTGATGCACACAAAAACTGTTGTTCTACTGAAAATACCAGTTGTCTCTTTCTCATATAGCAAGGTTTTTGAT
The DNA here is from genome assembly GCA_903632075.3 of Acanthosepion pharaonis. Classification (NCBI taxonomy): domain Eukaryota; kingdom Metazoa; phylum Mollusca; class Cephalopoda; order Sepiida; family Sepiidae; genus Acanthosepion; species Acanthosepion pharaonis. The sequence continues at coordinate 365,258 of CAHIKZ030001074.1, forward strand.
TCGTTACAGATGTTATTAGTAAATCATATTGGCAAAAGTAACTTTTCATATTTAATATGTATCTCACCTCATTTCCACTATAAATATATGAGGGTTACTCTGAAAGTAATACCTCCTATTTTATTATGCTGGTTCATGATGTCAGAGGTGGACATTAGTAGCATGGCAGTAGAGTTTTAATCTTCCTACCAATAATCTCTCTCTCTCTCTCTCTCTTTTTTGTTGGTTGCAAGGTAGCAGTTTAGCAAAATTGTATTTGACCTGAAAGTGTGCATCATTGAATGCAGGAAAGGTTGTATTGATTGACATTCATTGATGTTGACTATATGTTAACAGAGACCAAACAGTGGATGTGAGAACAGTTAGGAAGTGGATAATACATTTCAGTGATGTACTTGACGAGCCACATTCTTAGTTGTCATGCATTGATGGTAGAAATGTATAGCCAGTGGTTGTGTCATGTTAAAAGAGCCCCCCCTTCGCCCTTCTTCATTTTTTTTTTTTTTTTTTTCTTGAGCTTAAATTTTGCTCTATCTAGCAGACTTATTTATGCTCCTTGTATCTCTTGTAGTTTCTGTGTAGATACATAGGAGGCATTAGTTTCAGAGCATTCTTCATGAGTGAGTGTATACAAGATATTGTCTTTATACACTTTTTTTGTTTCTTTGTGCTCCACTGAGACAACTCAACTGAGACATTATTTACATTCAGACTAATGTACTTGTCTTTGTTATTGTTCTCACAACATTTCAGCCATTGTGCCCTCCACTCTTCTTCAGGTGTTTGTCAATTCAGGTAACCTTAAGGAAATTTCAAACTGAACCATTTACTTAATCTATGGGAATAGAGTGTTTTTGTTCTGCTGTCCATATCTAGAGATATCTTGTTCCTTGCTAGCCCTGATTCCAATAACTCTGGGTCTTTACTACCCCACCCAGAGATTGTCCTTTCAATTACCATGCTTCCAAATTTACAAACTCCAGTAATTCAAGCAGAAACACTTTGCAATTATCACTTTTATTCATAAAACTTTACCTTCTAGTTCCAAAATATTAAAAACATCCAGTCTTTCTTTTTGTGGTTTTATCATTTATATTAATGTCAGTGTGGTAACAATTTCTGATCCCAAATTTCTTTAACTGTTGATCAGAAAATGGAGTTCAAGTTTATAAATATTTAATACTTTAGTTTAAATGACAGGAATAATTTTGAACAAATAATTCATCAGAATTCACAATAAACTGAACACCTTTCTTTAATAATGTCTAATAAAAATTTGGTTAATTCTATTTTCACATTATTGGGAATTTCATTTATTTTGGCAAATATTTTTTCTCTATTTGCATAGAGGCATCTGTAAATGCTTTTGTATTCTAAGCAGTAGTTTAACTCACTTGCAGGAATAGATTATTCATTTCTGCCAATCTTGGTAGGATTTTCAGCCTTTTCCAAAAAGCATGCAAAATACTGTCTTAGCTCACTTGTAAAATATCTTGCTTAAATGATGATAATCTCTTACAGCAAGCAATGAAACTTTTTTTCTTTCTTTCCAAGAAAGAAAGCAAAAAGAAAGTTAATGTTTATACAGAAAATAATTGGTTTACTCAAAATATCCAAATCAAGTGCTGAAAATTGTTTGCACCAGCTTGATTATATTAATCACTTTGATTATGAGGCTCCCACTGTGATTTGCTACTTTGTTGATAAAAAGTGGATACATTACAACATGTAATGCAAGAGACCACATGGTAAATAATGTACTTGACAAGCCACATTCTTAGTTGTCATGCATTGCTGGTAGAAATGTATGGCCAGTGGTTGTGTTATGTTAAAAGAGCTTCCCCCTCTACCCCTTCTTCTTTATTTTTTTCTTTCTTTTTTTTTTTTTTTTTTTTTCCTTGAGCTTAAATTTTGCTCTATCCAGCAGTGAAACACCACTAACTGTACCAAAGACTGGTTTTGATACTGCAATATACAGTGGAATTGGAAAAGACTTCTACTATGATATCATTTTAGAAGGCCAAACAATTCATTTGAACAAATGTCTGGATTGATTTAAGAAAAAGAGCATAATTTTCTATCAGGATAAGGCCAGTTGAAAACTGTTACATCTTGGCTTGGACATTTTCAGCCCTTCCTTTTGTATTTACCTGATACTGTACCTTTGGACAAGCATTTATTCTGGTCAGTTAAGGATTCTATTAATGAAAAAAAAAACTCAATTCCTTAAGAGATTGTAAAAAGCACCTAGAGCAATTTTTTGCTAAGAAACATTGATAACTGTTCTGGAAATGCCTGAAACATGACAGAAGGTTGGACAAAACTGCATATATGTTGTTAAATCATGTTAATATAAAAAAATATCTTTTCATTGCATGAAATGATTTTTTGGCTATTAAATATTTCCAAGGTTAGAGATATTTAAGCTTAGACAAATGGAACATTTAACCAAAGTTAGGTGACCAAACGATAATTTTGATTTCTAAATTTTAAAATGCACTTGTTGCAGAAAAAGTTCTTTTTCAAACCTTTTTTTTTTCTTATATAACATTTTAAAATAAGAAACCATCATGGATAATTTTTTTGATTAACAGCTATTCCTAAAAAAAAAAATGTTAGCACTTTTATAAAGACTTCATTTGTACATTTGTTTATTTTATTTTTTTCACTTACAAGTTTGATTTAGTTTTTTTTTTTTTTACTTGTTTTTTTCCTCTGCGTTTTAAGAAGTGAAAATGTTGTCTTTTACAAAATGTTTGTAAATCACAAATTTTCCAATCATTCATTTCTCAATTAGTGTTTCTATTTAATGAAAATCAGGAGATATATAACAACACTTTAGCTTAGAATAGAAGGACATTTGAAATATTTCTTTTAAAGAAAATCTTTCCCTGCTCTTCCCAAAACAAAATGTATATGGGTAGTTTGCAGAATTTGGAAAATTATATGAAAAGACAATTGTGAGGATTCTGTTGTTTATAAATGTTTAAAAGGCTGAAAGGCCCTATTTCTTTTTTTAATTAATGATGTTCACCTTGTACATGGCCTGGTGGGGTGTCTACATTGATTGCTTGGGCCTTGGAGGAGTGGCTGTTAATGACAACCTTCAGGGATCTACCAGTTAGGAAGAACATAATAACTCTTCCAGTGATACCATAACTATAGAGCTTGTGCCGTAACCCTTTATATCACACCTTGTCAAAGGCCTTTAAAATATCTAATATGATTGTCCTTGAGATGTATTTGTTGCCTAGTGATTCTGTGAGTAATGACAGAATATCAGCAGTGGACTGAGGTGATCAAAATCTGTACTGTTTGTCACACAAGAGGTTGTACATATTGAGGTGATCAACAAACTTCTTGTTGATTATAGCTTCAAATGGTTTACTAATAAACTAAGGATGCTGATGGGGTTATACTGTGAAGGGGATGAGCACTCACATTTTTCAAAATATGGCATACATGTGACACCCTCCACAGACATGAGAAGTATTTCTCCTTCAAGCAAAGGTTAAATAATTTTGCTATGATCAGGAATAACTCAGGATTAATATTCTTAAGGACAACCACTGAGATTTTATCTGGACTGGTAACATTCTTAAGGTCAAAATTTGGAAAATATTTTTAAACTCATGAGTAATATCTCAGAATAATCTATCAACTTTCTCTTGCATGACTGAAATCAGTTTTTAGATTCTGTCAGGAGATCCTCACTGAAAACCTGAACATGCATCACATTGTGGCAAATCTTTTTTCCTGACTGAGATCACCATGTATCTTCTTAAACAAATTATCTTGAAGGGAATTGGTGACCAAATTTAGATAATATATGTAATGTATTATTTACTACAGTAAAAGTATAGTTTTTTTTTCTGTAGATATTTACATAATGCTAATAAAAAGGCAGCTTAAACTTTTATTGATAAAGTTTCAAGTTTACCTATATTCTCATTTATCTCTAAAAATCTTCTCTCTTGAGCTTTACAAGTATTCAATAATCCTTTCAGTATCTGGGGGTCTGATATAACTAGAATAGAATCAATTGCTTGTAAGACATGCTAAGATTTGTTTCTTTTGATAAAAGGACTAAATTGTGAGCTTTGTTTATCATTTAAATTCTTGGATAATTTTTTAAAATTTATTACTTCATATTGTCATATATTATTGTCAGTAATGTATTTTTTATCCAAGTACATCTTCTGGCCTGAATATTTGAGAAATCTTATCAGAAAAATATTTGTCCTTTGCCACATGGTTCCCCATAGGAGATGCAGGCTTGAATTCTGCCAGAGAACACTTATTTTTCTGGCAAGATTTCTCAAATATTCAAGCCAGTAGATGTATTTGGATAAAAAATAATCTACTGACAATAATAAAAAAAATACCATTTAATTTTTAAAAAAAAACAGAGCTTCTACTTGAATATGAGTATCTATCCAAAATAACATTTAAACAAAAAATAAATTAAAAATAAAAATGTTGTGATCCACTAATAAAGAAAGACAAATGACAGCAAATCTTCAACAATAGTAGCACTAATCAGCAGGTAGGTTAGGTTTAAGGCTCCAAATTCATTATAAGAAATTGTCATACAGCCTAGTGAATTTGGTAAAATAGTAATTGTGAGTTCAATCCCTGGGTCAGGCAATGTGTACTTGAACTCAGTGGAAATGAGTGAGCAATAACTGAACAATACTGAAAGTAAGAACATATAGAAGGGTCTACTCCCATAGATTAAATAATGGGTTCAGTTCAGAATTCCCTGTAGGATACCCAGATACACCTGATGAAGGCCAGAGAGCAGAATTGGTGAAAACATTCAGAGATTAAGGCTCTAGCACATAGCTGAGACATATAGAGGGAACTGTTCAGGCAGCTCAGCAACTCTACAACTACACATTGTCATGGAACTGAGCATGTCCCAAAAAGTAATGAAGATTTGACTTGAATTTCCCACACTCAGCTAATAGTAGTGGCTCTGAAAACTGTGTGAATAATATATTTGTATATAAAGTAAATAGTAATGCTTTCAGGCTAATATCAGCCCCTCTACATTTTTTTTAATCAATATCACCCCATGCAAAACAAAACAGTAAAGCCATTAGGACACAAGGGGTTACTGGGTGTGGAAGAATTAGGAATGGAAACATTAATAATATGTGGGAAGAGAAAAGAGTAATCAGGAGGACAGTAGATAGCAATTGACATTGCATTTAAGTTTTTACAGATTAAAGTTAGCTGCAAAGCATGGAGCTGGAAGAGAGTTCCACATAAAACAAAACCTTTTCTATTTTTTGCAGTTGTATCCACCTTCTCTTAGATCAGTGTTTCCCTACCATTTTTCAAACAGTGCCTCCTTTAGGCACAGAGTTTTTTGTCCTCTTCCTCTGTACCGTCAAACTAAATTTTGAATATTATGCCGTGTTCATCTTTCATAGCAAAATGATACATAGGTATTAGTGCAAAAATAATATTGTTTTCAATCCTATTATAAATGCCAATGATTAAAATACTAAAAAGATAACTTTTATTTCATAGCTTATCTCAGTATTTTCAATGTGATCATTGATTTTGCTGCTTACTAGCTAAGTCTCTTACTCTAGGTTCCATGCTTCTTAGAAGTAGCCGTAGATTTCCTCATTTTGTATTTTGAAGGTGGTTTCTTGTTTAGTAAGATCCTGTGTAACTGTGTAGAAACCACATTCAAAACATACATGAAGTTGGAAAAATAATGTAAAAGTTTGATAACTTTCAAAAATTTCCTTTTGTAGCCAATATTGAATAATTTTTGAAAATTTGGGAAAATAATGGATAAATGGTATTTATCAATCCACCCACGGGGATCGAATGTGGCACAAGGCCTTTTTTAATGTGGGTATCTCAGGCCCGTAGTCCCAGCCAAAAATAAATAACCATCCAAACCCGCCGAGGCGGGCCAGTTCAAATCAACCTCCCCAATGAAACCCTACCCTTGGCGGGACTTCGTCAGGTTCCTCTCTGCAAGCAGAGAGTTCGATAGACACCCGACCCGGCAGCTCTGGCGCCAGATACTACACTTTGATCGTAGCCACTGGGCCGAGCGGGTATTCTTTTATAGATGGATTATAATGGATAAATGTCCACCACCCCTCTAATGAAAATAAAAACTCTCAGTGCTCTCTTTTAACATACTAGAGTCCACAAGGGGATGCTAGTGCCCACGTTGGGAAAACACTGCTTTAGACTATTTTTTACACACACACACACACACACACACACACACACACACACACTCTCAGTTTAATTCTTTGTTGACAGTGTATGGGATTTGTGATATATAATTTCTAACTTTAAAAAAAAAAAAAAAGAGTAAATTAAAAACATGACTTGATCTCCTTTCAAACAGTGAAAGATAGTGTATTATAAACTTAGGGAATATTTTTATCATTTTTATATAAGTCTACTCATACACTTTATACAAAATTCTTACTTGTATTTATTTAGTTACACAATGATAGATGATAGTCTAAGATAATGCCAATCTCCATATCCTTTACACAAGTTAACTTGATTTTCATAAACTTTGAATCATCAGAAAGTAAAAAATAAAGAAGTGGATATAAAATTATTTATGTACTATTTCTAGAACCAGTAATATTAGAGCTTAAAAAAGGTGTTGTCACACTGGAAATCAATAATGGAAATTTCAACTCTCAGAACTTTGATATTTTAAAAACTCTTTAGAAATTTAAATACCAGAAGGTACTGAAACATTCACTTTTTGACCCACATCCCAAAATCTTATATATATACATATACACACACACACACACATGCATTTTGTTAAAAACGACTGACTGACAAGGTACTTCAGTTAAGATTTTATTTAATTTTTCTTATGTTCTTATAATTTTTTTTCTGGACATAAATTATGTAGTTATCTCCTAGTGCTTTCGGCTAGTCTTTTAGCCATTATCAAGGATGATTTTATTTTTTACATGTAACTGAATGTATGGATTTTTTATGTATGTATCAAAGTTATACGAATGTTTTTATTTTAAAGTCACAGTCAGCACATTGTGGCCTTGTTCATAGTTGATTGAGAGTTGGCTTTTTCTTTTTTTATTAATAATGCTTCCATTATTTTTAGCCTTTTTTTACATGTGAATGAGGCTATTCTACGAGTATGTTGTGAAAAGCGCTTGGACATATACAGAACATTCGGACAATTTCTACATAAATTATGTTCAGAAAAAAAATAAGAACATAAAATTTAAATGAAAAATTTAACCACAGTACCTTGTCAGTCATTTTTAACAAAACTTGTATAAAAGAGAGATTGTTGCCCAAATATACAATTTATATATATATATATATATATATATATATATATATATAAGGATGAGTTTAGCCTAAGATAGGGGCAGACAAAAATTGCCTTAGTGGACCCCTTAAAAATCAGGGCACTGCAGCAATTCTTATTAGAAAATTTAATTTAATTAATTTTGTATTATTTTAGAGTGGTCCTGTTTGCAATATAAATACATCAAACTGATCCCTGACTTTCTGACATACATGTAGTTTTCTTTCCTTTTTGAGGGGACCAGTCTATTTAAGTATTGCTGTTTTAAAATGAAATATATTATTACTATGTAATGTGTATGTATGTATGTATGTATGTGTGTATGTATACATATATATATATGTGTGTGTGTGTGTATATGATGTTCATTTCATTTCCAGTAGACATAAATGTTGTAAGATTGAAATAAACTTATAAACTTTGCCTTTCATTTGTCTCTTTGCTTTGAAAATATATCTGCATAGGGCACTAGTCAAATTTTTTCTTGGAAAGTCCCCATGACCACCTTATTAAGAAAAATGTAACTTTTTTTCGTTCTTAATAAAAAAAATTTTTTAAGTTGAAGGCAAAAATTGGCTCGGACATGGCTTGTTTTTTTTCAGGGCACAGTGGCATAAACTGTATATATATATATATATATATATATATATATATATATATATATATATATATATATATATATATATATATGTGTGTGTGTCCATAAAATGTGGTTACTTGCTTTAGCCAAGAATTTTCAGTGCAAAACGGTTTTCTTTTGTATTTTAAGATTCCTTTGTAATAAAATTTAGCAAAAATATTTGTCTTTTTAGGTAAATACATAAACTCTTAATTTTATAGAATCATCAGTTAATTAGCAGTATAAGAAACCATTTGTATATATTTAAAAATTTGGAAGAAATAAATTGATATTGTTAATATTTATTATTGATTGAAATACAGCAATTTGGCACAAAACAAATTCATTTTTGGCAAAAATTGAGGGAACAGACAATTTTATATCGAAATTTTAAAAATACAAAATAAAGTAAAAAACAAAATAAATTGGCAAATTGTTTGATTAACTAATTGTACCTTAAATATATGCAGAAAGAAAAACAAATCACAACCAACCCATCAAATGAAATTTAGGGAGAAAATCATCTGAAGAAATTCTTTACTCTTCTTGTTCAGTAGATTTGAACAAAATGAAGTCTGAAGTTTGGGACCAAATGAATTGCAAGTCACGTCAAACAAAATCAAGGTAGAAATACTCTCACCATCTCAGATGAAGAAAACTGAGAATAAAGTCACCTCAGATGAGTTATATAATGAAAGCCATATATACAAATTGAGGATATTTTTATAAATGCAAGCAAAACCAAAGGAAATGAGGAAGGAAGCAAGCACACTACTGCTCAAAACCAGATTTAAACAAACTATGCAAGAATTTTTAAAGATTATCAAAGAATCAGATATTTCAAAAACCATTTCATTTCTTTTTTTCTTTTGAGCTCATCTTAAGAATTGCATAAGAAAGACTTTTTTTGTTAATTTATTTGACCTTTAGTATAAAGAATATTTTTTTCTTTTTAATCAATTATGATTGAGCATCTTGATTTCATTCACTTTCTCACCAATATAATGTAGCTTCCCGTTGTTTTATCTACAGATATTTATAGAAATTGTTCTTTTTTTTTTCCTAGTACCTCAACTACATGACCTTAAGTGTGCTACTAGATTGGCAATTAGGTCTCACAGTTTTACTGTTGATCTAACCAGATGCAACTGTCACTTCTATTCTAACAGTTTCTTTTCTCACCTGTGAAACTCCCTTCCAATTTCTTTCTTTCCTGCTACCTACAATCTTAAAAAATTTAAATACAACTAAAGTTGCCATCTTTTGTCTTCATGTACCATGTTTCTTTATTGTCCTTTCTTCACTTCTCACTAACGTCTTCTCATTCTCTTTCATTCCCTGTACCCCACCCTTCACATTCTACTGGCATTTTTTCATTGCGGTGAAATGATTTAAAAAACAAAATAAAAACAAAAAACAATTTGAAACTTTTTTTTTTATTTAGAGAATTAAGATATGTTCATTATTCCTAGATCAGAAATTTATAATGTTAAACTATCTACATGATAAAAATATATTTGATAATTTATAATCTTCTACTATAAACAACAATTATCTTTTTTTAATTATTCTATTATTATTCTATTAGCCTTAAAATCATTGTCACTATTCCCATTGGTATGACATTTTAATCTTTCAATATACATACAATCAATACAGAAAGACTTGATTATATTCCTATTGAGATTAACATAGGTAATGTTAATCTTCTTAAGGGTAATGAAAGACAATACAGACTTTGGATAACAATAAAAGTACATCCCTAAACATTCAAAGTGTTTATTAGTATCAGTTGGCTAAGCAAAAGCTTAAATATTCAGCCAGACCAATTGTGAATATCAACCATTCCAGTCTGTGGTCAGAGGAAAGATAACTACTTTGTTCTACCTGACTGACCATTCAGTTTACACCCTGCCTCTTTGGCATTCTCAAACTAATTGCCATTAGTCACACCATAAAAGAAAGACGAGATTGATTTTTACTGTTGTCTTTCAGTGTTACTCTGTAACTGCTCCACAGCCCCATTGTTCCATTTAATCAATTAATATAGTCTTCTCTTTACCCTCATTTGTCAGAAGTGTGTTATATGCCTTAGCCTACCTGACCTGATTACTGTACAAGGTGGACTTTGCCCTCATTTTTAAGGAATCTTTCTTTTGTGTGGATGTATGTGCATATTTATATATATCCTCTGAAGATCTTACTTCTCAGTAATAGATATTTGACAAAAACAAAGGCAAATATGAATTTTTTTCTTAATATTTTAATATTTATTCACATGATCATTGGTGCAAATATAGTACAAATGTTCTCAGAGGAAAATTACAACTTTATTTACAATTACAGATTTTCATTCATTTTTTTTTTCCCACTGAAAAAAAAAACTCTGACAGTTATTACTCTTTTCATTTCTTATTTTCTTAATACACAAATTTTGTTTTATATTAGTTAGAGGCATAAATTGTGCCTGAATTTCTGTCATGAAGAAATAATGTCCTTATCATTGTTGTTATTATCACAGCATTTTGGCTGTTGAGTCCTCTGGCCTTCTTCAGTAGTCTGTTGATCTCGGTAACTTTCAGAAAATTTTGATCTGAACTCTTTATGAGAGTAGATTGTTTTTGTGACTCACTATCCATGTTTTGGGATATCTCTTCTTTTTTTCTTCTTTTTTTCTCTTTTTTTTTCTCTTTTTCTTTTTTCTTTTTCTTTTTTTCTTTTTTTTTCTCTTTTTCTTTTTTCTTTTTTTTTCTTTTTTTTTCTTTTTTTTTTTTTTTTTTTTTTTCTTTTTTTTTTTTTTTTTTTTTTTTTTTTCTTTTTTTTTTTCTTTTTTTTCTCTGTTTTTTTTTCTTTTTTTTCTCTATTTTTTCTCTTTGTTTTCTTTTTTTTTTTCTTTTTTTCTCTTTGTTTTCTTTTTTCTGTTTTCTTTTTTTCTCTTTTTCTTTTTTTTCTCTTTGTTTTCTTTTTTTCTCTTTTCTTTTTTTTTTTTTTCTTTTTTTTTTTTTCTTTTTCTTTTTTTCTTTTTCTTTTCTTTTTCTCTTTTTCTTTTTTTTTTCTCTTTTCTTTTTTTTTTTTTTTTTTTTTCTTTTTTTTTTTTTCTCTTTTTCTTTTTTTTTTTTTTCTTTTTTTTTTTTTTTTTTTTTTTTTTTTTTTCTTTTTTTTTTCTCTTTTTCTTTTTTTCTTTTTTTTTTCTCTTTTTCTTTTTTTTTTCTTTTTTTTTTTCTTTTTTTTTTCTTTTTTCTTTCTCTTTTTCTTTTTTTCTTTTTTTAATACTGCTCAGTTATTGCTCAGCCCATACTACCTGACCCAGGGTTTGAACTCAAAATTATGGCCATCAAATTAACAAATCAGCACTAAGTTATTGAACATAGAACTTGGAACTTTGAACTTACTGTTCTTTTACCCTGCCTGCTGCAGGCACTGCTGTTCCCGTCATACATGATTGTATTCCCTATGTCTTCTCTATTTTTACTACCGCAGCTTCTGTTGCAGTCTTACTGTAATTTCTCTATTTATTAATGTCTCCTATATGGTATTTATTTCTATGCTAGGCCTACTGATGCAGTCCTCATAACATATAGAAGCTATGGTGAATGAAGTTAAGTGTGACAGTAGCAGGAGCATTGTAATAAGATGTGGAAATTTGTCTGAATGTAAATAGTGTAAATAATAATTCATGCATCTTGTAAGCAGTCATGTGTATTGGTTTGTATGTGCTTGCATGACAGAATATGTAGCCATGATTGGTGCAAATAACACTGTTCATTTTCTGGAACATAAATTTCCATAGAATATATTGCTTCAATGCCATAAAGAGTTTAATATGCACATGGTCTTTGTTTTCATTGGAATTTTAATCTTCACCTTTTAAGTCAATCTTTGGGAAAACAAATTGATTATCCACCAAGGCATTAACATTGACTCTGATAGATTTATAAGTTGATGTCATTTGAAACAAACACACAATAAGAAATAACAGTAAGATTTCTAATCTAGTGCTCTTAGCTATTATTTTTATTTAAAAAAAAAAAAAAAAAAACCCAAAAAACAGTGCCCGATTCGTGTTTTATCCTTTAGGACTAAATTTGTTATATTAGTGTGACTACATGTACACAAACGAGAGATGCTGGGAATTTTAGATTTTTTAAAAATCTAGCCAACACCAACATAACAAATTTAGTCTGATGAAGTGCTAAAGGACGAAACGCATCACAAGAAAACTTTCTCCATTTTGTCATACATTTTTCCTCAATATTGTTCTTTATATATAAAAATCGCCATTGGCTTCAACCATGGCCTCTAGATGACTTCAGAATCTCTTGCAGCTCCTCTGGACAGTCTCCTTGTACAAGTTGGTGAATGCTGCCATAATCCTTGCCTTCAGTTCATCTTTGGTATGACAAGGAGTTTTGCATATAATAATCAAGGAGGTTGCAGTCTGGGGCATTAGGTGGCTAGATGTAGGGGGTGATGTGGTCACAGAAATTGTCTCACAGCCATGACTGGGTTCTCCTGCTTCTGTAGCATGGTACAAAGTCCTGTTACCAGACATAGGGTCTTCTAGCAGCCACACTGTTAACCTAGGGCAGCACTACCTCCTCAAGGCACTTGATGTAGATCTCTGTGCTTAGTCTGAGACTCTCACCAACAAATTTGGGAGTTTTTCTCTTATCAAAATATTCAGAGTGAAGTTTCCAAGATGCCCTACTTCGTAATCACCATTAATTCCTCCAACTTTTTTCAAATCCTCTCCACTGTCCTCAGATTGACACCCAAACACTCTGAAATGTTCATATTGGAGCTTCCAGCATGAATGTCAAGCAGTACAGCATGCTGTTGCCAAATTTTTAGTGGAATGAATTGCGTCATGGTGCTCTTTTTCTCACAGATGGTGCCTAATTGACCCTACCTTTTTGTGCAGTCAAGAAAATCACAAACAATGCACATATGTGAAATTAAAAATATAAAATGGTTGTTATATTCTGTGCTAATAGGAATATATACTTGACAAACATGGTGGATAAAATAAGTAAAGGTTTATTGTAATAACCAGTACAATAAGAATTAAGGTAACAGTTATGCACAAGGTTGTCGCAAGTCAATCCAGTAGTGAGTGCTACTATTGGAAGGTTGGTAGTACACACGAGTCTGAGTCGTACTCAACAGATCCCAGCTAGACTATGTAGTCTGTTGATTTACAGATACTTATAGTTAGTTGCTACATATAGTGTAGTCACTCATGGGGGGGGGGGGTGACAGGTTATTCCATTACATCAATGATGACAATTTACCCATCGCACCCTGTTTATCTCAAAGGTAAATTAATCATATTTAGATTTCACATCATTAATTTCTACATTATTTTCCTTCCTCTGCAGATAATTCGCATTAAACTCTGGAAGTCAAAAATTTAAACTGAAACTAGTGAGAAAATATGTAAAAATTTTATATTCCAATATGAACCAGAAATCATAAAAATTATTAGAAGTGTTGAAATGATTGATAAAAATAATAATAAAAATGGAATTTTCACTGATTTTTAATGAAACTTGCATAAACAAAAAAAAATCACTAATATATATATATATATATATATATATATATGACAGAGAGATCCTATATTGTTTGTGTGTGAATATTACTGATATTTTGAGGGGTCTAATGGGTGCATTTTAATTTTAGGAAATGAGTTAGAGAAACTGTTCAATTTTTTTTTAACAAGGATATGGCCTCTATTTTAAGTTAAGAATTTTAAAAATCATTTTTATTATTCCATTGTGTCTTTAAATTTATTTCATTTAAATGCCCATGAAGAAATTTTTTTTGACACTCTGTCATCTAGAAACAAAATTGTTTTATTCTGTTTGTTATTTTTTTATTAAATTATAATTTAAGCAAAATATTGAAATATAAAATTAAGTTTCATATGTGCATGTTTTTTTTATACATTTTCAATATTTGATTAATCATGATGAATCACAAAAATTGTGTGAATAATTGCAGTTTTAAACAAGTAGTTATTCAGTGATGTTTCCTCCCCCTCCATATAAAAAAGACAAATTTATGGTAGATGGTTGTATAATTTGTTTACATATATATTTGATTAAAGATTCAATTTTGTATTTAAGCTCATTAGATTTATTTTTCAAAAGTATTCAGTTACATCCATTACCACGTAGTAAGTTAAGGAGACATGGTTACAAAATGCTCCTTACTGACATCCCCTTTTTTTAAAATTCATTAGGGAGACATCTATGTAGCCAAAACTAAATTAATATTTGTATGTCTATATGTGGACATTTATTTGTCAAAGTGATAGGGTACTAGTCTCACAGACCTTCACTAGTGTAGTTAGTTCAATCTTCAGTTAGTACTTCACTATTGTGAGTGACAAATATACTAAGCTTAATCTTATAATAGGTATTTACTCTGTCTCTCCACTAAGACTGGTGTGACACAAGGTCTTAACATGAGGACCCAAGCACGTACACCTGGGCTAGGAATAAAAATTGCCCACAGCCCCTGCAACTGTTGGTTGCTCTACCCTTGGTGCAAGCATTGATCCTACTCTCTGGTGCAATGAGAGGGCACGGCCTTGGGCAGCTGTTCCCTAGGGCTAGGCACCTCTCAGTATAATTTTCCTCAGTTGCAACTCTGTCCTTTGACAGAGTTGTCCCTGAGTGCACTCTGCCCAAGGAAAGACACGCAACTGAGAGATGATAAGTAATGTGTTACAAACCACTCGCCAGAACAATTTACACACTTAATCTTATACTATATACACTAACATGCCAATGTAGCATCAATTCCACAAGCCATCAAGTATTTCCAGTACACATGTGTCACTATAGATCAAGGGGTGTTAAAAGTCCCCACAATTTAAAAAATGGAATATCCTATCTGTCTGGCACCACACTATCATATCTCATTTGAACTCTGATAATTCATACTGCCTTTCTGTAAGCAGGTTAACTAGTATTCACACTGACTCACCAGGTGTCAGAACATAATAATATAGGCCTGGGCATTTTCATGATGTAAGGCAATCTAAAATTACATTTACATATTGCTAACCTGTTACATTAATGTGTGCATACCAACTGGATGAAATAAAAATTAGCCTTTTGCATATTTTTGACAATGTTAGCCTAAAATTGAATTAAATCACTCCAGTACATTGAATAATAAATGTACTTTAATTTTTCATATCATTTCATAAACCTGTTCTTATATACAGAATATTTCTCACATAATAAAATTGTAACTAGGTCTGGTACAACAATGATAGTTTTTATGAAAGTGTGGGTGAGTATATCAATTGTAGTACAAAAAAAAAAAAAGGAAAAACAGCAGCACACTGGATAGTTTCACTTGTCACTTTGCTACTTTAGAAATGATCTCAGTCAGATAGTTGTGTGTGTGAGAGTGAGTGAGAGAGAGAGGTTATAAGTAAAGTCGTAATACAACTGTAACAATCATATGACTTGGACAAGTTTTTACCCTGTTTGATTGTGGAATGATTGTTGGGACCAGAAAGATGAGGCAAGATAATGCACTCCCACTACTTCCATTGTGCACAGGTGATGACCAGAATAACTGTTTTCAGGAGCACTTGGCTAACTTCCATTGGTCCTCACATTCACCAGATTTAACCCCATTGAGCATTTATGGAACATGTAAACATTACCAAATTCCCTGCCATCATATCCAACAAACACATCTTGGTGATAGGTGGCCTTTGTGTTGTGTGGCTAGATATCCCCACACAATGGAATTAACACTTTGTAGTCTCCATGCCACATCATACTGTATCTGTCTAATTATTTCATTTTTTAGCACTTCAATTGTGTGTGTACTTTCACATGTGTATTCTTGTGTGTGTGTGAGTATGTGTGAGTGTGTTTGCGTGTGTGTGTATATATATATATATATATATATATATATATAGTGTGTGTGTATGCATGCATGCACAAAAACTGAAGTTGTTTTTTCATTGTCTGCTCATTTTCTCTTTGATGAGTGTTTTTTTTTTGGGGGGGGGCAAACAATTTTCACAAATTGTTCTGGTGGTACTTTATGTGAAAAAAAATATCTAAACTTATTAAAACCCAAAATTTCTTCATTTATTTTTGGGCCTAACACTAACTATAATTTTTGTTTTGTATCTACATGCAATGACTTCATGAGTTTTTGACAAGTGATACTGTGTACTACTGTCTGAACAGAATAAAGTTGTCAGTTCTACAAAACTCATTCACAGCCTTCAGAATAGAAATGTAATTATATTTAAAAAAAAACAAAAAAAAACAGCCTACATGACCCAAATCGACAAGGTAGAAACTTGAAAAATATGATTAGTACATTTTTATTTCAAGAAACACTTGTTGAATGCACATCATTTTGAGTTTTATTTTTTTTATACCTGATGCTGTTGGCTTTTATGCCAACAACAATGCCACTTGGGATTTTGAAGAGCTAACATTAAATACTTCTTATTTCCTCTTATTGTACAATGAAGAGAATTTTTTTTTTGTTTGTTTGCGCCTTCGCTTTTTCTTGCAAGTTTTTACAGCCTATATATATAGTTTTCTGCTCATTTCTCTTTTCTCTCAATCCCTCCAGAGTCAGGAGGGATAATTTTATAAATTAAGTTCACAGATAATATTTCCATCTTAAAATTTTTTTTTTAATTGGGTCCTATTTTTCATAGAAAATCATTAAATTTAATGAATACTGTTTAAAATCATTGCATTCCTTTTTAGCTATTAGGAAATAGATTTAAAAAAATCACAGCTTGGAAAGAAAATAAATTGAAAGTACATTTATTAATAAAGTGTATATGAAATGCTGCATATTAAAATGTTTCTGTTGAAACTGCATGTGTGAGTTATGGTGCGGGGGCATCTAATGTTATCAAAATAGATTAGCAGAAATAGATCATGGTGCAAATAATTCACTGAGGTTTGAAGCCATACTCTTTCTTATTTATTGTAAATTATATAAACCAAATACTTGCTAACTTCTTTTTGTCTGCAATCCTTTTACAATGAGGTTATCCAATTTTGTATATTGACAATATTAAAAAGCAAAAGAAGTGTTTCAGCTGTTAAAGATCTTGTAGTTAAAGAGCAAATAATTGTTGTTGCAGAAATCTTCCTACTATTGAAATAAGTCTGAAATTCTTTTTCTTACATCTACTATCAAACTATCATATGAAAACTTGATATCCTAAGCTCATAAAGCAATTTCATATTTGAAGTAAATTATGTAATGCATTAAAATTTTCATACTGGTATCTACAATGTAACTTGAATTATAGTCGATATATTTCCACAAATACCAAAAGTAGAGTAACTATACTGTAATTATTTTCAAAAGTATTTTTCAGACAAGCTATTTTGTTATCCCCCCACCACTTTTTTTTTAAGAAAAAAAAATCAGCTTAATTTTCTTGATAGCACTTGAGAAAGCTTAATGTCTTTATTTCAGATTTATTCTCCTTGCTGTGAAATATTGTATCAAGAAAATATGCAAAGGGATTAAAATGTAAATCATGGCCAACCTTTTGACATTCCTTATCCATCTTAAGTCTCTTGTTCTCTTCTTGCTCCCACTTTTAAATCTTCCAAACTTTTGCCCTTGATATCAGTTGAACTTCTCAGATGAAAGCAAGAAATAGAAAACTCAATCAGAATAATTTCTAAAGATTTATTTGAATTACACTTGGGTAGATCCTTAGTGCAGTGGGGAATATTGTTAGGAGCTTTCTATACTCAAGTGGGGGCTCTGGTTTAATACTGCCAAACATGATCTTATTACATATGCATAGTTATATATATATATATATATATATATATACACACACACACACACACACACACAGAAGGTGCGATGGATAAATTTTCGTATAAATTATGCAAAAAAGGAAAAAAACACTGACATCTCATTTTAAGAGATATATTTACCAAAACTGCACAAAAATATTTTGAAATACTAAAGAGTAAATTTATTCAATAAAATCACCATTGGCTTCAACTACAGCTTCCAGATGACTTCTGAATCTCCTCCAACTCTTCTGGACAATATCCTTATTTAAGTTGGTCAATGCTACCATAATCCTTGCCTTCAGTTCATTTTTGGTATTACAAAGAGTTTTGTTGATCTCTCACTCAACTGTGCCCCACACATGGGGGTTGCAGTTGGGAGAGTTAGGTGACCAGATGTAAGGGGGGTGATGTGGTCGCAGAAATTGTCTCACAGCCATGACTGGGTTCTCCTGCTTGTGTGACATGGTACAGAATTTTTTGCCAGACATAGTCTTCCAGCAGCCACCCTGTTGACCCAGGGCAGCACTATCTCTTCAAGGCACTTGATGTAGGCCTCCGTATTGAGTCTGAGACCCTCACCAACAAATTCAGGAGTTCTTTTCCTATCAGAATAATCAGTGAGTTTTCCAAGATGCCATATCTTTGTAATCACCATTAGACTCATCCAACTCTTTCTGAATCCTCTCCACTGTCCTCAGATTGACATCCTGAAACTCAGAAATTTTCGTATTGGAGCTTCTGGTGTGAATACCAAGCAGTACTGCATGCTATTTCCAAATTTCTGGTGGAGTAAATTGCAACATGGTCTTGTTTTTCTCACAGACAGTGCCCAACAGATCCTACTCTACTGTGCCATTGATAAAATCGCAAACAATGCACATGTTCAAAATTAATTACCATGAAAGTATTTATAGAAAAGGCACAGAGATACAACCTTATGGCAGAGGGAAAGTGACTGAAGCCAAGCCACCAGATCAGGGCCAATAATATTGCTGATTCTTCTTTGGAGCTCAAGGTAAAGAGCAGTGGCACCAGACCATATGTTGCAGAAATATTCTAAGCCTGGACAAATGGTAGACTTATAGGTTTGTAAGATAGATTCTGGAGAGAAAAATTGTCTAGTGACCCAACTTTATTAGCAACTGACCTAGCAATGGATTCAATATAGTCTTTTCACTTCATGTCAGCTGAAAATATATAGTAGCCAGTCACAGTATAGAGGAACAATTCTATCATTTGATCTTCAAAATATAATGTCAAAAAAGTTTCAGTTAAATGTAGTTCTACAGAAAGATGCCATGTACCAAACATGTGACCAACAGCAAAGTCTTAGAGAGAATAGAAACAAAAAGGAAACTAATACTTAACATCAGAAAGAGACAGTTGAGGTTTCTGGCGCACATAATGAGGAAAGTGGGCTTGGAGAATCTGATACTCACAGAACAGATAGGACAGAGGAAAATACAAAACATACTTAGTGAGCTTGAGTAAATGGATGGTAGAACAGGGCTTAGAAGAAAATAACAGAAAGACAAAGTTTATTAAGAGCTACAAGGGACAAGGAAATTATGGATAGCAATGATTCTCTATATCCTGAGAGGACACTGCACATAAAGAAGAAAGAAGTTAGGAATTGAGGCTACTAGTACATCATTAGAGGGGGTGTTGACATAAAGTCTCTCTCTCTTATATATATATGATGATGATGATGGACTCTCCTGTCGTTTTTGACATATGAGTGAGTTTATTATATATATATATATAAACTTCATTGGTTTAATTAACTCCTACTCAGAGAGATGTGCATTGTGGTGTCATAGATATCAGCCTGGAATAAGAAATCAGAGCGCAGAGTTCAAAATCCGGTCAGGTTTATTGCATTCACTTGTGTGCAAATACCCATCTTTTCTCCCAAGCTATGTGTTTAATAACAGGACAGACTTGATCCTATAGTTCAGGTTGGCAACCTACTATGGGAAAATCTCTGCCTGGTCACTCATGAATTAAAAGAGGCATGATGGCCCAAGCATGTATCATGAATGATACTTAAATGACTGTCTCAGCTTGGATTCCAAACTACTTGACTCCTTATTACATGGTAAACTAATTTTTTAAATAGAGGGCTTAATAAAATTTAAAGTCCACTAGCCCTAAGATTACCATTAGCCACAATATTGGGGGCAAAATGTATGACAAAGTGACAAAAGTTTTCTTGTGACACATTTCATCCTTTAGGACTTCATCAAACTAAATTTATGTTGGTGTGACTACACATGCGCACAAATAAGAGATGCTGGGAATTTTAATCTAGCTGAGTTCATTTAGATTCTTTTTTTCATCACTTTTGTTATTAGATACCCCACACTGTGGTAATAAAAGTTCTGCCAGGAATGGTGAAATGTTGTAAGATCCAGGGTGCAAATATATAATGTGTGTGTGTTTGTGTGGCTTTTGAAGATCAGTTGTTGAAAGAGAATAATTTATTTGAATACAGACATACCAGACAAAATAGACAAATAAAAGTAACTGACATTTGACCCAAGTACTTAATGACTTTACTCTCTCCTTAATGGAGTGAAAAAGCAAAATTCATTTGTCAGTTTTGTTAGTTCTGAAACTTTTTCTCTTTATATAAAAATCTATGAATTTGTTTTTTTTGTTTTTTTTTCCCCTAATGTCACATATCTGTTTTTGTTTTGACATCACACAGATTTGTCTACTATTGTTTTGTGTTGGCTATTTTCTTCATTTGCTTGTCTTCTTTTGTCAATTCTCTCACTCTCTTTTTCAATAGCTGCATCAGTTTTGAAAAATTAAATAGCATGCACAATATATACTTTTTATTTATTCATTTTCCAATGATGCCATATTTTTTAATAGGTCATTGAATTATTATATTCCTACTCTGAACTGGTTTCAAAGTGGCCCAAATTAGCAAGAGTCAAAACTTATTTTTCTTATATTAAAATTATTTTTTCAATATAGAATTTTCCTTTTTTTTTCTTTATCTTTTTTTCTTTTTCCTCTCTAACTTTTTTCATCTCTTCCTTTTTTCTTTTCTCTTTTCGTGTTTCCTTTTTGTGTTTCCTTTTCTCTTTTCGTGTTTCCTTTTCTCTTTTTCCCTTTTTCCGTTTTTCCCTTTTCGTGTTTCCTTTTCTCCTTTTCTCTTTTTCCCTTTTTCTCTTTTTCTCTTTTCATTTCTTTCTTTTCTTTTTTTCATCACCAGTACATTATCATTGATATTTTGCAATGTGTTATAATTATAATGTCATCTATGAACAGTTTTCATGTCAGGTGCTGTTATACCCTTTTCCATATATGGAGTGAACTGCTATATTCCACCCCATCTCCTCTTGTACAATTATATATATATATATATATGTGTGTGTGTGTGTGTGTGTGTGTATGTATGTATGTATGTGCATATATATATATATATATATATATTTGGATGATACATCCTTTTGGTATCCAATTCATTGCAGTTGTAACTTGAGCAACATAATCTGAATGTATCCGTGCCAACACCTTTATTTTTTATATATATATATATATATATATATATATATATATATATATATATATATATATATATATATTGTATTTTAGACCTCAAGTTCATTTGCTTGAAACCATTTTTATTCATTTTAGTTTAGACAAGTTGAACACTGTGCATGGCATCTATATAAGAGTCAATATCTGATGAGGCTACTTAAGGTTATTTTGGGGGTTTTTTTTTAGCATCTTGTGGTGTTGGATGCATCAAACCCTAGCACAACCTATTTTCTATTCAATTTCCCTTTCTTCTATACTAAATTTGTTTTACACAAAGATATTTTTCTTTTAGACTGATTGCCCCCCAAGATTATAGAACCCAGTCTGTCCTACTATTTGCCCATAGCTGGGTGATGGTAAGGGTTGGATTCATGTTTCCTAAGGGTATTAACATGTAAGTGAATGTAATGAACTCTACTGGAATTCGAACTCTGTTCTCCAGTTCCTTAAGACAAGCCACAATCCATTACTCTACTGTGCCTCTCAAAAGTATTTAAAGTTTCAGAATTCCACATTCTGAATTTTTATGATGGATTTAGGGTATGTGTTATAATCTATACTATATTAAAAAATTAAACTTCAGCTGTTTAAGTGTTATGAAACACTTCAAGAAGTAGCACTAATTGACACAGGACCTGTAGTTACTGATTTTTATAATTTTACCAGATTTACTTGTGCAATCTAACAAAATTGTCTTGGCATAGACTCCATGTCAGTTCTCTAAAGTCATACTGGCTGGTGGTTTAAGAAATGTAAAGACAGTGGTTGGTATCAATAAGATTAGTAAAATTCTTATAATGAATTTCCCTGCAATGTAGAACAGTCATTCCCCATTCGAACAATGTCTTTCTTGTTTTTGTTCAGGGCTGATAATAGCTGTGTTGTGAATTTCCCAATATGTGACATTAACCCAACGTCTGATAGAAAAAAAATCCAAGTTTAACATAGAATATTTAACCCTAGCTCAATCCACACCTCCCTGGAAATGTTGTCCACTTTTGCTGTTTTATCCAATTTCAGATGTTTAATGGCTTTTAGACTTTCCTGTAGGTTTGTGTAGTCAAGATGTTGCTTTTGAGGCTGTTACAGGATTAAGTCAATCACTGGCCCATGTGACTGACACTGAGAAAGCTTTAGAAGTGCTCAAGCCAGATATGCTGAATAGTGTTTGTAAGCACTTTCTTGCCATCTAAACTTCAGATGGGGATTAAGTATGAGGCTCTGTGCACTATTCTCAAAGTCTAGTAGAATCAGTTGTAATCTTCCATGTTAGTGTAATGCCAGCACGTCTCTACAAAATTTTTCTTGTTTTAAAATTTAGTTTCTATTGAAAATTGCTCTAAAAATAGAAGTCACCTTTTTTCGACAGGTAAGATTTTCCAAATTGTACCTGGTGTGCTGACATCTTCTGTGTTGTTAGATTTGGTTAGATTACTTTGGTGTTTTTATTAAAACCACTTTTATCTGAGGCGAATCCTAGTTTGTTTTTTTCATCAGCCTGCAAAATCATGTCCTGAAGGTTTTTCCAATGCTTTTCATGGCAAATCACCAGTGTTGTTACCATCTATAAGTTTAGATAGAATACTTAACTGTAATATCTGCCTTTATCGAGTCTCCCAGCACAGAGCTTTCTCCTTGGAACATTTTTTTTTTTTTTTTTTTTTTTCCCTTTTCTTTTTCCTATGCTTGGAGGAGAGGTTAAGCTTACAGGAGTTGAAAGGTATGTTCACTGTGGCATTTTGCACTCATTATGACTTTGATGTGGAAAAACATATCCTTTATGATACACTACCTTATTAAAATACAACCATTTAAGTACCACTGTATGAATTGTGAGTCTATGTTGTTTTCAAATTAACTTTGTAATTTTTTAGTATTTGTCTTGGTTGCATAGTTTGAGAAACCCATTGCACTCTTTGATCCTTTTATTCTTCAAACACTCTTTGCAGCCCTTGGTATGGAAACCCATTCTACATATATATATATATATATATATATATATATATATATATATATACACATACATAGCTGGTTTTTTGGGGGTTTTTTATTTAGGTAGGGCCGGGCTGAATCTCACTCAAAGCAAGATGGATTCTGCCTGATAAAGGATTTGTCATAATGATTTGAGGCAAGGTTTTGACAAGGCCAGATACTCTTCCTAATGCCCAATTCAGACAATTGAGTGTTTTTTATTGAGACACCATCTCTAGGAAGGGTGCCATTCAAGGCTTGAGACCCCATCCTGGCTTTGTTTGTTTGTTTGTGTGTGTATATATATATATATATATATATATATATATATATATATATATATATACATATTCATATTGGCCATTGGATCCTATAAGAAGCTTATTTGGCTTTTGAAAGGTTTTCTTTTTTGTCCTGTTAAGGTGACCCTTTTCACAAGCAGAAAAGCTAGTGGGGAAGCTGGTTTAGATGCCAACCACCCATTCACATGGCAGGTTGTACTGGGCTACAGGTTACCGTAGACGGCTTAAGCCTGACCTGTTATTCAAATCTCCAAAAATTATTTTGTTATTCAATGTGATGGCTTAAAAAATGTTACGTATTTCTATATAATTTATGTTTCTATCTACCTGGAAGATTGAGGCATAAATTTATTAAGGATTGTGGAATGTTGTTTATTTTGAAACTGGGGACACAGAGATTATTGGATTTCTTTGATGCTGGTAAAGCTTGGATATGATAGGATTATTATGAATGTCACACCTGCAAAAATGTTTTCCCCATTTGATTTACTAACCCTATAGTGTGCACTTCATGAAGAGAATTGAATACATTTCAAGTGCTAGTGTAAGTATCAAACCTTTCAAATCTGTATACAACTAAAACAGATCAACATTCACAATGAGTGCTGTTTACAGCATTGTTCCATCATGCTAAATTGAATTCTGTCTAGCTTTTCAAGCAGGTATGAATTACACCATTTTTGATGTTGTTTGGCTTCTTGTAAAAGATGTTCACTTACCATAGTAAGCCAACTAAAATTTTAGAACATATTTTTCTCCTGAGTGTCTTCTATATTATTTCTTTTATCATTTTCTCATCTGAACCTGAAGTGCTTCCTATTCTTTTGACTTTTACTGCACCACCTTTTTAATATCAGGAAATGTATTTTTATATACTAGACTTTTTTGCAACTTCACAGTATTTGGTATTGTTTAAGTTATTGCTAACATTTTTTATTGAGATTTACAAACTCTACATTTCATTCAATTTTGCAAACCAATCAATGAAATTTGAATAAGCTGATTTGTTTGAAAAAATACTTTAACATAGTTGCTGGTTTAATAATTTCTTTAATTTAATGTTATAGGACTTCATGATGAACAATATTTTTCAAAAAATGTCTTCTTTTTTTTTTTTCCTTTTTAACATGAAGAATAAATTCTTAGGATTTCTTACTCTTGAACATGCAACATGCAAATGGCCATACATAAATATTTCTTTCTGGAGCCAAATTCCAACCTTTTGAAACATTTGCCCTTGTAATTTGTTTATAGTTTTTGCAAATGCAGGGTAAAGAAAAGATATGCAAAAAACAATATTGCATTTCTATTAAATAAATATTTGTTATTTTAACCATTAAATTGTTTTCAAAATAGTGGGAGTATTTTGTATGTTAAATAATAAAATTTTTAATTTTTCAAAAAAAAATTAATGAAAATTTATTGTACTAAGCTATGTACCCATACTTTGTAACCCCCCCCCCCCCTTACCTATTTGTATTTCTCCCCAAATTTAGTTTTGGTTAATCAATGTGTGGCTATTTTAGAGGGTGTGACGGACTAAGGAAAGTCACAGAATTTTATATATAGATGGTGTATCCGTTTATTTTGTCTTATTGTAAGTATTCTAGTAGAATAATTGGTCATAAATTAGTGATTTGAGTATCATGGTTTATTTTTTGTTGCAAAAAACTACAATGATAAAAAAAAACATTGGGGGTTGGCAAGAATACTTTCATCTTTTACTTGCAATTCTATTGATTATATGATTTTTCTTAAAGGACTGAATTTTTACAGCTTTCATTTTTTTTGTTTTGTGTAGAATTAAAAAAAATATGATGTTGATATGTACAAATTCCTTCATGTAAAATGCAGACAAAATTGTCTTTGAAAATTTTGTAGTTTAGATCACTAAAAATCTTGCCAACTTCTGGAATGGCTGGCTTCCTTTCAACATACAACAGGATAACCTAAGAGTAGGCTTACATTTTTAGTAGGCTTTCATTGTATACATTAAGTGTTAACAGCTATTTATTTCATTTTTAATTAAAACAAATTTTGCTAGTCTTTTTGCAAAGTTTTATTGCATTTAAAATATTCAAATTTGGAACTAACCAACTGCTGTGAAATCAAATTAAATAGTAAATAAACCTAATATTTCTCCTATCAAGTTGTATTTAATTTATATTAACATTTCATTTTGGGGGAAAGAAAATCCAGTGTGTTTAATAAAATTGATATCATTTAAGATGTAAATATCAGTTACTAGATTGTCTAGGCAAATAAAACTAAACAGGATTGTTGCTGAGCCAAATAATGTCTGTTGACATCTGCTAATATTCACTTTATCAGTAAGGTTCTTATCATTCTTCAAGTTTGTTTTTCTTTTTTAATCATTTCACCTCAAACAAGGCAATAAAACCACTGCGATGCAAGGAGTTACTGAGTATGAGATAATATGAGAGAGAGAACAATAAAAGAAAAATAACTAAGAAGTCAAAATAACACTTGACATTGCCGTTAAATTTTTGAAGATCAAAATTGACTGTGAAGCAAGAAGCTGGAAGAGAGTTCCACAAGTGCAATGTGAGAGAGGAGAGACTATTAACATAAAACTTACAGTTACATCTAGCTATTTCAACCATTAAATGATGAGACCTTGCCACCAATCTGTACTTAAAATCTAGGTATCAATAAGGAAAATTCATTAAAACAATTAGCATGAAAATATTTATAGAAAAGGCACAGAGAAGCTACATTAAGAAAGTGATTGAAGTAGTCTGACATAAGTTATGTTGTGAAAATAAACAAAATGTAACTTATTTTATATAATATTTATATTAAGTACTAGCAGGAGAGCCCGGCGTTGCCCGGGGATGTAACAGTAAGAGATAGATCAAGTATCGACCATCATAAAGACTGAAAAATAAAATTGACAAAGATTTTTGTTTAAGGTTGACGGATATGCATGTCTTAATTAGTTTTTTTTTTGTTTGTTTGTTTTTTTTGTTGTTTTTTTTTACAAATTGGTCAAACTCAAACAAAAACATTGTTTTCAATCGTTATGAGTCTACCGATTGAATAGAATTTTATTATAAACAATTGTCTTGTAAATGGAATTTTAAAGCATTCTGAATGTAAAAATAAAGAAAAAGTGTGCAAGACAATAAGAAACACTACCTGCAAAAAAAAAAAAAAGTGAATTTTTTGTTGAAATCATTAAAAAAATGTAGGAAATCCGATCCCATATATAAATGAACACACACACACACACACACACACACACACACACACACACAACCAACTTGAGTTTTATAATAAGTATAACTTGATATGAGTTGTCCCCCTTTCATTCTAGTGATGCCTCTTAATCGTGTTTTCAAATTGATTTTGTGCAAAAACAATTGTGTTTTTCCAATTTTTGGCGCTGTCAGAACCACCGCCAGGTAATTTTACGTAGTCCTGTGAAGTTTTGTTGAAATCGGTTGAAAAATGTAGGAAATACGATCCCATATATAAATGTACAGACACACACACACAATCTGCGTTTTATAATAAGTAAGATTTAAATACTTTCCAAGCATAACATTTCTATTATAGTTGAATTCTATATTTGGATAGGTACCAACAGATGTTTATCACTTGGACTCTTATACTTTGACATGTTCACTTAACCATTAAAAAACTTTTTTTTAAACTTTTATTTGTTTTTTTTTTTTGTATGTAGGAGTATTCATTTTACTTAATCTAAAGTAATTTTTCATTTGCATTTCCTCCGAGCTGTTTATTTTTTACAGTATTGATTATAAATTAAAAGTAATAACTATTTAGATGTTGACATTAGGATTCTAGTATAATCTTTGCCTGTTTTGAAGCCAGGTGTGATCATAGTCACTTAAATTACAGTATTTACATTAGTCGGACTATTGTCCTCATCTTTGTCGCCATATTTGTCACAACGTTTCGGCCGTTGTACGCTCCGGCCTTCTTCAGGTGGTTGGAATTTCGAACTGAACCCTTTATTTCGATCGCTGGGGTAGACTGTTCTAATTCCACGTGCCATGTTTGATGGATGTCAGTTATCAGTTATCTCCTGCTAATTTTCCCTCTGAAAGTTCTCCACTGCCTTAACCAGGAATTGAACTCACCTTCTTTGGGTCTGTCACTGGATCTAACCAACGCCTTTATCCACTGTGCCATGTGTCCTTGAGGATATATAGACAAACTCACTTAAATTAGTAGTGCAATATACACAACACTTTCTGTGTATAACTTTACACAGTTAAGCTTGAGCCTAAAAATGCAATTTGAATGACCAAATGAAGAGAAGTACTATTGATGATATATATATATATATATATATATATATATATATATATATATATATATTCTGCACAATAGTCCTTCTTACAAATTTATTGATATACTTTAGATATGAACACTCCATTTAGATTATGTATTCTGAATCAGTAAAAAATATAGGTCATAAACCTTTGTGCTTTTACTGTACAATAAAGTTGTTTTATATAATTGTCTATAGAAAGTATAAATTTTTTTTATGAGGATTTTATCTCTGCAGAATTATGTTCATCAAATATGTCTGGTGAAAGAAAAGCAACAAACAATTTATCCATTTTTAGAAATGGAAACATTACACCTTTTTAGTGAAAGAAAAGACAAAATAGGTTGTTAATGTGAGATTTTTATTTTTTGAATTTGGAATGTGATACTGATAAAACTTAATACTTTACCTAAATTGCATGCAAAATGTTGAACTAATATATAACTGATAAGAATGCCACATTAAGCTTACTATTCTTTGATTAATTTCATCTTGGTTGAAAAAAAAAAAAAAAAAAAAAACATGGTGTTATATGATCTATAATTGCCACACTCATTTTGTTGCATATCACTTTGAAACACTGTTTCCCTGTATAATCACCAAAGTTAAGCAACATAGATCCTAGTCAGTACCTGGATGGATTACTACTTGGAAATACCAAATGCTGTAAGCTTAGATGTGCAGATGGTGTAATGGATAATAGCTTGTAATTGTTAATTGGAAAGCGGAATTCCAATTCCATTTGGGTTCATTATATTCACTTTCACCTTGGAAAAGGTATGAACCCACCTCTTTTTCTCCCTAATTATGGGTTAATTAGAAAGACTTGTATCACTATCTCAAAAAAAAAATCTTACAATTTAAAAATATTTTCTGGCTTTAAAAGGTTGATAAAGCATAGAAAATGAATCACTCAATATATATATATATATATATATATATATATATATATATATATATACGTGCACATGGCTAAGTGGTTAAAATGGTCACTTTCAACCATGAGAGTTAGGTTCAAATCTCACTTTTTGATGTTACTGGCCTTTGACTAACTGAGCCTGTTCAATTTTCTGTTCCATTTTCCAAGTAACACATTAATTGCTGTCCATCTAGATCAAATTTGCAAAGAAATGGTGCAAAGTTCATAATGTTTTATTTGGATCTGTCTATCACCAATCATTATCCAGCATGTTAATTTTATCTGTTACAATAGAGAAAAGTTTTGCTTTCATCCATGCCCTGGATGCAAGTGACATCATGCATACAATGAGTATACACCTTAAATATTTAAGTGATTGCACACACACACACACACACACACACACACAAAAGTGCCATTACTTGACATCCCAGAATTCATTTGGGTCATGCTCTATCAGAAATTTTTTAATATCAGTAAATCCAAAGATTTAAAGGAGAAAAAAAAATAAACAGTTGAATTTTCTCTTTATTTTGTATATAATACTTTTAAGTAATTTTTTTTCTTAGACATTTAAAAAAAAAAATCTAAACTTCTCAAATTTTCAACTGTTACCATGTCTTCCATTTCCTTTATTTCTCCCAATTGTATATTTTCAGTATACAGAATAAAAGTTCAAGTTGAAAGGAAATTCTTTGCTAAACTTAAATACTACTCTTTTAACCCAATTTTCATACTATTCTCACATTTAAAAACAAAAAACAATTTTTGAAAGGAAGGAATAATTTGAATTTAACTGAAGGCTATTTCAGTATATACAGATCTCTCCCTCTCACACACACACACACACTGTCTCCCTCTCTAAATAACATTTTTGTCAATTGTGAAGTCGACTGCAAAGAAAGTTGGTTCACTGTGTCATGCTAGATACTTTTTCTTGCCGCAATCAATCTTACAACTTTACATCTACTATTAATCCATGCATTGAATACACATATGATGTGGTACTTCTGTTTTATATCTACAGATTCTTGACAAAAGTCAAAGAAGAATCTGCAATGTTCTCATCCCTAATCTGACATCTTGACTTCAACCACTTTCCTAAAGTAGCTTCCATGTGCCTTTTAATCATTTCTAGCACATTTGAAATTTTGGTTAAAAAAAATCTCTCTTTTTTTTTTGCATCACCAGTTTATGTAATAGTTACGATTAGTGTTTTAGCCCCCCCCCCCTTTTTTTTTCAAGTGAAAAATACATTGATTTGGAGATTCTCGTAAGAATTGTAAGATTTTAATTAAACTTTCAGGACTTGTTCACAAATGAATGAAATTATTTTTTAAATTTTTTTTATTTAGAAAATCTTGGTAAATATATATTTTTGCATATGTACCCCCCCCTCTCCCACTTAATTAATTTCTTCAAATTTCAAGAAATTAAATTTTAATCACAAAATTTATTTTATTAGTTAAAAGCAGGACTCCTTGAATAATATAAATTTTTTTTTTTTTTCAAACTACTACTCATTTCCCAAAAACCTGCTCCATGCTAAGCATGTTGTTTCATCCCCCCCTCCCCAACTCCTTTTCATGTGTTTTGTGAACTCAATTCATCAAGATGATTCTATGAACTCTGCAATAGATGGGAATCAAATAGAACAAGATGTTGAGAATGAGAAGGGATGTAGAATTTTGTAAAAGGTTTGGCTGAAAAGAATGCAGAGAGTATAGTTCCCATCTCTTCATGCGTTTTATGAACTTGAGCCATCAAGATGGTTCTGAACACTGGAATAAGTGGGGTCCAAATAGAGAGCAAGATGTAAAATTGTTTTCCCAGCTGAGGTCTTCAGACTTTTTAGATGTAATATTATTTACATTGCCATAGCTGAATGCCACATTTTTGCAATTTATCAAACTGGGTTTCTTTTCCTTCAAAGCATTGTTTAAATATTCTAATTGCAGACATTAGACGTCTGTTATAATTATAACATTGGTTGGTATCAACTAAAAGTGAACCATACCAATACAATTGTACTAAACATTTCATGAAAACTTTCCTTAAATGGAAGCCTATTTTAAATTGTATTTTTGCCTCCACTCATTGTTGGCATACTTTTATTATATTCTTGACATGTGTCTATCTTTCATCAGCATTAATTCATCTGTCCAAAAATGACATGATGCCTTCATAACTTTATGCCTAACTTCTGCCAAATGATAGGAGAATCTATTTTACAAGTTTTTACAGATAATGATGAATTGTTAAATGGCTTGAATCCAGTTTTTGTGCTAATTCACAAAACCATAAAAGTAATAATTTCAATTGAGTTAAGAGAAAAACCAGGTATCATTATACTCAACATTGGTGAGCTATTTCTAACATATCTCCTCAGCACAAGTTATCTTTTCTAAATCTTTTAAACCATCTTAAGCACTGTTTGTTTTTTTTCATTTAAAGAATTCCCATAAACATCATGCAGTATTATTATTATTTCTAAAATTAAAGATCATGACACATCTTATTTTCTCTGTCTATATATTCATTTTTAGGAGGGTCTCGTTAGAAATTTAATTTGTACCTGATGACATATTTGTTTTAAACTACAAGGTAATGAAAAAAGACCTTGTCATTTTTGATTTATTAGTAAAAAAAAGTATACAGTAAATTGGACATACTGTTATTCCTCAAAGTAATCCACATCAGCATCCAGAACCTTTTGCTAATGTGCCTCCATCTGTACAACACCCTGACAGTAAAAATCAGATGTCTTGGACACAAAGTCATCTGTGAATGTCTGCCATAAATCTGCCTCATTTGTGAAGATGATTCTCCAGGGAATGGGAAAGGTGGTAATCTGTTGCTGCAAGGTTTAGGGAGTAAGGTAGATAGCACAGTGCCACCCAGCCAAGTCACCATATGGTCTCCTTTGCCATCCAAGCCATATGAGGTGTCTGGCTTTGTCATGGAGGAACAGTATCCCCCTTGCGATAACCAATGTTGGCTCTTTCTGCTTCAGTGCCTGTTGCATAGTTTTCCAACTGTTGGTTTGGCCCATTGGTAACAGCTTATAGTGCAACACTTGTTGACTAGTTCATCTGATTCCCTGGCACATGACACACTCATTTGCATATCAGTGATCCACTTCATCTCACACAACATAAAAAACAGCAAGGACTTTTTGGTTACTTTATATATGAACACATACTAGCATGTCTTATCATTTAGAAGAATGAAAAATCTAATTCACTCGCTGTCAGATTTCTCATAGTATTTTGGTATACTTAGAAAGGCAAGATATGAGGGACCTTATTTGCATTCCTTATTACTTTTAGTAACATTTGTTTGGTACCTCCAGTTTTGGGCTATTTTTTTCTTCCAAACTCTGAAACTCATGTATGCACAGCAACATTCTATATGTTTACATTCATGCAATTTGAAATCTATGTAAAATAAGCATTTAATAACCCATTGTATAAAACAATCAAAACAAACACATTCACACATGAAATAATGGTAGATAAAGCATATTTATTCGTATTCAAAGCTTAACGAAACACTTGATATGCAAAGCAAAGCTGGATACATTAAGAAGCAAAAATTATGGGTTATGAGTTGATTATAATTTTGAGTTTCTCATGAAAGCTTTCTCTAAAAACTTATTAGTTTGCCATATTATAAAACGCAAAATGTAGAATGATTTGGAATTTTTTTTTTTTTTCATTTTTTCATTCTGGGCTTAGCTTTTAATTTTCTTTGTAAATCTAACATAAATTCTGTCTGCCTACTTTTGGAATCAACAGAACCAATGTTCTAAATTCATTTAGCCTTCTACATACTTAAAAATGAATAAGTGTTAATCCACTGGCTTAAGGATTTAAAATCAATTCCATCTTTTATTCCTCATTTACTTGTCATCATGTATGGAAGATGGAATTTGGGAAAACTAGTTTTTAAATTTTATTTTATTCTGTTAACATTTCGCTCTTTAAGAGCATCCTCAGAACAACTGAAAGACTCTAAGGTGGGGGGAAAAAAAAATGTTACCATGGCAACCTTGCTACTTAGAAATGCAGTGGTTAATTTGCCACTTTTTTTAGCAGTTAAAAATAAATATCTGAACAAATCAGTGCAATTTGTCCACAGGAAAATGTTAAAATATCATCTAAAATATAGTAAGGCTTACAGCCATATCATGTTGAAGCACTGGTTCTCATATGATCACCAAAGTTAAGCAATGTCAAACCTGGTCAGTAGCTAGATGGGTTACTGCTTGGGAATGTCTGTAAGTTTGGATGTGCAAGTGGTGTAATGGATAACATCTCCGAATTGGAAATCAGAGCCAAGTCCCAATTCCAGTTGGGTTTGTTATATTCACTTGTGTGCAAATATCCTTGGTAAAAGTATGTGTGCTGATATGCAAATTAGATTAGTGGGAATTTTTCTACACTTGTGAGTTATCTTTCCTTGACAATGCTGCGTACTTGTGAGAACTTTACATGACACTACAACCCGGCGTCAATGATAGGATGTATAATCTCATTAGAGGATCCTGAGTTAATTGAGACTTAGATGAGATGTTTCATGACATTAGTGAGAGTCAAAAAATTTAGTGGCAGCAAATACAGAGGCAGAACAAATGAAGTAACTGATTTATTTCTAGCATCAGTGGGTTGTGAGGCTGTAAAATAGATTTTTGTAGTGGTCTATCTAAAGATGTTAGAAGACTTGCAATTTGAAGAAATTGCCTACATCATAGAAGCAAATGTATGTCCAAAAAAGAAACTGGTCATAGCTGAAAGGACAAAGTTCCATGAAATCAGGCAAAACCCAGATGAAACCATTAGACATTCACAGGTTAAAAGAATCATCGAGTTACTGTGAATTCGAAAAGTTGGGTACAGGATTGATATGTATATAATTAATACAGTTAGGGTAGGTACCTCCATGAGATTGCTAAAAAAAGAGCATAGCATGATGAAAAAGACGCCAAACTTGACGAAAACAAAATTTTATCATCTAAATGCTTATGTTATTATTAAGAGGAAAGATCAAAGTTTATTTTAATTATTTTTTAAAATTTTTCCTTCTTTTTAGAATATTCTAAATTTTGATTAAAAAAACATTGTTTCTCTTTGTATCACACATTAATTTGGAAAATCTTGCAAAAATAAAAATAATTGTTGGATGTTAATGAAACTTTCAGAAACTATTCACAATGATCAAAATTATTATAAATATGTTTTTTTTTTTTTTTTTTTATTAAAGTCATGGCAGAAATATTTTTTTTATATTTATTACCCCCCCCCCAACTAATTTTATGAAAACGCTAGAAATTCGAACGCATCAGGTTTAGTGATTACAATAGTTAAAAGCACAAGGCTTTGAGGAATGCAAATCCTGTTTTTTTTTGTTTTTAATTGGACCCCCTACCTGAAAATCAGCTCTGAATTGTAACATACAAAACTTAATAAAACAAAGATATTATTTAATTTCAAATGCTTTTATTTGCTTTTATGAATATGGACAATATTTTCTGAAAGCAAAATAATTTTTGATGAAAAATGAATTTTTAATACAATTATTTGTTATTTCCTTAATTATAATAGATTTTTACATTTAAGTTGTTAAAATATTATAAAATTAGTTAAAAGCTGCATCAGGTTTCCTAAGTGTCCTTATGAGATAGATCTTTTTTTAGTGCGTTGTAAATTGTATCATTTTAACTAATCAGAAAATCCGCAGTAATTAAGAAATGTAATTTTGTGTTTATAACCGGGCTCTAATTATACAGTACGGAAGACCAACCAGAATACAATTAAGTTGCTTTATTTGAGTTAAGCATTGTTCTCTGCTGTTAAGGCCTTTACTTTTGTGAAACACATGTGGAGAAGTTAATTTTATTTTTCAATTTCAATTGAGAAGGGTACCTACAAGTATCAGTATCATCTTATGAAATTTATATGATCTTATTTTTATATTAATCTAAGTTATGACATTTTTCCATAAATGAAATATCAAAATTAATAATAAAATGAATGGAAATACAAATAACACAGTAAAATGTACATAAAATTATAGCATTTTATGTACACTTTTGATAAAATTTCATAAGAAAGGTACCTATAAATTAATTAGATACCTTTCTTATGAAATATGAAATTTAATCTCACTCTTAACAGTCTTATTTTAATTTCTTTATAATATATTTTCCATAAAGTATTGTAAACGTAAAGGTCAAAGCTAAGTACAAAAAAAATAGAGCGCTGAAAGTTTTCCTTAAAAATAACGAGGTAAATAATTTGTTCACTTAAATATAAATAATTTCACTTTTCTCCTTCCGTAGAACAAATTATCCTCATGGAATCTGTTAATATGTCATTCATCACCTGTCAAGTGATGCGAAAGTTTATGACCTGCTTTGTTTTATTTTCAAATTACATCTTTTCGGCGCAGAAGCTAAATTAAGCTTGGTTCAAAATATTTTAAATAAACATAATTTCTGATTTTCTTAAAATAAGTTTTGAAAAAATGATAATTGTTATTTAAAGGAATTTCAAAGTGAGATTTTCATTTTTTTTTTTTTTTATAAAATGAAAAAAAATGGTTGCCATCTGTCAATTTTGCTGACTCAAAGAAAAACAAGATTTTTAAAAAAAAATTTCGGACGTGCTAGGAACGATTAAAAAATGTAAAAAAAATACCCCCAAAAAACTTTGATATTTCCTCTTAATAATAATATAAACATTTAGATGATAAAATTTTGTTTTCATCAAGTTTGGCGTCTTTTTCATCATGCTATGCTCTTTTTTTTAGTGATCTCGTGGAGGTACCTAAATTAGGGCTAATTGAAGGACTATATAACGTCTTGAGTAAGCACAAAATTTTGAAACAGCTTCAAGTCAAGAACATGAATATTGAAATGAGTTTTGAATTTTTACAGCAGCTAGAGTTAATTCAGAGATTTAATACCCCTAAAACTAACATTGAGACATACACTACTACAGAGAGTTTACGTAAATGTTGTTTTTTCAATAAAGAACATGAGAGGAACAAATATAAATGCTCTGCTTTTGGAAAGATATGTTTTAAGTGAAAGAAGAAAAACCATTTCCAATCAGTATGCAAATATAAAAAAAACAGTAGAAGTGGAGAAGGTAGATCCTCTAATAAGAAATACTGAAATTCATGAAGTTAAAGTGCAAGATAAGAGTAGAGAAAGGGTAAAAATAAATGGAATAACTCCTACTAATGCAAGTGGATATAGGTAGTGATGTAATGTTAACACCCAAGAATTTTGGGGTGAAAATGGGAAGACCGAAATTAAGGAGGCCCAGTCTGCAATTGAAACGATTTGACAGGTCAGTCATTAAAACACTCGGATGCTTTGAGGGGTGTTCAAGACAAAGACTCTATACGAGGGGAAATAACAATCATTGTTGTGGAATGCATAAAAGATCATGGTCTCTTGAGGGTTGACGTATTAAGATTAGATACCTCAAAGTTAGTTAATTGCATGAAAGTAGATGAACCTGACATTGAATTTTTAAAGGATTATGAAGCGAGTGTTTGACTTAGAGAGTATAGCCAACCAGTATATTTTTAATTTCATAAAGTTCTGGTTCACCTTCTGCCTGTGGTTATGGTGATAAGGAATATTAGAGAAGATCAGCCAGGGAAGTAGCATTTGGGTTTCTCCAATCGTGATCATATGTAAAACACCAATGGAGATTTAAGAATTTGTAGTGACTACAAATCATCAGATATATTCAAACTCCTTCCCATTGTCAAATATTGAAATGTTCTATGATGAGTTTGCTGGCATTAAATTTTTGGCCAAGATTGATCTAGAATCTGTGTATAACCAGATTAAAATTGATGACCATTTTCATGAAGTCACCATGATAAACACTCCTATAGGTCTTCTAAGTTGGACTCATCTGCCATTTGGAATTAAAACATCCAGCCACATATTCCAAAAGGCTATTGAGAAAGTTTTGGAAAGAGTAAAAAAAACATCATTGTCTATCAGGATGACATAGGTATTGGCTATTGAGGATGAGCTAAAGAATAAAACGGAACAGGTTCTGAGCAGATTGAGTAATGTAGGTATGACAATCAAGATAAGTGTAAACTTAATTGTGAAAAAATTTCATACTTAGGATATCAGATATCTAAAGATGGGATCTCGTCAGATGGCAGACTTATAAGCAAAATACCAGAAATAAGTACACCAAAAAGTAAGAAATAGAATCTTTCTTTGGTTTGACTAATTTTTATAATAAATATGTACCTTGATATAGTGACTTGATTGAACCTTTTGCGAACTTGAGGAAGAAGAATAATGAATTTCAGTGGACTGAAAAACAGGAGGTGGCCTTC
Organism: Acanthosepion pharaonis; assembly: GCA_903632075.3. Lineage (NCBI taxonomy): Eukaryota > Metazoa > Mollusca > Cephalopoda > Sepiida > Sepiidae > Acanthosepion > Acanthosepion pharaonis. Next base: position 402,490 of record CAHIKZ030001074.1, read on the forward strand.
AAAAAAACTAAAGGAAGCATTTAGGAAACAAGCCAGTAGTTAAGGCATTTGACCTGACAAAAGAACTCGCACTAACTACTGATGCTAGCAAATGTGCCATAGCAGCAATCTTATCATAAGAGGGACATCCTATTATGTATTTGTCCAGAAAGTTGATGGCAACGGAGACAAATTATTCTAACATTGAAAAAGCACTGGCATCTGTCTGGAGTACTGAAAGGGTGCTCAATTTGTTATTGAGTAAAAAATTTCTACTAAAGTTGGACCTTAGACTCTTGGCGTTCATTTTCAGCATGAAGAAAAAGTTGCCTAAAGTCACGTTGTCAAGAATTTTGAGGTGAGCAATTAAGCGTATGGCATTCAATTTTGACATTATGTATAGTAAAGGAAATGCCATTCCACACATAGACATATTGTCAAGATTAAATTTTAATACCCAGAATGTTGAAACAAAGGACAGTTGTGAGGACAGAATTTTACACTGGGTAGAGACAGATGTTTTATCCTTCCGACAGCTCAAGTTGGATACTATATTAAAAAGAGTACTGAATAGAATATGGAATAATGTGTGGAGCAATTACTCTATGATGGAAAAGCTTTTTAAGGAAGCAAGGCACAGATTAACAATTAAAAGAGGAGTCATATGTAAGGGAGATCTTATTGTACCACTGAAATTAAGAAAAGCTGTTATTAAAACAGTACATGACATACATGGTGGTGTACTGAACACACAACTGAGGTTGAAACTACAAACCTGGTGGCTGGGGTGTATGCGAGACATGGAGGATTATGTCAGAAAATGCCCTAAGTGTGCAAAGATGAAGAACTTTAGGCAAACCCAGATTCATTCATGGCCAAAAGAGAAGGAGCCATGGATAAGAGTACACATGGATCATGCATACATTAAAGAGACTCATATTCTGGTTGGCCTGAAGTGGTTAAAGTTTTGACAGAAAAGCAAGTACTGAAAAACAGGTGTTAAGAGTAGTAATATCAAGGAACAGAGTACCTAAGTCATTGTTGTCAGATAATTCACTAGAGTTTGCTGAAGAAAGCTTGTGTACATGGCTAACACAAATTGGATGTAGGCCATGCAAAACACCCCGCATACCATCCTCGGTCAAATGGAATTGTGGAGAGGATGATCCAAACATTAAAAGTTGGATTGAAATCATTCTCTCCAGGGAATTGCAGCCTAGAAAGTTATCTATCATGATTGCTTTTAAGTTACAGGACCATCCAGCATGCAGGCAGAACACAAAGCCACTTGGCATTGATAGGAAGGCAAATTAGGGACCCCAATGTCCTTCTCAACAAATGAGAAAAAAGGTGAAAAAGGAGTAAGGAATCGGATCCTGAGAAAGCACAATTTGTAGAGCCAAAAAGATTTAATACAGCAATATTAATAAAAAATGGACAGGGCATGTTAGCTTATGAAGACTAATTTAGACTGTAAAGAGAACCAGAAGATATTGAAAAAGAGGATGAGCCTGGTGCAGAAGAGAGGATGTTCACTAAGAATTTGAGAGTGAAGAGGAGGAAGTAGCAGATCTGTCAAGGGCATAAAGTCCTTAAGGTTCCAAGAGATGTGGTGATATGCAAATTAGATTGGATATAAGTGGGAAAGCTTCTACACTCATGAGTGAGTTATCTTTCCTTGACTACACTACATACTTGTGAGAATTTTACGTGACACAACAGTATGAAAATATGGCAGCAACAAATGTATCTTGATTGTAGTCACATATTTTCCACAATTATCAATGATGCCATGTCTATGTGCCCATTTATCAAACCATGAAAAAATAACTCACCCACCTCCACCCTCTGAGCTTACTTTTCTATTTAGCATAGATATGACATTTAATTGGTTAATCAAGACATACCCATGAGTATTTTTAATTCTGACCTTATGCCCCCCACTTAACTTTTGGAAAAGAGGTAACACTTTGTTTTTAAATTTCCTTTAAAATCATTTAATCACCAGTTACTTGACATCGCCTGAAGAAGTACAATCATGGTATTGAAACATGAAGGCTTTTGTGTAGCGATTTCAAAATGTTTTTATTACAATTTCTTATAATAAAAATATAATAATATATTGTTCTACTTTATATTGAGCACATTTTTAAAAGTAAATGCTACGAACAGTGGATTTTTACTCCATATGTTCTTTTTCTCATTTGCATATTAAATTTTATATTATATTAAAATTTATATTAAGATGCTTAACCGGTATCTATTTTAATATTATATTCTTATCCAGAAAACATTACATGTTATAACGATCTACTTTTTGATTAATCGAAGCTGATTCAATAATTCTTCTAGATGATTAACGATGAATAAATTTAAGCATTTTGTCATTTTTAAAATCAAAAAGATAGTTTGTATATTTTATATGGAAAAATAAAGAATTAACATGTGCAGCGAGAAAGACATTCTTGATTAGAAATTGATATCACACAATTGTGAAATGCAGTTCAGTTTCTGCATATATTTTTTTCCTCTCTTCAATAATTGAAAATTAACATTTGTTGCTTTAGATGTAAATTTAAGCCATTAACTAAGTAGGACATGAATTTCTGTAATTTCAATTAATAGAATTAATGCAAAGAACGAATGATGATGTTGTAGGTTCAAACTTCAGCAGGATATTACTTGTCTATATCATCTACCAGCTTAAAAGCCACCCTATCAAAATAGGTAGGGAGTAGTCGATGTGATAGACAACAATAAACTACAGAAGAACTCAAAATTGATCGCAGCATTTAAGTATTACATTAATATTTAAGCTTACCTTTTAAAAGTTCAATGATAATTCTTCTGCTGCCACTTAATTTAAAGGCAATTTGATGTGTGTAGGTCCTTATTTTTATTTTATGGGTGACTTTTGCTGGATTTCACAAATTAATTTTGATTATTCCCAAATTTATTTTCAAGTTATAAAAACTGTTATCATACAAAAAAAAAATATGTCAGAAAAAATCACATAAAAAATCGCTGAAAACAATCACAGTAATGAAAACTTGGGAATCCAAAATTTCAGAAGTGCGGGTCCAGTTCTGAGCTGAAATGGTTTTAATTTGTTCACAGTCAGCCAGATTCCAAAATGTTGGACTACAGCCTGTAGGAGTAAAATTGAAAACACGGACAATTTTATTTTGAAACACTGTAATTTGAGAACAGTATTTTTTTTTCATTTGAAATGAGGTATTGAAAGTTAGAGAGTTGTGCCTCTTCAAGTTAAAAAAGTGTGACACACTGATATTCACATTTATTATATAGATGTATGCATTGAGAGATAAATTATTTCGAAATAGTTCCTTTGTTCATATTTACAAATTTTAAAACTATATTTGTTGCTTTTTCTTTCAGGTGTCCAGAACAGACACAAACTTGCTATCCTTATGGATCGGCTGCGTACACGAGGTCCACTACAACGGTCCTGGAGTGATAGTATCAAGGCTGTTCGAATGGCCATGGCTGTAAGTATCACTCAGCCTACCAATGGAATTACATACTGATTTTCTGTTGATGCTCAAAAATAAAACTCAAACAAGTAATCGTCCTTTTAATCATACACTTTACTAAATTTTTAACCTCGATATACTAGAATTTTTTTTTTTGCGCACGCTCACATATGTTCAAATCCTCACAGTATTTAGTATTGCTGAAGTTATTGCTAACATTTTTTTGTCATGATTTCCAATCTGTTTCGTTCAAATTGATCAATGAAATTTGAATAAGCTGATTTATTTGCAAAAATACTTTGACAAGAACCCTACTTCGCAATTTCATAATTTCTTTAATTTTATAGGACTTCATAGTAAACTATATTTTTTAAGAAAATTTCTTTTTTTTTTTTTTCTTTTTTTAACAACAAAGAATAAATTCTTAGGATTTCTTACTCTTTAGCATGCAATGAACTTACTTTGTCGATGAATTCATAAACTCTGTAGGATCCAACTAATTCAAATATATATGCCTTTTTTCCATAGTAACTCATTCATTGCAAAATTGAACATTGGTCATTCTTATTTTACTGGTTAATTGTTTCTATTGAACTTTGAAGAAAATAGTTAACTAATGAATTGAGAGTTAAACCTTGATTATTTATTCTAATTTATAATGAATATATAAGTTAAAAGGAAAAATATTTGAATGGGAAAATAAAATTACCTTCTTTGTTATAAATTGATTGATTTGTTTTTATTGCTTATCAACCTTTTGTTGGTTACTTAACACTAAAATATATTTTTGGTTGTAAGAATTTGGGTCGTAAGAGTGTCTCAATCACTAGGTTTTGACTCAAAAAATTCATCAAGTTACATTTAAAGCTCCACATCATTGTTGAATGAAACAGCTCTCAAATTGTTAGAAAGTGATGGAAAAATGTGGTAATCTGAAGGGGCTAAATCAGGATAATATGGTGGGTGTAGCAGAACCTCCCAGGCAAGCTCTTTCTTTGTATTCCAAGTAGTTTGGCGTCGAGCGAGTAAACTGGCATCAATGGAGGAGTGCTGGAGTTTGTTTGTCAATCCATGTGGTACCCATGCGCTGTTTTTCTGAACCTTATCTATTGAATGAAAATGACAAGCAACAATGACATGAGAGCTTGCAATCTTCTGAACCAATTCCCTTGGAGTCTGGCATGGTTCTTCTTTAATCAGTGCATGCTATTGGTTCTCATGAAATTGAATAGGTCTGTCAGAATGCAAAGAGCCTGTGAGTTCAAACTACTTCTCCTTGAAATGGGGAAACCATTTCTGTGCCATTCTGTTGGTAATGAAGTAATCTCTGTACACTGCACAAATGTTTAGAGCAGCTTTTGCAGCTTGATGGCATTGATTTTTAAAAGCAAAGAGGAGAATATGTCGAACGTGCTCATTCTTGTCTACTTGGCATTTCATCTCAAAGGGGGAGAGATCTAATCTGAAATAAAATCTCAGTAACATTAGACAACAGTTTCACAGGATGATCAGAGTTACTAAGAAGCAAAAAATGCTACAAATGATTTTTCAAGATCATTTACAGAACATCAGAAAAAGATGAACAAATATATGTGAGTACCTAATACTAGTGTATTGCTGATATAATCACACCTTTTACATACAAAAGGTAATCTCTTTCAATATGAAACACACAAAAATCATAAAATATTTTTTTATCTGAAAAGTAGGAATTGTTGGAAAGTTAGGTAATCTTGATAACTGGAGACATTATATTGATTTGCATGAATTTATGGATAGTGTAATGGTTAACAAGCTGAAAAGAAGTTGGCGAAACAAGTTTGAATTCTGGTCAATTTTCTCATGCTTAACTTTGCACAAATACCCTTGGGAAAGGTGTGAATATATCTCTTTCACATGACCCCCCGCCCCCAAAAAATAGCAGGGCTGATTGGGAGCTGATGTACCTTGAGGTGACAACCAGTCTAGGAGAAGGAAAACTGAATTGAAAACCAGCCAGAAGGGAGATGGGCTCCAACAAGTTATCTTACCCTAGTCCCACCACTGCTGCTATGGCCGTGGTACATATGATGCCCCTGTGACTCCACTGGCTTACAAGACTTGTAATGTGACATAGGTGGATAGTTTTGAAGTTGGGGGTGACTGATTAAAACATGCATTTTCTGTCATCATATTTTAAGTCTATGTAATCTTTCTGTGTTTCAAATGTTTTCAAATTTTATAGAAATTCTTGACAATTTTGCACTTAAAAATGTGCTAAAAGTTATTTTAAGTCGTGAAAACTTGTCCAACACAGATTTGTTCAAGGTTCATTTCAAAGAATTTTATCAGAAGAAGCTATATAACAATTTTTTTTTTCTTTTCCTGCCAAATTTTATAATTTCGTTAATGTGACCAAATCTTGCATTCATTTTTCTTTTGTATATAATATTACAAACTCTCAATCATAAGCAATAAATATTGATAAGCCCATCCATACTCACTGTAAAAGTGATTCAGTCTGAATAAATAATATAAGATAGACAAACATATCTAATGTAAATAAATGCAAGACACATACATATCCCTAATATGCATAGATTTTGAGCTTGTTTTATTTGAAGATGTCCCATTATTATTCTCTTCAAATATAAACCAGAGACTTCTACTTGTACATAGTGTGACTAGCAAATGTATCTACTTTAGTGATTTCATCAGGTGAAAATATACAATTCCCATCAGCAACAAATAAAATTTTTAAAAAGTTAAAAATTTTAATTATTTTTTTAAATTTTTATTATTCTCCATTTTGTGATAGTGTTGTTGAGTAGTTTCACAGTGGAGGCTTGTATTTCACTAAGTCGGTCCTTAAAAGGTTCGACGTACAAAACGTTAGGGAATTGATATGATAGGTAATGACGCAGAGATATCTAGTGGTGGTTGCTGATACTCTTAATGTCCCACATCGACTGACTGACCAACTCACTGAGCGACTGGCGACTGCTACTACTCCTACTTATTATAGGTGGGAGAGTCTATTAACAATAGAATAGGTGTGTTCCAGTATAACAGATAGAAAAAAAACATATGTAAAAACGGAATTTTAATCATAGTTTTCAAACCACTAGCTAAATTGTGCACGTTCATTTTGCTTCCCAATAAGACCAAATATTTGGATATGGAGTATTATAAATGCCCTTTCCTCAAAAACTATCATAATATAGGAGCCATCTTACTTTTAACAAATAAACAAAGTGCAAATGTAGCATAATAATATTCTTCATGACAAAACCTCACTTTATTTTCTTTTATGTAAATTATACATGAAAGCATTCTTTATAGACTGTTAGTTTTAACTCGTAACTTGACCAGCGACGAACCTGTTGGGTTCTTTTTAAAAGCAGTTCATGATACAAAATGATGAGGTAATACTATTATCAATTTTTTTATTATTGATTACACATTTTAATTTGTATTTAAAGAAGGTAAAAGAAGGTTTATTTATAATAACTATATTTTTTACTATACATACCATAATTCCCCATGTATAATACACATTTTTTTCTAAAAAATGATAAGCAAAATCAGTGGTACGTATTATGCACAGTGAAAAAAAAAATCTTTAAAAAATTGCCATAAAATAAAATAATAATTATCATAAAACTAATTTAAAATAATATTATTCTATGTTTAAAACCTTTTTTTTTTTTTAAATAAGAGTAGGAAACGCTGGCCGTAATGAAATTGGAGAGGTACAATTTATAGGGTTTGATTACTGAAAAGGAGTACATGTTATGCACGAGTAGAAGCGTTTTCCCACACTTTCAGCACAATTTTAGATGTGCGTATTATGGATGAAGGCGTATTATACATGGGGAATTATGGTATTTGTTTCTTCCTTGCATTTATTTCAAAATACATAAGGGCAGCAAATCAGTGTGTATCTATTTACGAACAAGTTATGTGATACATAGCTTCTTCCCCTTTCAAGTATTTGTTTATAAAAGAAAGTTCCCATGTAGTGAATTGTATAACTATATGTACTGTTATGTATATTTAATAATTTTGTTAATAATGTATTATGAATATTTATTATTTTTCACACACGCATATAACAGTTGGAACATAATATGCAATTGTTTGTTAATATACATAAACTGATAAGAATATGTATTGAAAAGAAATACTGAATTTCCTATTAAATGTGCCATAAACACAGAAAAATAGCCCTAGCTAAAGAACCTCTTGTCTAATTTTAATGAAATTGAATATCGCACATGGCAAGGGTTCAAGGTACAATATGCTCCTATATTTGTTGAGGCATTATGTATCATTTAAGCTGTATCTGAGGAACATGCATACATACAAGATTAGAATTGAGAGAAATAGATGAATAGGTTAATTCTGATTTGAATAACAGATTGTTCATTCGTTCTTTCGTGTGTGTGCATGTGTATATGTATGTATATATTGTACACACACATTGAACAGTACAACACCAAGTTGGGGTTGGAAGATTAGCACAACACAATCTTCCAAATGAGTTTGCATGGCTTTAAAATTGACATTTAATATCCCAACTTTTAGTTATGTTCAAACATTGACCATCAATGACAGTTGGAAAATACACAATTATCTCCACTCTTCCTCCTCCCCACAAACTACAAGTACTTATGGAAAGGTTAAACAATTCATATAATTTACACAACAAATTATTGATCTCAACACATCTGCACACACACACACACACAAGACATTTGTGTGCACACATGTGTTAGATATTTGGAACATTGGGTAAATATGACAATTATCTTTGGGTTCTGATTTTCTGAAGAAATTATTACACTTTTTTTTTCTTTTGGTTAGAAAAAAATCCCTAAAGTATTTATGAACAGTCATTTAGTAATTTGGGTGACATAGTTTTGGGATCTTGTGTTATCATTGACAGATTTATAAAGAAAGCTTTGGAAAAGTGAGGCACTAACTTTCTATGTCCTGGGAGCCAACAGGTGTTGCTCAAAATTATAGCTAGAATTTTTGTCACTATCTCGAATTCAGTGATTAAATACTTAACTTTTATATATATGGGTGTAGATACACATTGTTAAAAACAATCTTTTTATTGAGCGCTTTCGTGTTTGCTAATGCTTTGTCTACAAAATCATATGGGATTTGCACTCAATTCATTTTTCCCTCTCTGCCTTTTGTATATCTTTAAATTATCTCAGCATACTGTCTTTTTGTCTGTTGTCTTGTCTTAGGAATTTAATATTGTCGGCTTTTCTTTATGCATGTGACACTGCTTCTCAGAATATTATTTTTTGTTTTTTTAATATTGCATTCAGTTTTGATGAATAAGAACAAAAATGTTAAGAGCTCTCTCTCTCTCTCTCTCTCTCTCTATATATATATATATATATATATATATATATATTTCTGAAACTGTTTTGTCCTGAAATAACCTGTCTTTAACTCATTTATTATTCCCTTCAGATTTGCAAATGAAATTTATAAGCTGTTTTCTTTTGTTATTTCTCCTTATCTCTCAAAGATCCCCACTAAATTATTTATACTCAATTTTTTTTTTTACTTCTTCCAGCTTTACAACACAAACATACCTTAAAATTTATCATATGAGCACAAACCATTTCATACTATCAAATTTGGTATAAGGATGTCCTATAGGATTAAACAGTCAACATTTAATTTTTATATTTTTTTTTATACTAAATTTATATTTATATCAATAAATTTAATTATTAAAGTCCAAACCAAATTTACTTTTAGTTCACCAAAATTTGTTCTTAATAAAAGAAAAAAATATTAAGATGGTGATTTTTATGATTTATTGAAAAAAATTACATGTGTGGATTTTTATGATTTATTTAATAAATCACAAAAATTCACATGCAATGTATACAGAGTGCAATGGATAAATCATCAAAATTACGCAAAAATGAAAATAATACTGACATCTTATTTTAACAGATATATTTACCAAAATTACACAAAAAATATCTTTACACTCTGTTGGCTGGGGCTTCAGAATATGCAACTGCACCTCTGCAGAGAGGTAAGACCCCCTGCCAAATGAGAGATCCTGGGCAAGATGATAAACTATGTCCAACAGTAAGGCCTCTGATCAAGAGGTTTTGAGGTGCTGGAACCACCTCTTAATTGCTGGTGTTCCCAGGTCCACCTTGACCCAGGGTGGTAGCACCTGTTAGGGTCCCAGCTATAGGCAAATAGTTAAGTCAGAAGAATGTGTCCTGGGTATGACGATAAACTACATCTGCATCCTGGGTAAGACATTAAACTACATCCGACAGCAAGGTCTCTGACCAGAATGTTTTGAGGAGCATGGAACCACCTTTTAATTGCTGGTGTTCCCAGGTTCACCCTGACCCAGGGTGAAAGCACCTGTTAGGGTCCCAGCTATGGGCAAATAGTCAACCCTCAAACGGGTCAAAATCGCTGTGGAGGTGTAAAAATAGGTATTATTACCAGCAATGCATTTTTGAAGAAAGAGTTATTACCAGCAATATAGTTTTCAAGGAAAAGTTATTATCAGAGATACAAAATTGAAGGAAAAATTATTACAAACAAAATACATTTTTGGAAAAAAAATATTACCAGCAATACATTTTTGGAAAAAAAATATTACAAGCAATACATTTTTGGGAAAAAAATATTACCAGCAATACATTTCTTTGGAAAAATATTATCAGCTATTCATTTTTAGAAAAATATTACTAACAATACATTTTTTTTGGAAAAATATTACCTGCCGTAGATTTTTAAAGAAAAAATATTACCAGAAATAGATTTTTGAAGGGAAAAACATCACCAGCAATACATTTTTGAAAGAAAAAAGAAGAAAAAAAACATTTACCAGCAATAAAACTTTTATCAGCATTAAATAACCTGACAAAACAAAAATATCTTGAAATACTAAAGAGTAAATTTATTCAATAAAATGGCCATTGGCTTCAACCACTGCCTGCAAACGACTTCAGAATCTCCTGCATCTCTTCTGGATGGTCTCCTTGTTTAAGTTGGTGAATGATGTCATAATCTTTGCCTTCAGTTCATCTTTGGTATTACAAGGAGTTTTGTTGGCCTCTCACTCAACTTTGTCCCACATATAATAATCAAGAAAGTTGCAGTCTGGGTTGCAGTTAAATGGCCAAATGGAAGGGGTGATGTGGTTGCAGAAATTGTCTGACAGCCATGACTGGGTTTGCTTGCTTGTGTAACTTGATGCTGAGTCCTCTTGCCACATATAGGATCTTCCAATAGCCACTCTTTTGATCCAGGGCAGCACTACCTTCTCAATGATGTATGCCTCTGTGTTGAGTCTGAGGCCCTCACCAACAAAGTCAGAAGTTATTTTCTTATGAGAATGATCAAAGTGTGTTTTTCAATCTGCTATACATTCATAATCACCATAAGACTCATCCAACACTTTCCAAATCCTCTGCACTGTCACCAGATTGACACCTAAACACTGAAATGTTCATATTGGAGCTTCTGGTGCAAATGCCAAGTAGTACAGCATGCCGTTTCCAAATTTCTGGTGGAATGAATTGCATCAAAGTGGTCTTTTTCTCACAGACAGACGGTGCCCAACTGACCTTACTATACTGTGCAAGCAACAAATTCAAAAACAAACAAATATGCATGAGATTAAAAATATAAAATGGCGAAAATTTACCCATTGCACCCTGTATTATTGTCTTGGATTTAGTATTCATACCATAAATGTTTGAATATCTCTTTTAATCCACTTGTTTTTCATTTGTAAGAAGCTAAAACAGGAACAGTCAATTCTTCACCTTATGAAAAAAATTAAAGCTAGTAATTTTTTTCTTCTTAACAGTTGTCTCCCTTTCTACCTGGAAGCACATCCATTTAGTTGCAAACAGGACTTAACCTGTTTAGTTAATAGGTATCTGTTATCCAACCTTTGCAATACAGCTGTTGACCTGAAAACCTTCAGCTCCTCTACCCTGATACAATCTGTGTGAACAGAAAAGTGTAGACTCTCCCTGACTGAGATAAGAATGTACTGACAAACTGTTTTGAACCGAATGTAAAGTTAACATTTTAAGCCAGTCATGCTATACAGCAACCACGTGATTATCTAACTATTTGTTCTGATCAACATAGTTTTCAGTTTTCTAATAAGATGTTCATTTTTTGTTCTTTTTTTGTCTTTATTTTTATTAGACTAAATTAAATATGCAAACATCTTCAGTCTATAAGAAATTTGATTTTACAAGCATATCAAGTAATGCCAGAAAGCATGAAAATAAAATAATAAGTTGATGATATAAACAGCATTAAATAAACTAATAGAATTAAAGCCTTTAAACTGATTACAGCCCTCATAGCTCAACTTATGTATATTTCATATACAGGTACAACAACAATTTTTCAAAGCTGGATCGACCAAATCAGTTTAAATCTAATTCAATAACATTTTTCTAATTCTCAGCACTCGATTTTATACTCAATATTTTTTTATTCCAAAGCTTATTTGCTTTTTGAAATAACTGTTTACATAAAATTTCAATATTCTGTCTCTCTTGTCTTTTTTATAGCATTTAAATCAATGCTATTACATGTTACACAATGACGGAAACCAATTTTTTCTCCAGCCCTTTAACTTACTCTTAAATCACTATAGACTTGTTTTTATCTTTAGCATCACTATAAACCAGTGATTCTCAACCCCCATGCCATGGCACACTAGTGTGCCATGTGATATTCTTAAGTGTCTAGTGAAATATTGTCACAGCATGTGCATATATATATATATATATATATATATATATATATATATATATATGTGTGTGTGTGTGTGTATGTGTGTGTGTGTGTACGTATGTATGTGTGTGTACGTATGTGTGTGTGCGTGTACGTATGTATATATATGTGTGTGTGTGTGTGTATGTGTGTACGTATGTATGTGTGTGTACGTATGTGTGTGTGCGTGTACGTATGTATATATATGTGTGTGTGTGTGTGTGTGTGTGTGCATGTGGAAGTAGTAATGATACAGTGTTAGTATTTGAATAAGTATTAAACTTTTTTTCTTTTTCTTTTTTCAAATAATTCTTTTCACTATTCTTTGATTTTGTTTTAATATTCATTTTTTAATAGTATTTTTAAATCCATGGATTTATTTCATAACATTTAAATACATACCCTTTAAAAATTTTGCTAAGTGTGCCATGATATTTTCATTTGCTGTGTGCTGTTACTTAAAAGGGCTAGGAAACACTCTGCTATAAACACTTGTTTCTCTTTTTAAAAGTCATGGCTATCAATACAAGTACTTGTCATATAAATTATTCTGATGATTACAAGAATATCAAGTACTACTATATCGGTGGTTGATTATATTTAAGCGTTACACAGTGAATTGTTCATGTATGCCATACATCAGATTGAAATAGAATGCTTCTGTTTCGAAATTCTGGTATAATTTTGATAATGTCTGTAAATGAGATTAAAACTGAATGGTTGGTCTGTTGTGTATTCATTTTTATTTCTTGTTGGTGGACTGACTTTATCATAATACTAAAGTGGATGCAAATGAGTTCTTGTGCATTGTTAAATCTTTGCCTCAGGTCGTTCCATTGTCAAGAAATCTTGCTGGGTCCCTTTGTGCCAGAGCCAACTCTGGTCTAGTGCTGCATTTGTGGTCTTTCTTTGCTTTTTGCCCAAGGTTAGGGTTGTAATATTGGCTGTTAGGGTATGTGGCCAGCTGTGTTATCAGCAACCACACCTTCTCCACTCTGTTCCAGTTCACCCCTTTCCAGGAAATGGTGGCTCAGTGGACAGATAAAGCACTCAAATACCCGTCCTGCCAGCCAAATAAATGTTGATATCTTGTACCTTTTACCCTTTGAAATGCAGTAACTACCAAGAAATATCCTCCTGAGTTCCTTCAGCTTAGAAAAGATGGAGAAGTGGGAAATGAGGAACGTGTACAAGTGACATTACTAACAGGCATGTGACTGTGACAGGACACATATTTCTTTCTTTCCCTCTTACCTATTTCCTCTTTCTTTCTCCTCCTCTGGTTTTTACATTCATTTTCTATGCTGCTACTTCATCTTCTTCCTACCACACTTTCTTCATCCTATATCTCTTTCTCCTCATCTTCTCAGTGTTGCTTATTCCTTTCCTATAATCTCTACTCTTACCATCTTTCTCTCTTCTCTAAAACTTGAATTCTCTCTTTTTCTTCTTCTTCATCATCACATTTAAATTCAGTTTTTCTTTCTTCTACCCCTTAAATCCCTTTTTCTGTTATATGCTACCTTAACAATAACCTGCACATTTGAAAAATTTTAATTTTCGTCCAATTCAAATTCACCTATTGAACCCAATTCTTTTTATTGCTGGAATAAAATCTGATTCCTGAAATGTTAATTTTTGCTCTTTTGGCTTCCTTACTAATTCATCAAAATTACACACAAGTTACAATAGAAGAAAAATAATGCAAATATTATTTAAATGATTTTTAAATTGATTGATTTTTACATGACCTGTTTTCTTAATTTCAACAAATTTTAGAAAAATTACTGATATAACTTTATTTTTTCCTTCTTCATTTTAATTTTTAAGTACACTAATTTATTCAAAAACAGAAACTGCATAAAATAACATGGTCATGTATTTCTTCTTACTATAAATATATTTACTGAGTAGACATTTATGTAGATATTGCCTTTTTCTTTTCTTATTAACAAAATGTAAATCATGTCTACTGACCCAGGCATTCAATAGTTTAAATAAAGAAATTGTGCCATTCAGTAGAGTTTGAACCTACATTCTTGTATTAGGAAAACCTCCTTTAAGCTGGGTATGCTTTAAACTACTCAACCACGACAGACTTCACAATAAAGCAAAACACAATTGCTATTTTTAAGAAATGCACATCTCTCATTGAGAGGTTTTGAGGCCTCTTTATTTTTTTTATCTGAAATGTAAACAAATTAATCTCAAAGAAATTAATGGATTATATTATAATCTGATATCATTTCCTACTATTATAAACAGTATATTAGGGAATACACCAGTTTGAATAGACATTGCTTTTTTGGGGGGGGGGGCTTCTTTTTTTTCTTTTTCATTCTTTTATTTTTCCTTTTGCTTTTATTTTTATTTTGCTTTTATTTCGCCTTTGCTTTTTTCTCCTTTTTCTTTTTTCTCTTTTTATCTTTTTCTCTCGTCTCTTTTTTCTTTTTCTTTTTTTACACTCAGATATAGTAGATATTTCATAAGTTTAGTTAGATTGTACATCTTGAATTATTTGTATGGAAAACACCTTTCAGCTGTAGGTGTTATCCAATGAATAAGTTAAATTGTAAGAGAGTTAAATTGTGACATTGATTTTAAAACTTCTTGTTTATGTTTGAGTCATGTGTCAAAATTATTTTCTTAACTGATCATTACAAAAGAAAAACGGATTAAGATTGAGTAATTTGTATATTTAAATAACAACAATGCTGTAAAGATATATAGGATAGAAATGACAAAAATAGAGATGACAGTTTGAATAAATTGTTGTCTATGACACTGATAGGCTTTCCAGATGTTAGGAATGATCAAATGCAATGATAACAGTATAAAAAAAAAATATTTATTCAAACTTTTTAATGAGATTAGTTGTAAAGTCTCACCAATCATATCTTTAGGCTGTGAGGTTTCATAATGACTTAAGTGTTTTCATCAGTAGTTATTAAATATGTTTTTGGTTTTCCAAAATACTCACAAGTAGAAACATTTTAATTAAAAAACATTTATTTTAAATTCTCAACTTTAACCCATACTCTCCTGGCATTGGTTTAAACTGTTGTCTTTTTTTTCTCTTTATATTATAACCATTAGCTTAAAATTTTATATTATTTTTTATTGATTTCAGGTGAAAACTTGAAAAATTTCCATTATATTTTACTGCAATTTACACTTCCCTAAATTATAGTTTATAATTTAGATATATGGCAAAAAGAAAGCTTCAGTTTACACTGACATCTTAAAATTAGAATTTGCTAAATTATCTCAGAAACTCTTAAATACATAGACAATAGCAGGTGCCCTTGCTTAGTAAAATACACATTTTACTTAGATTAGTTATAGGTTTTTTATTTTGTTTTTGTTTTTTTTATTTGAACCAACATTTTTATAAAAAGTTATTACCACAAATATTGACTAAATCTTTACATTATGAAATCAATCCTTATCCTAGATATTACTTTTCTGGTTTTGTTTGCAGAAGACAAAGACTTGAATTTTGTTGCCTGTTATTTTGCTATGTTATTTGGTTTGCCTTCTGTATGGAAAACTTCATTCGGTGATGTGTATTGGGCCAATGTAAAATGGCCAACATGCTGTGATTTTGTTTCACTGTCAATATTTTTTTTTTCTTCAAGGTTTTAAGTGTTACTGTTTTAATCAACTTGACCATTCATCTGTCACAGTTGTCATATGGTATGAAACCACATGACCACCTTCTACTGTTTAGTCATTATCACAAAATTCATGATTAATTTTCTCTTTCATTTTCTAGAAAAATATACAGTTTCCTTATAAAAATCACTGACATTATTTACATAAGTAAATACTATTCATTTTTGGAAAATTTATCCTAGAAAGCAGTTTTGGTGACAATTTTTTTTTTTTTTTAAATAATAAAATAAAGCTCAAAATTAGAAAAGAAGGACTAAATTTGGACAAAATTTCTTGGATGATATTTATGGAAATTAGGTAAACATTTTTAGGATTTATCTTATATATAAAATTAATTTTTGTCTATATTTCTGAGATAAGGTATTGTAACTATCTATGCTATTCAGACTATTGTCCTCATCATGATGTTTTGGCCATTGTATGCACTGGCCTTCTTCAGGTCATTGATATACATTGAAATTTTGAACCAAACCTTTTATTTTGTCCACTGGGCTAGATTGTTCTAGTTCCATGTGTTACGCCTTTTCTGGAATTGAGTTACTAAAGGGAATTAACTGAAACAGAGATATCCAGAAAAGGTATGACACATGGAACTGGAACAATTTAGCCCCATGGACCAAATAAAGGGTTTGGTTTGAAATTCCAATGTATATCACCTGAAGAAGGCCAGAGAATACAACAGCCAAAATGTCATGAATATGACAATAAAAATGAGGACAATAGTCTGAACAATGTAAATAGTGTAAAGATTAATATTGCCTTGGTGTTTGAAACCATAAAAATCTAACTCTATCACTTCATTTGCAAGCTAACATTTCAGAGTGTGTTATTCAAGAATTTATAATTGAACAGAAGTTCTGAAAATTTGACTTCACTTCTTTCTTAAAATTTGTATGCAAATTCTGGTAAGATTGTTCTTATGATTTGGGTATAAAAATTCTAGCTCATTTTCTCAAAATTGAAAATTAGCCAAAATAAAGGACTAATAGCCTCTTAAGCTTCAGTTAAACCTTAGCTTAAAAATAAGAGGAATTTACTTCCAGATTTTTAAAGTCATTTGCAATAAAATAAAAATAACTAATTTATTGCTAGATTTTTATACTGTAAATCTGCTGGAATTAAATCATTTTTCTGTTACTTTTATTAGTGCAGAAAACATTGTGAATGATTTGTTTTGAATTTATCAGCAGTGTTTTTATTTCTGTCTTTGCTCCATTGAGCAACACAAGTCTTTGTAAACAAGGAATTAGCATTATGGATTTGATTGGCCACTACACACACACACACACACACACACACACACACACACACACACACATATATAAAATCTTTATACTACTTTCTTCATGGTTGGTTGGATTCTGTTGTTTAAATATTGTAAAAATAAAATATGGCATAAATCCTTTTTTTCTTTTACTAAATGTTCTCTCAATACAAAACGAAAGTCTCTCGAAGCAGGGTGAATGAATGAGATTATTGTATGGATGTAAAAGCAGGAAGTAAGTGCATATTATAAGGATATGTATAATGGTTAACCCTTGACTTGAAATAGTTAAGATTTTAGTGATCATGGAAGCCAATTAAATTGAAAATGATGTATAAGGAATAAAGTCATAGGGGCTTGCTTCGATCCTTGTTGGTATTAACATGTTAAAGATGCATTTTGTATCTATATCATAAATAATGTATATCTATATTTTATTTACATTGGAAAGAACAATCATTACACTGATCTTTTTATATTGCTTTTTAGTAATCTTTGTTTAAATCATTTTTCTATTTCCTATTTTAATTACGTATTATAACGATTTTCTAAGTGTAGCTTAGATGTGGCACAAGGCCAAAATATGGAGCACCCAGTGAGGATCAAACTCGCTATTCAGTTGTAATTATTCTAGTGAGACAAGCTTGCTAACCATTACACTGCCCTAATTATGTATTATAATGAAAAAATAAATCTATAAAATTTTGGTTACCAATATTTCATAGTGATCCCATGCCATTTTTCTCTTTTTTCTTTCTTTTTTTTTCTTCTTCTTTTTTTTTTCCTTCTTCTTTTTCTTTCTTCTTTCTTTGATCTTTCTTCTTTCTTTTTCTTTCTTTTTCCTTTTTCTTTCTTTTTCCTTTTTCTTTCTTTTTCCTTTTTCTTTCTTTTTCCTTTTTCTTTCTTTTTCCTTTTTCTTTCTTTTTTTTCTTTCCTTCCTATTTTTTCTTTCTTTTTTTTCTTTTTAAAATCTCTTTATTCTTCTTTGTTATTATTTGTTCGCTTTCCTTATCATCAAATCTTATCCATCTGCCAATCTCTCTGCGTACTCCAGGGTTCTAAGGGCACAGAAGTGTTAGTTATTCTTTCCATTGTTGACATGTTGATGGCAAACAATGTTTTAATGTTGGCACCAAATCTTCTCAATGCATATCTGGCATTCTCCGCCAAATGACATTGCTCTTTGACTTTTTCTACAGAAAGTCTGATATATTTGTTCCATTTGAATTGACAATATCTCTAGTATGTTACATGTCAGTAATAAACCAATGCTGTATCTTGCATTTGTTTGAAACCTTGCCATCTTGTTTACTACTTCAGATTTGCCAAGATTCTCCTAAATCATGGCAAAATAATTTCCATGCAACTTTATACTTTTTACACTGAAGAGTATAAATGAAGCGCTAAACCAGATAAATGAGTCATCTGAATTAAATAGTCTATACATCCTTAAAAGCTAGTTTAATTACTTCAGGCTGATATGGTGCCACTAATTTTCTACATACTTTGCACAATTTTTTCAATCAGGATCTAACCAACTCCTATTTCAGCAATACGTGTGTGTGTGTGTGTGTGTAACTCACCAACCTACTCACATACACACGCACTAGGAGTGATAAAAAAAAAAAATTCTCAACCCAGCCCACATCCCATCAACAGTTAATAAAGATTGACTATTTTGATGATCAATAGATTAATCATCAAAATATTGATTTTTAAGAAATGTTTTAGTCTGAGAACTTTTCAGCACTTCATCACACACAGTTTATGCAGGCCATTAAAAATGACAACATGCTTTGTATTTCACATTCTTAGCCACTTAGTTTTATAAATATATAATATAAATGCTTATTGGAAGCTAAAGTTTTACACTATAAGCCAGTCATTTGCAGACACCATCTGGATTTTAGTAAGTTTCCTACCTTTTTTGGTTTAGTTAATTCCTACTAAGATATTGAAACTATTTAACCCATTAGTATAAGTGAATTCAATTTTTTAGAGAGGGAGTTGCATAAAATTTATTTTTAGCCAGCCAGATGGATTAGGCAAAAGAGCTAAAATTTTAAGGGGACTTTATACAGTAATGGGCTAATTTTATTATTATTATTATTACTGAACATAAAAAAACCCTTTAGTAATAAAAACCTTTAAGAAGTAAAAGTTTCTCTGGTTTGAAGTGAGATAGTAAATTAGTTTTGAAAAAGGCATGCAACCTTCAATTTTTATATGATTCATCGAAATCTAAAGGGTGTCCCCAAACTTTTGGCTTCTACCATATTTGAAGAAGGAAGGCAACATCTATCTGCACACTTAGGGTGAAAGCTGATTTCTTCTACATAGATGTAAACGAATGGCAACCTGGTTTACAAAATGTCCAAAATTTTAAAATCTCAAATGTGTTGTAAGTTTGAAGCTCACTAGGATCACTAGGCTGATTTAACAGATTAATTAATTAGGCTGATTTAACAGATTAATTATTATTAATTAATTGTTATTTAACAGAAATGCTTAATAACTTACAAAAAATGATTGGCAGTTACTATTGAAGTGATACAGGACTGATAAGGGCAACTTGCAGACTTTATCTTAGGATGGTGTGTCTTTCATCAAGAGAAAAGTTATAAAAAATCCATATTTGTCAAGCTAAGAATTTTTTTAGATAGTGAGGAAGTTTTGAAAAGCACAAAATGTCAAATTGCAAAATCTGTGTGACCAATCAGTAGGCTTCCTTTTTTTTTTTTTTTTAAAGTTAAAAATTGAATGAATACATGAACCACTAATTTTTCAACCATTCTTTTCACCATTCTTAATGAGTCTTAGTAGCTACTAATGGAAGTCACTCTCAAAAATGAGATATCAATTAACTGGAAATGATGTGAAGTTTTAGAATGAGATTATAGAAGTGGTAGGTTCATGGTTAGTTCCAAATGGTATTAATAGTATTTTTTTTCTTTAAGGCACATATGGAGCTATGGTTCAAGAATCCATATTCTTTCAGAAAGATGTTTTTTTTTTTTATGCAGGACAATGCTCCATATCATTTGGCAAATCAAACTAATGAATGTCTGAATAAAGTAGATTTTAAAGACCTTCATTTGAAGCTGCTAACTTGTTTACGTAACCATAACCAGATTGGAAACTCATAGAGCTTTTCTGAAGAGTGATTTATATTGGCAGATGACAGTTTACCAGCCAAGATGAACTCTGGAATCATATTCTCAATGTTCTGCATTCTTTCATATGAACAAATACAGCCACTCAGAAAATCAATGGATAAACAATTTTTGAACTAGTTTCAGAACATGTAGCATGCATTTCCCATTTAATGTCATTTTTATAATTGTTATCATTATAATGAATCTGTTTGCAAAATATTTGTATTTGTAAACTTTGCACACATTCTGTAATTTTTAATTTTCAATTACATCATAACCTGGCTGTTAATATAAAAGTTGGGAAATCTGGTAAAATTCATAAAACCATTGCTGCATTGTAAGAGTGACATATAGTCTTTTATAATTTATGCATAATAAATGAAATATTATACACATTAATAGTACAAATATTTCTGTGATTATCTTCATTATTTTTCTAGAAATTAAGAAAAATTAAAAGCAAATAATGATGTGAGACACAGTAATTAAGAGATATATGAAAGTCTTTAAATATATTTTTTCTATTATTTTTCTTGTACTCTGCTCTTTCATGAAGTTGGTCTTTTGACCTCCCAGCTCTATTGCCATAACAAAGACAGTAACACCTGGCAGTACAGTAAAAGAAAACAAATTAGATAAAAAAAATATACAAATATACATGGCATATTATGTATAATGTGTGTGTATTTGTAACACTTTTCACAGCACATAGATACTAAACTTTGATCTTCGGCTGAAGTGAAAGATGATGTCATCCCTGCCTGTGACAGATTGCACAACTCCTATGACTTAAGAATTTTAGTTGCATCCCTACAAATAGCCCATGCTGCTGAGGGAGGGGTGATTTTACCAAGAATCTCTAGATTGATTGCCAACCTAGCATAAAGAGCTTTTTATTTGCCCATTAGCACAACAAACAACTGCTTCTAAATAGTTTTGTCTACTCAGTTTCACACACAAAAGTTGGGTCATCACATAGCATGGCTTTGAGGCAAATTCCGATAGTGCTACACTATGTGATCATCTCCCCCCTAGGACAATATTATCAAGATCTCCAGGAACAATATTATCAAGATCTTACCTTCTTGACTTAATTGACTAAGGTGAGAATTGAGACCCAGGTCTTGTGGTCAGAATGCTAACACTTTAACTGTTCAGCATACACCTACTAGGCAGAAGTGCTGAGCCATAAATGATTCCCTCATTTTTTATAGGTACTATGATGGTAGTAAAATAATGACTGAATGTGTTATTTAAGAATAAATGTTACATTGTATTGAATTTTAAAATTGGCATGCTTGATTAACATCAATCAATTATGCTTAATTGAAATGAAAATAGATTAAATTTTTAATAATTGCTTATCTAATCAGAAATTTTCTTTATTATTTTCCCAAGTAAGTCTAAAAAGCTAACATTATTTTTTTAAACCTGTACGACAAATGAAATGTTTTAGCAATATTTTTGTTTTTTAATAGAAAATTGATACTTCATGTTAGTATAAGTGTGTTTTTATAACATACACACACACACACACACACATATATATATAAATAAAATATATGGTATGTACCAGGCAATCCATCTCTCACAAATCCTTCTGTATTCATTGATGGTACAGCATTAAAAACTGTTGAGGCGTTCACATATCTTGGATAAACAGTCTCTTCTGATGGAAAAATGGACAGAGAAATTTAATCCAGAATAGCCAAAGCCAGTACAGCATTCGGTAAACTTAAACATAGGTTATGGAACACCAAAGATATGTCTCTCAGAGTAAAGATCAACATATACAGATCAGTTGTTCTCTCAACCCTTCTCTATGGTGCTGAAACTTGGACCCTGTACCACAAAGCATATAAATCAACTTGACACCTTTCACATGCACTGTCTTCATGCCATATGTGATATAAAATGGGATGACAGGGTCAAGAATAGTGCAATACTGAAGAAATGGAACATCATAGGCATTGAAACCATTCAAGCAAAGATACAACTTAGATGGGCTGGTCATGTTATGAGAATGGATGAGCATAGACTTCCAAAAAAGGTGCTGTATGGACAACTAACAAACTTCAAGTGTTCAGTTGTACATCCACTCTTACACTACAAAGACAAATTGAAAGACAACTTGAAACATTTCAACTTTGATCTGAAAACCTGGGAAGCCCAATCATCAAACCGAAAGGAGTGGTGTAAGGCACCTTTCGTTAAGCTAAAGGGTTTTGAAGACAGTAGACTGAAACACTGTGATCAGCTTCATCAAGCTCTGAAGCAGAGATGCCATCAAAATCCTGCTTTAACAAATTTTATCTGTCAGTGTGGCTTTGTTACCTGCAGGAAGGCTGGGCTAGTATCACACTTAAGAAAGCACAAATGAAATCTGTCTTTCCTCTAACCTGATTTTCTCCACAATACTCCCTGCTAGCATGCATAAGTGTAAAACAAAAGGCACCATCCAATATTGATCCTCATTTAACATTCACAATAGGAGAGTCCATGGGTTAAAGTGCATAGTATCAGAGATAGTGTATGTAAATGCAAAAGTGGACATTGAAGTCAACACCCTGCGGTGACAGACTGTTTCATGCTTATATGCAATCATCTGATGATTGTGTATAAGCATGAAATAGACTGTCACCACTGGGTGTTGGCTTCAATGCATTCAGTTTTTATTTTATTTTATATTTATTATATATATATATATATATATATTTTCATTCAGATGTAACCAAAATATTTATCTGTAAGAGTGAAAATGTAAAATGTGAATAATGACAAAAGGAAAACTTATCTTAACTGATGCATTTCATCTTCTAATGGACTTTCTCGGGGCAAATGTACAAATTTTATTTTGCAGAAGTATTTATATACAAAAGTAAAAATGTTGTTAGTTTTCAAAATTTTTGAATTTAAATATTCATCAGTTTAATTGAAAAGTCGAGGTAAATTATGGAGGACGCTAAGCGACAAAATATAATGCCATATTAATATAATATAATACATAAATCAATCCCATTCCAAAGCAATACAAAAAAACAAAAATTCAACATCACTCACCCACTCTCACTAACCAGACACCAAATTACATCAGCCAGAACACTACCCAACTTTTTGAAAATTTTGAAAAACAAACATTTTTACTTTAGTTTATAAACACTCATTACAAAATAAAATCCTTACATTTGACTTGATGAAGTCCATCAGAACACTAAACGCATCAGCTAAGTCTTTCTTTTGTCTTTATTTATATATACATACATATATTCCTTTATTCACACATGCAAACACACACACACACACACACACACACACACATATATATATATATATATATAAAAATGAAACTCAATTGTACAATTGAGTTTCATTTTTATGCTGTTTGTTTCTATGCTCTATAATAAATATATTCAGCTCTCTTTTGTGTTGTGGATCAGTTTTAATATTTTATATTAATAGGATTCACTTAGATTACTTACCCATGGATTTTACCTCTGTGTGTGTATATATATATATATATATATATATATATATATATATATAATTATCACTTAAACATTATTTTTAGTGGTTATCCATATTTGAGTAGTCACTTTGTTCATTTATTAAACAGCATGTTAATTTATTTTAATAAATAAACAGCATCTACTAATAAAAATAATATTTAAGTGATAAAATCTGTCAGATTAATAAATCAAAAATTTATTACTTTTTTAGAAATTGCTTTGTTTACATTAGGATACTGAACAGAAATGAATGTTTTGAGAATCTTTGAAGAAATTTGCTCTTAAAGGTGTATTCAGTTGTGCTCGATCAGTGAGACTCTTCGTGGCTGAGTTAGTCTAAAGCATATCAGGGACAAAGGTTAGAATCCTGTCCAATGTCACATCTTTTTATCAAAGCTTTCTATAATATTTAGGCTAGTAGATGAAAATAAATATACTGCTTAATAAATAAATGGAGTGTCTACTCAAATATAAGTATCTATTAAAAATAGTGTTTAAGTGATGAAATCTAGTAGATTAATAAATAAAAAAATTTATATATATATATATATATATGTGTGTGTGCGTGTGCGTAAACACGAGAGTTCTTTTTAAAAGTGTCTATTATATATTATTATCACTTAAATTTCAAAGCAAAATGCAAGAAAGGTAGTGCATTTCTGTAATTATAATGACTTTCTTTAATTCTAAATATTGCTTTATTTAAGATTTGTTATTATAAACATCTAATTTTCTCCTGATGCCAACATGATGATTGCAGTTGTGAGAAGATCAGTCTTTGAGACACAATCTCATATACTTACTTACCTTCCCACTCATTGATCAATTGGTACAAAATCTGCTTCAGTGGTCAGTTTGCAAGGCCAAAGGATGTTTCTATTGATTTTTCTGACCCTACGTTGAAAGCAGGTCAAAGGATGGCTCTGTAGTGCCATTACTTCCCAATTCTCTGGTCAGTATGTATTATCTCTTTACTAAGATAGCCAAACAACTCTTCTCTCTGCATCTCTCTCTCTCTCTCTCTTTACCATTCACTTTTCCTTACTGCATCTCACCAACCATGCCAATTGTCTTGGCTCAAGTGGTCAGCTTTAAGCCATTCACTTCTTAACGATATTAATTAGACAAAATAAAATTAATTGCTTTGTTCTGCTGCTGCTACTAATTCATTTAGTCATCAGACTGACCCCAGTTGCACTAGTTTTATCAAATTGGATGCATTTCATGCAGGAAGGCCTTTTCTATCTTTTATTTCACATACTTTTGCTTATTCTTTGTTAATCATTATAGTATTTAATTTTTCTCACTTTGATGTTTCGTTATGATATTGGATTCTAGATGGATGTCTCTGGCTATCAGTGAAGTTGTTCAACTGAATGTATTGAAAGCAATATGGCTGTGAAGTTAGGATAAGAAAAAGGATTTCTTCTTTTTTTTTTTTTTTAATGTCAACATCTAGTGTTTATCTCTGTTAAATTTTTCTGCTGTCCTATTTATAACTCCCTTTTTGACACTCCCAGGGTTGAATCACTGTATCTGTGCATACATTTTATCTGCATTACATGGCTTTCTCTCTCTTTATTTTCATTCATCTCAAGTTAGTATTTCACTGCACATTTCCTTTTCCATTTGAAAACAAAGTCTGAATTGTTTGTGACCACTGCTATAATTTGGAGGTAAATGACTTTGAAAAAAAAAGTATAAATTGTGTTTTGTTTTTTTTTGTTTTTTTTGTTAATTATTTCAGTGTAACAATGATAGATGGAGAGAGGTATAATTGTGTCAGTACATTAGCAGTCAACTCTAACCATAATTATTGCCTCTGCAATCCACTGTCTATTATATCAACTGACAGAGGATATTGTTAAATATATAATGGAGAAAAGTGCATGCCTATGTATTTCATTAGCAACATCTAGGAAAAGTATAAGACTAGTCACTTTTGAGAAAGTTTCAGATATAAATATACTACAATATTTTAGCATAATCAAAGTGGCTTGAAAATTAGCATTCAAATGCTTGGCTTCCACCTGTGTTTCAACCTTATCCACTAGTGTCGGTGGAGACCTATGTTACATAATCTAATTATTTTTATCCCAGGTATTACAGATTTATTGCTATAGAAAAGAAACAAAAATGAATTTTGCTTTTATAATAAAATGTGTTGGCTTGAACTTAAGCAAGGGGTATTTTCTCTCAACTAACAATATTTGCTTATGCTCATATAGCAAGTATACAGGGTGGACCAAAAGTAGATATACACTTTACAGTGATTTTTTTTTTCTTTTTCTTTTTACATTACATTTATTTATTAAAATTACATTTGTTTGACACTGTTTGCAGCATTCCTTGAACCTCTACAGAACACTATGACACACAGTACAACACAAATTCTGATCCACATCAATGTCAGTTAATGCTGCTAAGATGAACTTTTTTTTAATTTGTCTACTGTGTGAGGATTTTTCTCATAAACCTTATTCTTTACTACACCCTCAAAAAAAGAAGTCTATTGGTGTTCAGTTTGGTGAACATGGTGGCCATTCAATGCTATCACATCTTCCAATCCAGCATTGTGAAAAGGATTGGTCAATGTAGTCCCTTAATGTGGAGGTGCCTATCTTGGTGAAAAAAACAGTTTGGTGAAGTTATCTCTGGTTCTGAATTGTGGCAATACTATAGAAAAAATAAAAATTCATGTCAGTATATAAATAATTAAACAACTATATACCTACTTTTGGCCCACCCTGTATATCAACTGAAAAAGTAATTGGTACCAAAAAGTACTATATAGATGGATAGTTGATTTTTATACATTTAACAATATATAGGATTGTGCTTCCTGAGGAGGAGCATAATGCAGAAAAAAAACTACAGCTTTTATTTATATTCACACACACACACACACACACACACACACACACACACACACACACACACATGAGTAAATGAAAAAAAAAAAGGCAATTTCCATACAACACCTTGAAGAACAAATGTATACATCACTTTTTGACATAGTTTCCCTTTCAAAAAGAAGCTCTTTGGTTGCTCACAAGCCACATTTATACCACTTGCTTGTTTGGACGTTCAACATGCACAAACTTTAGTCATCATGCTCTATGGCTTATGGAGATGCATAACTGATGCCGATTGCTACCATTTGTATTAACGTGATTCGTTGGTCTTGTTCTTTCATGTGCAATGTTGATGGATGACCAGATTGGCTCTCATCCATTACACTTGTACTTCCCACTTTAAAGTGTTCTACCCATTTATGCATCTTTCGTTGATTCATGGTGCGTTTTCAATACTGCACCAACATTCATTGACACATTTCTGCAGGTTTGACTCCCTCTGCACACAGCACACAATGTTGCATTGTTCCTTATTGGTAACCTTCTTGCTCCCTGCCACTTGACTAAACGATAGAATGCTACCCAACATCCCATGCACATGCAAGGTGTCATGTGTCAGCTCCTCCCTGTTGTTTTTAAAAATTGTCTTTACTTTCTAATTTACCCTTGTATTGTGTGTGTGTATATATATTGTGTATTTAGGCAGCAATCCATCATTTATACATGTTTCATTAAAGATGACAAACAAGGTACTGTGATTAAGCTTTTTATTTGATTTCTCGTGTTCTTTTTTTTTTTTTTTTCTGGACACAGTGTGTAGAAATTGTCTAAATGTTTTGTAATTCTGAGCACTTTCAGCTATACTTATAGCCATTATCAAGGTTGATTTTATTTTTTTTATTTTTTAACTTGGTTCCTGTGTTGTGTGTATGTTTCTAGAGTTATAGGGATGTTTTATTTTCCAAACACAGTCAACACATTGTGGCCGTGTTTGTAGTTAATATCATTGAGTGTTGGCTTTTTCTTTTTTATTATTAAGGCTTCCATTATTTTTAATCTTTTTTTTTTACATGTGGATGAGGTTATTATGTTTGTATTTTCTACTAGTATTTTTCGGATGGAGTCTGGTAAGTTTGTGTGTGTGTTTCAATGAATTCTAATGGAGCTGTGCTCAGATAGGTGTAACGTAAAGCATCTGGATAGGTATATAGTGTCACTGATGTAATTATTTATGAGTTCAGTTTGATAAAGAAGACAGTTCCTTAAGGGGCAATTGAATGCATAAATAATGTTCTTTTGCTGTAATTTTGATTTTGCTGCTGTGTTGTTATTTTGAGGATAAGGCCAGCTGTTTTAAATTTTTTCTAGTAGATAATTTCATTTTTTTGTTCAGATCAATTGGGGTAATGTATTTCTTTATGATATTTCTAAATGAAGATTTATCTTGTTTGTAGTTAACAAACATTTGGCTTTTGTAGAAAATATTTGTTATTTTTGACTGTGTTCAAACACTTGTTTGAGTACAAGAAAAATTAACTAAAAAGTTTAATAATAGTACCTTATCTGTCCTCTTTTAATGAAATATATACTTAGGTTGTAGATATTTTACAGTTTTTTCTTAAATTTTAGTACATTTATTTATTACAATTACATTTGTTTAACATTGTTTAATCTCATAAGTACTTGAAATGTCTTCCTTCAACCTTGCAACATTCCTTAAACCACTCCAGTGCAACGCAAATTCTGATCCGCATCAATGTCAATAAATGCTTCCAAAATGAACTCTCTTAATTCATTTATGGTGTAGGGATTTTTCTCATAAACTTTATTCTTTGCTACACCCTCAAAAAATAATGTCGATTGGTGTTAAGTCAGGTGAACATGTTGGCCATTCAATACTGTCACGTCATCTGATCCAACATTGTGGGCAGGTTTGGTCAAGGTAGTCCCTTACTGCCAAACCGTAATGAGGAGCTACCCCCATCTTCTTGGAAAATACAGTTCAGCAAAGTTAACTCTGGTCCTGAATTTTGCCACTACCACATAAAATATAAAAAGTCTGGTTAGTATATAAATTAAATAATTAAAACAACTGTATACCTGTTTTGTTTTTTTGTTTTTTGGCCACCCTGTATATAAGCAATTAAAAAAAAAAAGAAAACTATAAAATTAAACAAATGAGTTACTGAATATGTTGTTTTCTACTGTATTCAAGAATTCTACCAATCCTACTTAGTCCTGGAAATGACAATAAACTACATTCTGCAGCAAATCCTCTAATCAGGAGATTGGAGGTTTTGAAGAACATGGAATCACCTCTTAATTGCTGTTGCTCTCAAATCCACTCTGACCTGGAGTGGTAGCACCTGTTATGGTCTCAGTTATGGGAAAATGATGTACCCCCAAACAAAAACAAAACACTATAAAAGTATAAAAATACATTTTTATAGTAAAATACCAGCAATACATTTTTATATAAAAAATTTACCAATGATACATATATGTAGTAGAATTACCAACAATACATTTTTGTCTGTAGTTGAAGGCATGCAATTGCATTCCAAATATATTTAGTTGAAGGCATGCAATTGCATTCAAAATATATTTAGTTGGAGGCATGCAATTGCATTCAAAATATATTTAGTTGGAGGCATGCAATTGCATTCAAAATATATTTAGTTGAAGGCATGCAATTGCATTCAAAATATATTTAGTTGAATCCATAAAATTGCATTCAAAATATATTTAGTTGAATCCATAAAATTGCATTCCAAATATATTTAGTTGAAGGCATGCAATTGCATTCAAAATATATTTAGTTGAATCCATAAAATTGCATTCAAAATATTTTGATTTCTGCATTAAATAACCCATAGAGGTTGACATACCAGTAAACAAAATCAACCAACCAACCAATCCTACTAGTTATAATGAAATGTCTTTCTTTTCTATTTATTAGATCCAAGCATAAAAAATTGAAGCAACTTGAGTACTAATTGTTGCATAATAGTTAAGCAATCCCCATACAGGGCAAAATCTTAAGTTACTTATAAAAAAAATTTTATAGTCAAGAGTAAATTTGTTCAGAAACCTGATATTCTCCCACACAAAAGAAAAATTGATGCCTTTTGTTGTATTAATTAAAACTGAAATTAAAAACTGAAAGAATATGATCTCACATTTTGTAATACATTTCTTTTGAGATGAAGTTTTATATCTATCTGATATTCAATATTCCAAGACATTGCCTCAATCTGTAAACTGATTGGCATTCAATAAAATCATCATTCTGATTT
>CAHIKZ030001074.1:437500-515000 GCA_903632075.3 Acanthosepion pharaonis
GTAAACATGCCAATTTTTGTAAATATGGACATCCATACATGACATCATTAAAAAATAAGAGCAGTAACTATAGTAAATTTTAAAACCAAGTTACCTAAAATTTAATAAAACATTAAATTACAGAAAATATTTTTCTAATTTTTAAAAATTTCTGGCTAGTTAAATATTATATAAAAAAAGATGCTCATATTATATTTCTCAAGTAATTTTCGCAGAATATATCCCCCATAGAAACAAAATTAGTTAAATTTCCGGTTGTCAATCAAGCTGTCAACACCTTAAATGAACATCTATCTCCATGTTAAAAATGCTTTTCCTGCAATATTTTAAACTAAAAGTAATATTTGTTTCAAATCAGATTAATTAAATTTTAAATTAGTTGATATTCCTCAAATATAATTTCAAAAATGTATATTTTATTTTTGAAAGATTTTTTTTAAAATAAAAATCAATGAAAAAAAAAACTTATTCCAGTCAATTTAAATTAGTTTTGAAATACAGCAAAGTATTTTGCTTACTGAAATATTAAATTTAATCTATTTGCTTGAAATTAAAACTAAAATAAGCTTTAAAAAAAGATGATACACGCTTGGGCAATCATGTCTTTCTATTCATGGCTATTTTAAATATGTAAACAAGCAAATGGTTTATTTAAATTTTAAGTACAACTGAGAAGTTTACTATCCAACCTCCTGTAAATTCATTCATTTTTTTTTTTTTTATCCTCACCATATTGTTTCTTGATCTAATATTATTTTTGCGAAAATGAATTTTTATATTTATTTACATTTATCTTTTTAGGACAAACGTCATCAGTCGGATGCAGTGGACCGTAGCCAGCTTCAACGATGGCTGGATACCTTACAAAAGGCCATGAAAGGTAACCAATTGTGCCGTAATATGGTTGCTTATTTTATTATGTATATATTTTGTGAGTTTTCACACCATTTAATATCTCTTCATTGTAAATCAAATGACAGTAAGTCTCCACAATATTCCAGCACCATTCTCAATATTCTTGTAGATTTTAGCAATGTTGTCATCTTGTTGATTTCAATTCTTTTTCAGATTTCCTATCCTAATTATTTTGCAAAACATTTTGGGACACTTTCAAGCACTCTAATAATGATGGATACAATTTTTTTCCTCCTTTTCCCACAATTCCTTTCATTTCTAATGTAATTGCAACACTTTTTACTTAAATTTTGTGCAAGAAAGTCATACCTCAAGATAAACTGAAAGATTTTGTGAATTGGAAGGACAGTCCTTAAGTCCTTGATTCATTAATCCTATGATTTATTGAAATTGGATAAATTAGCTGTGGTTTCATTGTTTAAAATATGATAGCACATTCTGTATTGATACAAAAATCAATCTACATGGTTTAATCATTGAAACTAAATTCAATGGTAGAATTAATAATTTTTTTTTATTTAAATGATTATAGAATCTGTTTCCTGGTTATGACAATAAAGTACATCTGGCAGCAAGGCCTCTTATCAGGAGGTTTTGAAGAGTGTGGAAACATCTTTTAATTGCTGTTGTTCCCAGTAGCACCTGTGAGGGTCTCAACTATAGGCAAATAGTTAACCCCAAACTGGGGTCAAAACACTGTGAAAGTATAAAAATAGATTTTATAGTAAAAATACCAGCAATACATTTTTGCAAAAGAAATTATTAATGCTTCCAAGAAAATTAAATTTTGGCATTAAATGACCCATAAGGAGTTGATATACCGCTAAACAAACAAACCAACTGATGTAATGGACTAACCTGTCACCCTCATGAGTGACTACACTATAGGTAGTAACCACCTATAAGTATCTGTAAGTCAACAACCTACAGAGACTAGCTGGGATCTGTTGAATACAACTCAGACTTATGCAAGAAATACTGACCTTCTAATAGTAGAACTCACTACTGGATTGACTTTGTGCATAACTGTTACCTTTATTCTTATTGTATTGGTTTTTACAATAAACCTTTACTTATTTTATCCTCCATGTTTTTCAAGTATATATTCCTATTAGCACGGAATATAACACTAACCAACCATAAAATCTCTACTGAATCTATCACTAATCAGTGCTGTTATTAATTTTGTAACTTGTTTTCAGATGCCATTTTGCAATTGACTGAAATAAATTGAATTGTTTTGATCTCGGAGCAGAATTTGCATGGCATCATTAAGATACTTATTGCAAAACTAAGTTTTCCTTCTCTTCTGTTCAGCTGCCAACTACTTTATTTTTTATAATCATTCACATGAGTTAGGTATTGGATTTCATTTGTATTGTAATAATACTTGTATTTTCTAACCTTATCTATTCTATGCTGTACAAGATATTTCTATAGCATACTTAAACACATACTGTGTCATGTAGATTCCTCTATGGAGTACAGGACTACAGACCTCACTACATTAGGTGGTGATGCTGTAGTTTCTGTAGCAAGTAGGTTTTTACAGGTTGAAGTTGCTATCCCCCATACCCAACCAGTTTTGAATTCAAAGTTGTTCTTGTCCTAGACTGGTTGCCATCTTAGGCTAGAGAGCCCAGTCTTTCTTGCTGTTTAATCCATAACTGGGAGAAGAGATTAATTCATACCTTTTTCAAATGTGTTTGTGCAAAAGTAGCTTTGGTTGGGATTTGAACTCTGCATGTTTGCCAATCCCACTTTCTGTGTGAATAACCACTATGCTATACATATGCACACATCTTTGGAAGATCTACTAACAGACTTTTCCTCCTGCTGCTGTTATTGCCAAGTATTTTTTTAAATATATTCCAAGTTCATTATGCATGAAGCCATTGTAAAAACACAAGCATTGTCATTTGATTTCAGCCAACAGAGAATGTATACATAAGCAAAGGTTAATTTGGTGTGATATAGTCATAAAAGCCATTTTATCCTGGGCAATGCAAGGTTGTCATGCTAGTAATGAATAATGCAGTTTGTCAGGTTTCTTCATGCAATCTACTGTAAAGATAATTATTTAGTCTGTGAGTCATAGACATTAGGACATTGGTCAAGTGATCTGGGCCATTTGATGATTATTTGCTCATTAGTCTGGTTCAAATGCAGAGTCCAAGATAATGCTTGACCAGTCAGAATTAAATATTGGTCAAGTGGAAACCTCTTTTCTTGGTTGGCCATATTTCACCTATCAACATCTGGATTTGAAATTAAAAGTTTACTAAAATGTCTTCTCTTTAATAATAGTCATTTCTGATTTTGAAAAGACTATCAGGAAAATTAGTTGATAAAATTTTAGTAGATGCAATAAACAACTTTAACAAATCCCCTAGGATTATGTGAAAACCAGCTTCTCATAAAACTTATTAATGATAAAAAATATTTCTATTTTGCTGTTAAAAGAAGAATTATTGCAAAATGTACAATTCATTTCTAATGAAACTAGGTCAGGTTATGGTTTAAAAATATGAGACTCTGTTATTAACTTATTATATAAAGAATAGGTATGTGTAAATAAGAGGATAGACTGGGTCCTATAGCCTTGGGTGGCAACCAGTCGAGGAAAAGGACAACTCTGAATTCAAAACCTTCAACTTTGGGTTAAATAGCCTCACCATTCCACAATTTGCCAAGCATAGCGAGTATGACTACACCTCTAAAGACATGGTCAATTGGGGAGGGGTTCTTCCTGTATTTGGATAAAGAAAAATACTTTCCATTTGATTACCTTTTCAATATACCAGATCTCATATAAATTTTATTTTAAGTTATTAAATCCAAATCACATACAAATCTACTTTGGAGGATTTCTTCCATTAAAAAATAATATACATGGTACCATCATCATCATGAGAAATAGTCTGTTTATATATTAATATGTGAATTAACCCTTTACTTAATATAAACTCTAAAATAACTAAAAAAAAAAAAATAGGAAAGCTAAATTCTCATACAAGAAAAAGCCAAAAGATTCTCCTTTGAATATGAAATTTATCAAAGAATGTGGATTTTAAAGAAGAAAAATAAACAACAAAGTATTTATGATATTAACTTCAAATTTAAAGTGCAAATGGTGTGAATTCCTATCAAAACAAATTGGTAATTTTTATTTTTAATGAAAATTGAAAATTATTAGACAATTTGACTGATTTCTTCAAATAGCAGTCATCATTTTAATTGATTACTTGAAATTTCAGAGTTGAGTGAAGACGCAACTGAAAATTATCTTTGCCCTTTTCATATTTTCAATTTCCGCAGTTTAAAGTCCCCTTTATTTTTAAACTTCTTTTACTATTACAGCTGTTAATATATTATGTATAAGAAAAATGATTTAAAAATTGTGCAATGCACAACATATTTCACCATTCAAAACTGATTATAAAATTAAATTTATTTCCAAATTCCATCATTTAAAATTAAAATATATCTCATAAATATGTTGAAACTGTATTTACTGAAAGAATAAAATTACACTTCATCTGCAACAAATGTTTATTTCCCTCTTTTTTTTAATGATGTGAAAGTTTACAGAAAATATAATTAGATTTGATTTTTATTAATTATTCCATAGAGGAATTACTAATATTTTATTAAAAAAAAGAAAACCAAAAAAATTGTAATTAAATCTTAATTTGAAGCCACAGGAAAAATATTATCTTTTGTCACTCACAAGTTAGGGAAAAGGTTTTTATTCATTTTAAGAGTTAGGGGTTGCCATCTTTTGCTCATACTTTACCTAATTTTTGTTAAATATCTCTTTGACCTTTCACTTTTCTTTTATTTTGAAGCTGATTGTAGAAATATCATTAAAAGGCAAACAAAGTACTCCATACTTTAGTATGTGTTATCTTCCTAGTTTGATAATATGATTACTATATATTAAATATAAGAATCTAAAGAATGCCACATTTACTAAAAGAGAAGTAACTTACTTATACAAAAAATGTTTGATATGGCTACTATCAAATCTTACCAATCTGCAGCCTGGATTTTTTTCAAATATCTCATTTCCTAAAAGAAATGTATGTTTGCTTCTACCAAGCAAACATACACGACTATAAAAATGTTTAAAAATTAAGAGATAACAGTTAAATTCAAAACCGCCTATTATTTAAAATATATAATACATAAATTAATCTCAAACTAAAATAATATAAATTACATTATAGAGAAAAAAAAATTCAACAACAACATGTACTCGCATATGTTTATTAGACATCAAATTATATCACTTAGCATCCTCCATAATTTACCTTGACTTTCAGTTAGCCTGATATATATTTGTGAGTGTTAAAAATTCTGAAAAACTAACATTTTAACTTCTGCTTATAAATACTTGTTGCAAAATTTTAAAAAAAAAAACTTATATTTACCTTGATAAAGTCCATCAGATAACAAAGTATGTCAGCTAAAATAAGTTTTCCTTTTGTCTTTATTCATAAGATTTAATCCATACAAATATTACTGCTATTTATTAGTTATGAGATTTAATCTATATGAATCTCCATGATTATTAACATATTTAGTTAATAGTTAATGAAATTACTTAAAAAGACTTATCTTCAAGGATATACACCACTTGGAAATATAAGATAAATCTATTGAATTAATTAACAAATATTATATTTATATTTAATTTATATATGCTACATTAAAAAAATAGTTAATCATTGACTCCAAACAAATTTACAAATTGTTCTATACTAAAAACATTTTAACATGACATTCTTTAAATGTTATCATCTGACATTTAATCTGAAATTGTTTGATTTTTACATTTTCATATTTTTATAATTTTACCATCATAAAAAGTATTCATATAAAGAAACTTAGAAAAATAAATCTAGCAAACATTACCAACGATCATATAATTTAAAATATTAGACATCTTTAAACTGTCATAAAATTCAAAATTACCAATTATTTTGTTAGACAACTATATCTATTTCATTTTTTTTTTTTTAATTTTATTTATTCACTCCTTCGTTTTTATATTAAATATTTTATAATTGCTTTGATAAAATGTATATCATATAAGAACTAAGTATTTCGATGTTGAAAGTTAATTTAAAAAATTCAAAGTACTTTCCAGTTTTGGAGATGATAACTTGATATTCATTTTTGTTTTGCGAACTGTTAAGACATGATGTTATGGAAAGAAAAAAATAAAGCTGTGTCAGTATGTTTTTCGTGTCAGTGTGACAACTACAAAGCAGACAAAAAAGAACATGACAGAATTTTCTAAACATCTACATTTCTTTGAAACCAGCCTGTATTATGCTAATTTATTTTTCTTAGACAATTTATTATTCCTGTCTTGATGGTAAGTCTTATCAGTCTGATAAGATCAAATTGGCAGCTGATGTAAAAAAAAAAGGTCTTCAGTCTGTTATTAACTGGGACAAAGGATAGTTTATTAATTTTAATGCCTCCAAAACTAAACTGCTCTCCATTAACCATCTGAGAGATCCTTTTCTCCCTCTCATCAGCATGGCTGATGCTAACCTCCAAGGGAGTGACTTGTTGCACCTTCTCAGGCTAATGTTTTTGGCGGATGTGAAGTGAAAACATTATATTGAATCCATTGTTAGAACAGTTGTTAAGAAAGTTAGTTCACTGTGTCATGTTAGACCATTTTTCTCTCCAGAATCTATCTTACATATATATAAGTCTACCATTTGTTCATGCTTAAAATACTGCTGCCACATATGGTCTGGTGCTTCTGCTATATATCTAAAGATCTTTGATAAAATCCAAAGAAGAATTGGCAATATTATTGGTCCTGATATGGCATCTCAGCTTCAGTCATTTTTCCACCTCTGTAAAGTTGCCTCCCTGTGTCTTTTCTATAAATAGAAATGGTATAATATATATATATATATATATATATATAGGCAACTGTTCAGATAAACTTTTCACTATGGTACCTTTAGGTCAAAAGCTGAGTTTAAATTCCAGTCAGTTGGGAAAAGGTTTGAATCCATCTCTTCTCCTCCCAGCTATGGGTTAAATAGCAGGACAGATTGGGTCCTATATTCTTGTTTGGCAACCAGTCTACCGCAGAATGAAACTGTAACCTATTGCGGGCAAATTTTCTGCCTAGTCAGGCATGAATAGAAAGAGACATGATTGCCCAAGCGTGTATCATGTTTGACGCTTAACTGACTGACTGATGATTAATTTAAGAATATGTGACAAGCAAATATTTAGGGAAATATAAGAATTTTACATATGACTTTTCAAAATTTTTTCATTCTGGCTTTTATGAAGTTTTTGACCCATAACTGTAAAATTGCTTTTAAAAATGTTATTGTTTAATAGAATTATACCAATAGTGAAAGAAACTTGCATTTTTATGATCATTCATCATAGATGTCCCTATATGATGTTTAAAATTCTTGAACCAATGTCTTGATTTGCATAACCTTCTAGATGTCATAACCGAATGTCTGTTTTTCTCTAAAAAAAAAAAATTTCTACTTCAAAGCTATTGAACCTTTTTTAATCAATGTTTTTTCATGAGGAGATTTTTTTTTTGGTTTACACAAGAGTTGATTAGAATTTTTTCAGCAAATAATTTTTTTTTTTTTTAAATCAATTTACCCCAACCCCAAATAAAGACGCGGGGTGGGTGATTACTAAGAGTGAAAGAGAATGAGAAAACTTTGGAAAGAACCGGAAACCCGATCCTAAACAGGAAACAAGATAAACCTCTAATCCTGTTCAAAAAAACCGGGAAGAATGTGAACCTATATATTCCTGTATTTTTGACAATGTAAAAAAACATTTTTCTAAGTCTTCAACATAAACCATATGTAAAACCATAGTTGGTAGTTTACAAAAATAAATTGTAGTTTATTTTACAGATATATTGTAACTTTAAATAAAAAATTATTCAATAAGATTTTTTGGAACAAAGTAAGAAAAAGAAAGCAACCTTTAAAACCGCGGTCAATTATATTTTATTAAAAATCGAAATGCGCATGTGCGGTTATTTGGCGATCATGTTCATGTGAAAAGTTATAAGCATCGTATCTTAAGTTAAAAAATATTGCCTTTCAAGAAGAATATGACTCGTTACTTCTTTTAAATGGTCTGATAAATTTTATTAGTAAATAAAATTTACCACTTAAGTAAACTTTGTTTTTAGTTACTCTTTTTTTTCATAATTTTATGTCATGAAGTTTATGACCAGTTGAACGTCTTACCTTTGTTGACTCGACATTATTATAATTTTTTTTACTCTATACAATTCTATTCTTTCTTATGTCTTAGTTTTTCTTTTGTAAGTAATAAACTTTTTATTTTCCAATTATAGACACTAGAGACAGTTTCTATAATCAAATTTGTCACGGTTGGATTGGTTAATCTTTTTTATTATGTTAAAAAAAATTGTAGTTTTTATTTACTTTTTTAGGCATGCTGTGGATGAAAAACATCAAGGATAGAAACGAGAGAGTGTAAAAAAATATCTGAGGTCAACACCGAGTGGCGGTAGCCTGTTTCAAGTTTCATGCTTGAACACAATCTTCTTCTGTCTATAAATTCAGATGAATCTGTAAAAGACAATATGAATAAAAAGATAAACTAAAAAAGGAAAACCTTTTCTTTATCGCTGTTTTCTCCTCTGATGGATCAAAGCAAAACCTTATTTAATAAACCTTACTTCCGAAAGAGCTGCATTCTTCATATAATTTTTTAAATGTAGCCACGTAAATTGAAATTGTAGTTTTCTGGGTTCGTTTTTTATTTATTTCTAGAGAATTATCTGTATAATTATTTCTAAGTAGAGTGAAAAGGTGTTTTGGGGTTTTCTTATCTATCTTTTTTCACAATTGAGTTAAAAAAAAAAAAAAAAATTTGGCGAGGCGTAATGAATGAGAAAAAAAAACCCGTAGTAAAAAAAAAAATAATCCTAAAATAAGTTTTTTTTTTAAGAATCGCTCATTTGAAGTTGGAAGCATAAAAATTGAATGAAATGAAATGTTATTTTTTTTTTTTTTTTTTTTTATAATTCCTGTTTTTGCTTTAATTTTATTATGAGTAGGTAGATCTTGTTTTAGTTTTAAAACAATTTATTTCTCAAATATCTTTCTACCACATTTTTCTCTTCTCTAAAAAAAAAAAAAAAAGTAATTCAATCTTTTTGAATTTGGGCAAATTTTGATTGGAGATTGGTTAGGGGAGAAAATCGCTCCATAAATCGTAAGAAACAAACATTCTTGTACATGTACAATAAACAAAAATAATGCAGTCAAAAGTATTTAAAAAGAAAAGAAAAATTGTTTTCATTTGTCAAAAAAAAAAAAAAAAAAAAAAAAATAGTTCAAAAGAATAAGTCAAAGTGCATTCTTTGAATTATTTTTCACGCACACTCCCCTTCACCGAAAATAAATAAACAAGCATTTTTTTCGTGTTCCTGTGAATAATTCTCGTTTTAATGTTTTTGTGGTTGCTAAGAAAACCTTAAATGGATTTTCTATGAAGAAAGTAATATTTGATTACTTCAAAAGAAACTTAAAAAAAATGTCACCCTGGCGTGACATGATCTTACTTTCCATCATCATTGACCCCATTTTTAGAATTATTACCAACAACTACTTATACCGCTATTTCGTATTCGAAATCTTCAAGTACCACTTCTCTCTACTAATATTTATCCTACTATATTCCCTACTTATGGCAACCATTTAATTCCATGAAAATATGACTACTACTTGTTGTACTACTACGAATTGGTCATTTATTTTTACTTACAATGACAGTTAAATTATTTAACTGTCATTACCGCTTATGAAATCAATTCGGAGAAATACCGTAATTTTAAATTTTGCCATTAT
Organism: Acanthosepion pharaonis; assembly: GCA_903632075.3. NCBI lineage: Eukaryota > Metazoa > Mollusca > Cephalopoda > Sepiida > Sepiidae > Acanthosepion > Acanthosepion pharaonis. The sequence goes on from CAHIKZ030001074.1 coordinate 447,316, forward strand.
TAGACAGACAGACTCACTGTGCTCTCATTTTTTATTCTGTCAATCAAACAATTTATTTTGATTTCATCCCCAAAACCCACTTTTTTTTTTCTTTTTTTTTAAGAAAGATTTTATAATTTCTTTTAATAAGCTTTGAGCCTCATCTTTGCATTTTCACGTTGTCTATAGTAAAAAAAAATATATTAAATGAATTAAAATTTAACGATTGAACCCCGTAAATAGTAGTACTACTACTACACTACAGTTACTCCCACTACCTCTACGGCTGTTATTAATACCAAGTTACCAACATTCCATCCACTATTGCTACTTCTATAATCATTAACTTGTACTTCTACTATCACCACCTGCTACTATTACACTTACAGTCACATATTCGGTTTTCTTACTACTACAAAAAGGAATACTATTGCTCCTGCTAGTAGTGTTACTGTTAACCAATGACCATTTGAAAGTAATACTGCAGCTACTACATTTTGAAGTAGTACTGTTATATAGCCACTACACTTAGATATTACTATAACTACTTCTCCTCTTCGAGAAGCCATAATTAACACCAATGTCTTGTGTATTGGCGCTGGGAGGGAAGAAATTGATTGTGTGAGAGAGAGGGAGTGAGTGAGAGATACTCACCAAGGGAATTCGGATATCCTAAAACTGGATCTATTTTTTCAGTTAGCGAAAGCGGAGTAAAAAAGCATATGTTAAGTTGGGTCACATTTCAAACTTACAAAGTGGTTAAGCAAACAGTTTTTTTGTTTGGCTTCCACACCCCATACAATCACAAATACTCCTTCTCCACTCCTTATTATTGCTGCTAACATCTTTATTTAATGAGCAACTTCAAGCACAGTTATATATGCTTGTTTATGTGTGTAGTGTACACACCATCATGGTTATCTAGAGTTGCCCTGGTTAAATTATTATTCATTTTTGGTTAGATAACCATTTTCCAGATTAAATTGAACTAAGAAGAGCATGCAAATGTAATAATAGTCGTCACAAAGGGAGGAGGGGGAGAGACTTTTGTTGTGTGAGAGGAGACTAGTGTAGTTTTTAAATCACTCTCATCAGTAAGGCAAATTTTATTTTATATGTGATGATGATGAATCAATTTTCAAAATCTGTAAAGTTATTTGTGAAATTTTAATTTTAAAGGAATTACAATTTTGAATATCTGTCTAGTTAGAATAATTAATGTAAGAACAGGTAAGATAGAAATTTGTCCTCAGGTGTCAGTAAGATTAACTCACTTGTTCTTTAGATTAACACAAGAAGACCTTTTTTGCAACTCTGTTAATAGACTGTGGTGTTTTCATTTAGGAAGAAGAAGAGAAAGAAGGAAAAATGCCTTCTGAAGAATATATTGGCACCATAAACACTGTGCTAATAACAATAAAGTCTGGGGAAAATGACTTCTCATTAATATTATTAGAACAACAATAAATAATAACAACAACAATAATAATAATGTTCATATTGGTAATAATAATATCAATATTACTACTACTACTACTAATAATAATAATAATATCAATACTGACAGGGAAATAAAAGCCAACAGATCTAATATTATCATAAAAGACAAGAAATTCAGGAAGTGTATGCTTATTGACATAGCAGTACCATCTGAGAGAAACACCTTCATGAAAATTATTGAGAAATTGTCCAAATACAAGGATCTGGAGATCAAGATTAACAGGATGTGGGGAATGAAAACCAATAGTAATCAGAGCTCTGGACCTCTTGAGAAAAGGAATGGACAATGTTACTAACAGTTTTCCAGGTAACATCAACATACAAGTTACCCAGAAAATTGCCCTACAAGAACATCCCATATACTAAGAAAAGTGCTATCAATTAAATAAAATTTTCCTATAGGGCCTAAGGACCATAGTTTAATAAACCCGGCTTTACAGGATGCAAAGCAGGAAACATAAGATATTATTATTATTATGATCAACAATAATAATAATAATAATAACAACAACCTGTGGAATGTATTTACATTGTTTCTATTAGCTGGATTGTTAAAATCTTTTGTTTTAATTTGTTTCATATAGGCAATCCCTGAACCAAATGTATTGATTTGAACTAAGATCTCATAAAATGTTTTTCAGGCAAAATTTGATCACACTCCCCGCCCCCAGTTAACAGGTATCCACTAATGATACACTTCAATGCCTACTATAAAGCATTGTTTAGCAAATTTCAAATCATATTGCAACTCCTCACTAAGTGCCTTGTGCCAGACCCTTTTAAAAGGTGCACCACACTGCTGATCTTACAACAAGCTTAGCTTAATAAGTACCAACATTTTTTTTAATCTTTACACTCTGAATAAGGCACTAAAATTGTCAAGGCACATCATTAACTTTTTTTTCATTTTAAGGGATGATTATTTTGTTTTTTTAAATACTGATTGTATTTAAAATTTTAATTTCTATGCTCTTCCTAATCTTCCTGTTTCTAATACATTTCAAAAGATTTATTAACATTTATATCCATTTTTATGGTTGTCATCTTTAATTTCATTGCATGTGACTTTTTCTAATTACTCAGAACTGCTTTGTAGGGTGAAGCTACAATTGAAGTTTGTCAGTAGCAATGAAAAGGACTATTGTGTACTAGAAATTGTTTTTACTTTTTGAAACAAAATATCTATGTATAATACTAACTATGCCTAGATTGCAATGTAAAAATAATAAATAAAATTTTTAAATTAAAAATCTTTTTCTTTTAATACATTTGCACTTATCAGTCACAATATTATTCAAATGAACCTCATGGCCATTAAAATAGTCTATCATTAACATTTTCTGAGGACCCTGCCAGCAAATTTCAACAGTTGGATAACTAAAGTACTTTTCCTGTTTAAATTCTATAAAACAGAATTGAGCCAACTTAAGATATAGCTGTGATCACAAATATATTTAATATGTATGTATATATATATATATATATATATATATATATATATATATATATATATATATATATATATAAAGTATTATGGTTTTGATAATGTTGGTTAGTTTTTGTACAGGTTTTATCTGTTCTCTGAAAGTAGAACATTCTTATAAAAAATTTTCATAAGCTGAAATAGTGTAAAGCAAAGAAGCATTTGTTATTAATTTCTGGGGTAAAAATTCTTGAGTGTCCCACAGGACCCCCAAAATAACCTTATGAGATTTCTACTATGAATGATTGCAGAAAGTACAACTTTAATTGTAATAAATAGATTTAGGGCAGGTTTGTAAGATTTTTTTGAGTGCCTGCAAAGAACATGGGAAGTGTATAATACAGAATTGATTGAATGATTTATTTTTTACAGTTTATCACCCCTTTCTGGTTTATTTAAAGCTCAAATTTATTTTGGATTGTAAGAATAATCCATTTTAGTGAGTGAATATTACAATGACAATGTTTTTGAGAATAACGACAATTTTTCCATATACAAGTCCTATTTAACCCATAGCTGTTGGGGTAGAGTTGGATTCATACCTTTCCAAAAGTGAATCTAATGAACCTGACTGGAATTTATATTTAGCTCTTTGATTTCTCATTCTGAACTGCTATCTGTGGGTTACCCAACTTTGCTTTGCCAAAAATGCCTATTAGTCTATAAAAAGGCAAATATTCTCTTCTCTTGCTCTCCTTTTCTTTTCCCTTGCTTCAAGATGTAGCTTGTAGATGAGAATTGGAGTCCCCTGGTCGATTTGGATACTGAACCCACATATACCCAGAAACAAGCATATTCTTATCACTAGTTTTTAATGTCTTTCCTTTGATTTCAATTGTGTACACATGTAATTCCTCTTGTTAATAACCTGCATTAATTGTCATTTGTTTGAAGTTGCATATTTTGTTTTCTTATTTTTACCTGGACTCACATGAGTCTGGTGTCCACACCTCACAACTAAAGAGGGCAGGCACCACCCATACATCCACCGTATAATGTATAAGACTAAGTGATCAAGTCTACCGTCACATTTTCAAGCCTTTCACGTCAAGGCAGGCAGAGTTAGAAGATGGTTATCTGTTAGGAACTGGCAATACTCAGTCCACATATAAATTTCAGTTTTTGTGCTAATGAAGGTCCTTTTGTGAAAAGGAAAAGTGATGTAAACAAAGTTCTGAAAAGCAAATAATATCCAATTTGTAAATAAATTGCTTCTTTTTTTCTTTTTTTTTTTTTCCTCCTCCTTCTTCTTCAGTCCTATTTTTTAATTCTGTGCATATGCATGTATTATTATATAGATGTGTGGTCAGAATGTTTGCTTGCTGTCCGTGAGACCCAGATTCATATCTCCCCATAGTTGATTTGATTTCTTAATGTTATCAGCCTAGGGAGGTGATCCCAACATTTGAAAAATACCTGAAAACCATACCATAGGTTGAGCAAGCCTTGTGAATGAAATTGTGAAAACAGAACTGTTCGTTGATGGTTGTGATAGCACAAAATCAAAAACTCAAAGGTTTTATCATACTGGTGTTGTTCAGGCTGGTGATCATGCTAAATTATGTGCTCTTTCCCAGAAACTGTAACTAAGGTCTGCTCAGCATAGTTCCAGAGTATAAACCACAGGTGGGGTTTGTGGGTGCTAAAGAAATACAAATGTGTTTGAGGAGGTGTCTACCAAAGGGATTGACTAGTTGTGAGTAGCTTGCCATTATTATTATTATTATTTCTACTACTACTCAATTTTGTCCAATATATAAAGTAGCATGAAATGATACTTAATCTTGACTTTCACAGATAAGGATATTTTATTTTATTCATTTTTTTTTTAATTTTGTTTTCCCTCTGACCTTTTCATTTTCTAACCAACTTCCTCTTTTTATTGTTTTTAGTGCTATCCCAGCTGACACTTGTTGAACAACTGGAAGCTGTTGCCCGGCAGGTGGGGCTCAAGTTCAGCCATCCCAATGGACCCGATTCTCAACTGTATGTCAGTTCAGACATGTTCTATGTCCAAGTAGTCATGGATAAGGCTGGGATGGCCAAAGAGGTGAAGATTGCCCATCAGGGAGAACCGGAAGTATGAAATTTATTTGTTTTTTTTTTTTCTTTTCTTTTTTTTCTTTTCTTTTTTTTTTTTTTTTTTTTTTTTTTTTTTTTTTCTTTTTTTTTTTTTTTTTTTTTTTTTTTTTTTCTTTCTTTCTTTTTTTCTTTCTTTCTTTTTTTCTTTCTTTCTTTTTTTCTTTCTTTCTTTTTTCTTTCTTTCTTTTTTCTTTCTTTTTTTTTTTCTTTCTTTCTTTTTTTTTCTTTCTTTTTTTCTTTCTTTTTTTTTCTTTCTTTTTTTTTTCTTTCTTTTTTTTTTCTTTCTTTTTTTTTCTTTCTTTTTTTTTTCTTTCTTTTTTTTTTCTTTCTTTTTTTTTCTTTCTTTTTTTTTTCTTTTTTTTTTTTTTTCTTTTTTTTTTTTTTTTTTTTTTTTTCTTTCTTTTTTTTTTCCCTTTTTTTATTTTTTACTTTTTATTTTTTTCTATTTATTTTTATTTTTACTTTTTCTTTTGTTTTCTTTTTTTTTTTTCCCGTTTCCTTTTTCTCTTTCTTTTTCTTTTTTACTATCACCTGAGGTCTTAAAAATTAAGTTTTCTCTGTAAATGCTTATAAAAATCTGCTGAATAAATGTTCCTAGGAAAAAAAATTCCATTCTTTGGATTGCATTCAGTCCAATCTAATAATATAATCCATCAATTCCAAAGGAGCTAAATTGTAGAAAATCACTTAACATTTAAAGAACAGTTGCTATCAAAATAACTGAATTGTTCTGTTTTTTGAGGTTAGCATAAAGTTGAGCCAATTTTTACATACTCAGTATATCAGACATTTTGAACATGAGAGGTTCAAACATAAAATATATTTCATGTTTTAGTCCTTATTGTCACATTAATTCATTATGACATAACTAAACTGAACCCTTTATTTCACTCACTGGGGTAGACTGTTCTAGTTCCACGTTTAATGGATGTCAGTTATCAGTTATCTCCTGTTAATTTCCCTCTGAAGGTTCTCCACTGCCTTAGCAGGGTATTGAACTCACACTCTTTGGGTCCTGTTACTGGGTCTAACTAATGCCTTTATCCACAGTGCCATGTAGTCATATAATCTAACAAGTTCAAGCTAACTTTGAAGAACTTCTGCACCTTATTGACTATATGGCTGGGAGCAGAGTCCTGGCTCCACACATCATTATTCTCTGGGTAGTTGGCTTTGAACTCATAGGTATTGTAGAAAAATGGAGGTGTCAGGACACTCATGACTTGAGTCTGTTATTTAGTTCTGGACATGCTTTTGATATCAACAAGGAACTGAAATTGAATATTGTTGGATTCTTTACAATTTTGATCTTAACAGCATTTACAAATTCATAATTCTACATTTTTTTTTATTTTACTTTACTATTGACTGTCTTCCTCTGGATGCTGTTTCCGTTATAGTCAATATGCAACGACATCCCAACTATGTTGAAGATGCTTTTATTTATTTATTTTTTTTTTTTTTGAGAAACTACTTTCCATATTATTTCAGAAAATAGGTTTGAACTAAAAGCTCATAGTATACTCTTTGTTTTGCATTTGGTTTCACATCATTTGCTAGTTGTTGGTGGAAAATTTTACTTTAAAATTCACTTCTTTCTCTCTCTCTCTCTCTCTCTCTCTCTCTATATATATATATATATATATATATATATATATATATATATATATATATACATACTCTCTCTAGACTCGACCATGTCTCTCAAACTACCCCTCATTATCCCCTCTGTTAAATTACAAAAACTTACACTACCCATCAAAAGTATAAATCCTATCTGATGATCCAGAGTCCTTTAAAAGGGCTCTGGTGAAATAAATTATTATAATGGAACCTTAAAGTGGTCTGTTTTTCTTTTTTATATATAGTGTTGTGTGTGTAAAGAAAGGAGTGGATTTTTTCTTTATAAATCTGACGGACTTTTATTACTTAAATGTTATTTTTATTGAATATTTGTATTTGAATAGATGCTCCATTTATTTATTAAATAGCATACTTATTTATTTTCATTTGACAGGCTGAATGTTCAAGAAATTTTACTAGAGATAAATATGCGCTCTCTGGCAGGATTCAAACCTGCATTATTTTTTTTTTCTAATAAGATTAATTCTCTAATAAGATTTCTCAAATATTCAGGCCAGTTGACAAAAATAAATATACTGTTTAATAAATAAATGGAGTGCCTACTCAAATCCACTGAAAATAACATTTAAGTTAAATATATATATATATATATATATATATATATATATTGGGAATGGTGGAAGTTCTTAAGAAAAATGGACACTTCTCAAAATCTTGAATTTATTTTGAAATTATGATTTCAGAAGTTTTCAGCTACCCCCCTTTCTAAAAAGCAGAATTTTACTATAAATGCCAGTTTTAATATTTATCAAATTTAAAACAAAACAGCCATTTATATTTTTTATTTTATTTTTTTTTGTACCTTAAGTTAATTTTCAATTGATTGTTTCTGCTAACACTTTTTTTTCTTTTCTTTTAAATTTTAGAGCTGTCAAGATCTTCAAGACGTGCTCAGGTAAGGTTCTTGAATACAAATGTGAGGTAACAGTTACTAGTTAACCAATTTCACCAGCTCAGACCTGAACAGTTTTTCAGGCATTGTATTAGAATCTATACACTGCAAAAATGTATAAGAAATATACAAATTTAATAAATAAGAAACAAAAAATATGCAATGCAAAGAGAATTAAAATTGAAAAACCAAGTTTTTTTTTTTTTTTTTTTTTTTTTACCTGGGAATTACAATGAATAATTCATGAAAAAAAGAAATTGTTTTATGTGTGTATGTGTGTAAGTAAGTATAAAAAGGAAACTTAGATGACACATTTGTTTCTCTGATGGACTTTATCAAGGCAAATGTATGGATTTTATTTTGTAACAAGTATTTATATACAAAAGTAATCTGTAATATTTAGAGAATTTAAAACTGAACCCTTTATTTAAACTACAAGATTGTTATTGCTAGAGATATCATATCTATTACTTATTTAGTACTGCACAGTAATTATTTTCCAGTTTTCCACTGAGGCTATATCTGCATTGCCCAATCCAAGGATTGAACTCATAATTACTATGTCACTAAATTCAAGAAGCAATGCTTTACCATGTGTCATACTTGGATTCTTAAACCCAATCTGCCTGCTGATGACTGCTACTACTTGTCACACTCTACTGCATTCATCAAGGCTTCTCTTTTCTACTACTGCTATAGCCTTGCAGTCATTTCTCTTTCTTCGACTTCATTTGGCAACCTATGTAGGAGAAGAACAACTTCACAGAATTTAAGCAATGTCGAAACTGGATGGTTGACTGCTTGGGAATACCAGTTGCTGTAAACTGAGATGTGCAAGTGGTGTAATGGATAATGGTTTAAAATTGTTAATCAGAGAGCCAAGTTCCAAATCCAGTTGGATTTCTCTATATTCACTTACTTGCAAATACCCTTAGGAAAGCTATGAACTCTCTTCTCCCCCCATAATTAGTAAAATTGTATCACTAAACCATTATTATCTCAAAAAAATTCTTACAATCGAAAAATATTTTCTGGTTTTAAATAACTGGCAAAGGATTGATAAGCCATAGAGAACGAATAAGGGGTTGGCAATTCAAAGGACAATTCAAAACTAGCAGAGGTAATAGGAACCATTCCACTATCACAAATAATTATGGCAGTACAAAATTTACAATGATTAAAAAGGGTATCTGTGGAGGACCATGATTGCCTACATTTTTAAGGGACATGTTACTTAAAGTGGAGGGATATATGAAATGAAATAATTTTTTTTTTGCCTTGTATTATTTATAATAATGTGTTTTTTTTTGTTTTTTTTTTATTTACAGCCGAGGAGACTTCAATGAATTCACTTCTCATCTAGAAGGATTGTGCCAGATTTATAACATAAGTGGTGACAAGTAAGTTTAGAGTAAAAATGAATTTTTTTTTTCCAATCATACATGCTCAGATATATAATAATCGCATTTAGGTCAAAGGTCAACCCTCGTCTTTCTTCACTAATCTCATAACCTTCTTTTCTTGCTCTACTTCTCTTTCATCAGTATCACACACTTTATTCAAAATGACCATTTTGATGAATTTCTGAGATAAGGAATTATCATTATTTACACTATTTACAGTTGGGCTATTCTCCTTATCTTTGTTGTTATCACAACGTTTCGATCATTGTACCCTCTGGCCTCCCTCAGGTGTATATCAATCTAAGCAGTCTACAAGGAATTCTGAACTGAACTCTTTATTTAATCTCCAAGGTAAACTTGCGCAGTTGGAATTCCCTGTAGGTTAGCCAGATCGATATACACCTGATCAAGGCCAGAAGACACATTAGTAGAAACATTGTGATAGCAACAAAGATGAGGACAATAATTTTGACAACTGTAACCTTCTACCTTGAATGGCTTTTGTGCTACATATTGGATGAAGTTTAGTGAGAAAATGTCTTTCTTTTTACATTTATATATATTTCCAATATGAGAAACATCCAAAATAGCAGGTGTTTTTATTTTATTTATGTATGGGCCAAAGAAAAAGTCATTACACTCGCATCAACTGCCACTTGTGGTTTTGTAGTACAAAACAAAATATTTGTCTTTGCATTTGTTCATAGATCCATTTTCTCTCCTCTTTAATAGAATATCTACAATGCTGCACAAAAATAAGTGAACACCTAAGATAATATTAAAAAATTTGTTTTGTTTTCCAGATAATCAACAAATTTTAATTAAACTATATATTCAGTAAGAAAAACATTTATTAAATGAATTGCAACCACTTTAAAAAAAATTTTATCAAGCCGGAATAAAAATATTAATTAAAATTAAGATATGCAAAAGTAAGTGAACTCATACATTTAATATTTGGTGACTCCTACTTTTGAGGTCATAACATCAATCAGTTTTTTATAATCTTTAAGAAGTTTGTGGCAGTGGTGAGTGTCAATTTTTAACTATTCTTCTTAGCAAAACCCCTGCAATTGCTCAATATTACCTCGGTCAACTGGCCATGGTTTTCTTGCATATACTGCCTTCTTTAACTTGAATCACAGATTTTCAATTGGGTTCAGATCAGTACTTTGACTAGGCCATTCCAAAATTTGAAATTTCTTTCATTCAAAAAATTGTTTGATATCTTGTGAAGTGTGACACTATTTAGCTATGCTAATTGGCTAACTAATTAACCATAGAAATTAAAAACAGGAAAGACTTAAGGTGAGAAAGAGCTATATCGAAAGATAGACTGATTGACGTTAAAAAAGATTTTATTTTATTTACGAAAAAAGATACTTTTCGCACGAGACAGAAAATCCGTAAGGAAAAAGCAAGATATGAGATTCTGTCAAAACTGATTCATGTCATGATAAGAGAGTGACACACCAAGGGAAACAGAATTCAGAAAGAAAAACAAAGCCAACCGACACATGGCGGCCATAAAAAGAATTTCGGCTCGAGACCACCACAGTACAGGCAGAGAGAATCGATATTAGTTATCTTTCAGAGATATTATTTAATTTTAATTCCTGGGTCCAACGAAGGGAACCATCTGGTGTGTGTGTTAGAATTCTGGCATGAGGAAGAAAATCGTAAAGGAAATTATTATTATTGCTTATTCAAACTGTTGATGTCAGACACAGCGTCGTCGAAAATGGGCATCTGGTGATAAGAGGATTTTAAGGCATGAGAAAAATAAAGAATTTGATTCTCGGTTAAAAAACGGACCTCCCAGCTAAAAGTTGACTTAGCAGAAGAAACCAGGTGTCGGGTTTTGACAGTGATTGATGAATCAGTAGAGAGACCCGACTAAGTGAATTTTGGATGTCCCCGAAAGAAAGATGTGATAAGAATTATTTGGCAATCTGGGGTTTGTAAAAAAAATGTTTTGGCCGAAGGAAAAAAAAAGAAAAAAATTCTGGATAATAATTTTAAGAGGGCCAGTCTAGCCACACCCACACTGCTGAGAGATCATTGGTCAAGTAGTAGCATGGGTGATAGGCGGAGGTGAATGTATGAGAAAGACTGAGAAGTTGTTAACACCCACTGAGGGGATTGGTATGAGATACCAATATGAGAGAGGAAGAGTCTGGGAGGATAACTCTCCTCCGACCTTTCTTCATGGATGAGGGAAAAAACCCCAAAATGGAAAGTGATTAATCTTCCAAAAATGGGAAGTAATTAATTTTCCTAGCCTAAGAACAAAGAGAATTCTTGCTGGGAATCGAGAATTATCGGGAACCCAAGCCACGCCAGACCCCCACACTGGGTTTTGGTCGGTGCCCATATAAATGAACATCCCTGGGTAGTTAGAGTTAGTTCCAGCGGAGTTTCAGCAGTTGATTCGCAATTGCAGTCAGACTATTGCCTCGCAGAAGCTGACCGAGAGATTTTCACGTCCTTTTTGACTTCCTACCAAAAGCAAGTTATATTGACGAACGACTTAAGATACTAAAACTCACTTAAGAAACGCAAAAGTGTCACAAATCCATAGAAACGGGCTGGAAGAGAAACACACTCCTGTACATAACAGACAGATAAAGATAGTTTGTTATTTCTCAACATATTTGAACCTCTTGAGTTTGTTTTATTGCTTCTTTTACTTACGCTTGTGCGGTATCACCTTTACCCCGGATTCAGCTTGCACTATGGCCCGACACCTGATCGATTTCGTCTACCTAAGATCAAAGTCACAACATGGGTAGGTTAGATTTGAGATCAAAGTAGTTACTTTGGTAACCAGACATTGAAAGTGAGCTGGGAACGACAAAGCTGGTATCGAACCAGGAACAACCAGATCGACCAGGACACAGGCTGGTGGCAGCGGCAAAGAGTCGACCCCAAAACGCTGGTGGAAGAAACCTTACAGCTTCACGCCGCAACTGAGAGTTGACCACGACCAACAGCGCAGTGTCACATATTGGCGTCGCGACAAGAGAACGTCTCATATTGGCGCTGCGACCACCGGTGGGTGTCACAGAAGTCCATTGTGCTGTTAATGCCTATTTCAGCAAGAGCAAGGCATCTCCAAGTCATAATGCTGCTGCCACCATGTTTAACAGCACCAAATTCTTCTCTTCAACAGCTGTATTAAGAGCTCACCAGACATACCACCTATCCATCATCCCCAAATGCTCTAGTTTGATCCCATCCAACCATAAAACCTTTCACTAGAATATTTCTATCTTATTAATATGAGCTTTAGCCTAGTTGAGTTGAGTTAGCTTGTGCTTTTTTGTAAGCAGTGGCTTTTTTTCTAGACATTCTGCCATGATGACTGGCATTGTCCAGATATAGTTGCACTGTAGCTTTATGCACATTGATTCTGACATAGGCAAGGCAGCCTTGGAGAATCACAGAATTCACAGCAGGATATACCTGGGCTTGCCGAACTAGATGTCTACTTGCTCTTGCAAGTATTTTTCATGAACAGCCACTTCTTGATTGCGATGCCATCATACCAAATGCTTTCTATTTATAAATAATTTGTTGCATGCTGGATACGTGCACTACAAATCGTTTTCATAGCTTTTTGTGTCCTTCTCCATCATTATAGGTTTCAACTATGCTGTGATATCACCCACAAAATAATAATAATAATAATGATAATAAAAGAGAATATTCTGGAAAACAGGAAAAAAAGGCATTTTCAAAAGAACCAAGATGTTAAAAATGCTATAAAGACTTTGAAATGTAAATGTTACAGAAAGTTAATTTAGAACACGAAATACAATCTTTTTGTAAGTGTACAAAGGATATCAGATTACTAATAGAAAATTACTGGGACAATGATAATTGGAACTTTTAGAAAAAGAAATAGATTTTGACACTTTAAGAATTGAAGTTAGAATAAAGGATGGTTTGATTTAGAATTTATTTTTGAAACTGGACTCTCTGTAGTTTACAAAAAGCGGCAGTGATTGCTAGCGAGGTGATAATAATAGTCTTGTTGTGGACCTTGAAGGCCACTTAGTGAAAAAGTAAACTGTTTACTCAGAGGAGTGAAATTATACTTTGGAAGTATGTCAGTACACTTGCACTAGAAAAACAGATATGCCACCAGTTCTCTATATAAAGAGGCAAGCCAACCGGAAGAAGAGGAGAGTTTTGGCTCATCTGTCTTCGAGTGCAGTTGAGCTGGGTGGAGAGATATTGGAGATTAAAAAGGGGAGTTCGGGTTTGTCTATCTTCGTATGCAGTTGAACTGATCAGAGATTGGAACAAAGCACCTGCTAACATGTGCTGTTGAGATAAGTACTGCTGCTCTTGCTACCACTAATATTACTACTACTGAGGACAGGAACATCAACAGTTGTAGTAGTTGCACTAAGAACAGACCAAAAAGGGTTAAAACGAAGCCACCTCTCTCCTTTAGCAAAATTACATGAAGTAGTTTTTTGTTTTGTTGATCTTCGTTCATATACAAAAGATATTCAAATTTTGCCACGAGAATTGTATTATTATATGTATTGTTGATGTTATATATATATATATATATATATATATAACATTTGTCCCTCTAAAATTGGATTGACTTGGCCATATTTATTTGCTGTTAACCAAATTCTCACCCAACAAGCTTGTAGGTAGACCAACGGAGAGCTTTCGGAATTCTACAACCCGATAACTACTCACCAGGATCAAAAATCACATTGTGGCTGGTGAGTGGAATCGAATCGACATTTGAAGCCGGAGACATAGGTCTAACCTGTAATACTGGACCATACAGGACCAACAGATGGTCTTGTAGATGACATCGGCCCAGTGGGGTTAGGATAGAGTGTCACATGGATGCCTTGACCAGAGATTGCATTACATCTGACACCATGTGAGAGGATTGGCAATACAATGCAATTTTTTAAAGCTTTGGGAAGATATCTTGATATATTTTTTTTTTTAATTTAGTCTCTAACTGCAGACTTTTATATACACAATGATTGCAGTATACACTACTTACCAAAAAAATTAACATGTCATTTTGGTTATGACACATGTATAAAAAAATATTTGCACTGGCAACCACGTAAAACAAAAATACAGTGTGTAAATGTAAGGGTTCACTTACTTTTGCACATCTTAATTTTTAATTAATATTTTTATCCCAACTTGATAAAAAAGTGAAAGTGTTTGTAATTTATGTAATAACTGTTTTTCTTTAAAGAATATATAGTTTAATTAAGATTTGTTGATTATCTGGTGGGGGGGTGGAGAGACAAATTTTTTTTAATAATATCTTAAGGGTTCGTTCACTTTTTTGCAGCACTGCATATACCTAAATAATATCTACTAAAAGTGACCAGATGCTTCTGTGACACTGAAAGATCATTTATTTTATAGAAAACATAATGTTTAAAATATCAAAGCAATACTACATACATGGCCATGTTTTTTTTTTTTGTTGAGGCAGGATTGGCATTAATCTTGCACAAAGCAAAGTGGATTCTGTCTGACAAAGAATTTATTCTAGTGATTTGAGGCAAGGTTTTACAAGGCCAGATGTTCTTCCTGACACTCGCCCGTAGCGCAAGTACCCCAAATCTTTTTAGCAAGACACCATCTCTAGGAAGATTGCCATTCAAGACTTGCAACCTCATCTTTATATATATATATATATATATATATATATATATATATATATACACACACACACATGTGCACATTAGCTATTAGCTCCTATAAGAAACTCATCCACCCTACGACATCCTCTTGTGGGTGACATGCCACCCTCCTTACCACTAGAAAACGGAAAGAGAGGGAGCTGAGCTGGATTAGATGTCAACCAGATTATTTTTTTTTTTTTTTTTTTTACTATTCTTGCTGAAGTCATTTTTTTTTTTAATAATGACAACAGCTGTCTAATTTTAAAAAGGATCTGATATTTTTCTTGTCATGGATATTGATAGAAAAACCAGGAAAGAATTTTTCTTGTTCTAACTTTAAACCAAAGTGTAATATCCATTCTTTGAATTGAAACAAACTTTTAAAATATACAAAATGAAAAGACTTTGATCCTTGATATAAATATCTACAAATTTGTTAGTATATATTTGACTGTTATTTTTTTATTCTTTTTAAGAAAATCCTTTCTGGCAATGTTTATTGTTCTAATGATTATCAAATGTACATTGGTTAAATCTTTGCCTTTCCTTTTCTATAGGAAACAGAAAACCAAAACTTTTCTTGCACTTCAATCCCTGGAAAGTGACCTGAGTATGCTTGCACAACTACAGAGGTATGAACAAATAATTTCAAGAAGTCAAGCATTTTCTTTTATTTGCAGGCTATTGTGTGTGTTGCTGGCTGAATTTTAACAAACTTTAAATTGAAACAGTTTCAGTCATTTTTCAAATATCTGAATATAAAAAAAAATGTTACCGAACATATGAAAACGAGTCGGGTGTTATTATTTAATCATAATTTGGTCTTGACTGAAACGTTCTTTCATATGTTATAGAAAAAAAAATAATTGTCATTCTCTTTGACCAATTTCATAAGTTTTCAGTATACTGATGCTTCTTCATGTTTCTTTGCTTTATAATATTGATATTTTGGTAAAGTTTAACTTTCATGCTTGCCAAAAAAAAAACAGCTAGTCAAAAGGATGGTTATTTCTTTGACACCACTATTACTGTATACACTTTTTACTTCCTCGGCAATGTTTATAAGATTAAAAAAAAAAGGTTAAAAATATGTGGACCAAATACAATGTGATATTATTTACTATTTTATAAAGAAATAAATTTGAGAAGAAATCTTTTTATTCAAAAATTTATAAAATCATCAAAAGATGTAAACCAACTACAATGCAATATTCATTATTTACCATTTTATAAATAACTATGAAAACAAGTTTTTTTTATTTAATCTAATAGTGTTTAATATCTACTGTTGTGAATTCTCAAGAATAAAGAAAATATATAAATCTATTTTCATATATTTGGGTTTTATTAAAATTCTAATCATCAATTTTTACAAACAAACCTTGCTGAGAGAATCAAAATTGTATACAGTAATAACGGTGTCAGGGGAATAACTGTCCTTTTTGACTCACCATTTTTTGTGGGCATGAAGATTAAACATTGCTAACATTTTATAAGTTAATATTTTTATTAATTTCTTTTTCATTTTTTCATAAATCACTTTTACAAAATGAGTTAATCTGCAACCTTAAAACTGTCCATCAAGAGTGTATCACATCTCTATTTATAGAACCGTTTTATAGGCATAAACTGGATGCAAATTAATTTAATCTTGTTTTACTAGTGTTGAAAAACATATTCCTCTTATTAGCAAGATTGGTTCTAAGGAATAGTTACAAAGTATGAGTTATCTCTCTTTTTTCTTGCAGAGGCATGTCAGTTTGATTAAAATAAAAAATAAATAGCAACTTTCAAGAAAACAAACTCAAATATGATTACATCACTTTTCTTAATTTGTACTATTATTTAAATTAAGTCAATGTAAGGTAACTATTGTTTATAGAAAAACCTGAACTTGCTGTAAATTCTTAAAAGAAACAGATAGCAGGTACATGGTCTGTAACCAATTAATGATTTTCAATATCTGTCTCTATTTCTAAGATGAGATATTGTAACTATTTACATTGTTTGGGTTGTTGTCCTCATCTTTATTGTCATATTCAAGACATTTCAGTCATTGTACGTTCCGGCCTTCTTCAGGATTTGTCTCTATTTCAAAGATGAGATATTGTAACTATTTACACTATTTATGTCATTCAGACTGTTGTCCTCGTCTTTATTCTTTTAAAATTCTATCACCTGAAGAAGTTTGGAGCATACAACAGCCAAAATGTTAGGAACATAGTAATAAAGATGAGTCCAATAGTCCGAACAATGTAAATCGTGTAAATAATGATTTTCAGTTTCTCTTCTGAAAATGATAATCCGTTGCAATAAACAGTCGCATTTCAGTCTGGCCTCCACCATACATGCACCATAATTGATTCACTTACTATTCTTACCCATTTCAAATTGTGTCCAAATTTACCAATTTCATATTTGCCTTTTGCCAAAATTGCGGAAATATCAAAATAGCCTTGTGACAAAAAAAAAATTGTTCTTGAATGTGTTTTGAAATTTATCAGAATTTCAATATTTTTCTAAATAAGACAACTTATTGTCTTCCTTCTTTTTCTTCCCAAGTCTTTTTGTCAGATGATTCAGCAAATTGCGCATTTCCCTGACTGTTAAAAAAAATTTTGTGTTTAAGCATTATTTAAAAAAAAAAACAGTATTTAGTAGCATTTTTGACAAAACAGTATATCATTGTGAAAGAATTTCTACATTGATAAACAATAGATCTTTTTTGCAATGTCGAGGTGCATAGCACAACACTTTCAGAAAGACAACCTGACTCTTGATGAGTCAGGTTGGTGTTGATGTTTGAGCCGATGTGATGCAAAATCCAAAATCAGTGATGAGGACAGTGCATCACTGAAGACCACTCTTGATGCATCTAAAATGTATTATGCAACTGAGTAAATATTGCTATATTTTTAGCAGAATTTTTCTTTCATCTCAGAAAATTTATATAGTCTAGTGTTTTCCTCAATATTCCTGGGAGTCAGAAACTGAAGAAAACAATGATAGTTATAAAAGATTTGAAGCACCAAATAAAGGAATTTAGCCAAGCAATCATAACTATAAATATAGAATATTACTTTGATTCCCACACACACTATAAATTTTTTGGTTCATGTGTTTTGCTGAATAATCTTTAAATTTCTATATACTCTATTTTTCATAATATAAGACGTACTAATGTATAAAATGGATCCTTATTTTGTAGACAGTTTTGCCAATTATCTAATGAAAATTGAAATAATGATTAGGCAATGACCTATCTTAACTGCATTAAGCACTCTGATTGGTGATGTACATTTCACATTTGAAATCCATGCTATTGTTATAAGATATTCAAGTCAACTAAACCATTCCTATTTAAATGCATGGTTTGTGATATGTTCTGGAAAGAGATATATTTGTTCGAAGTAGCAAAGTGGTTGTTCGCTACTGTAACCGGTTAGGACAATCTAGCAGGTAACCGTAATGGACTGGTCCTTGTTGTAGTGGTACACAATAGGCGATAGGTGTTCAATAGGTGTCATGCTGTACCTCCACATCAGTCTGTATTTATGGCTGACACCAGCCAATCATATAACTGTGAGGGGGAACACAGGTGTATGCATATTCGTTACATCAGTTTGTATATATCTCACACACACACACACGCACACAAACTGGGTGTCATAAAAAAGCACTCACTTTTTAAATGACAATGCAGTGTTTATTGACTTGCAAACAAGATTAATGGTTAAAATTAAGAAATATTAATGTTTCACTTACAAAGAAGATTAACAGTTTAAATTAAATATTAAATGAAATGCATGTTTATAAATATTCAAATTGACAAAAAAGTAAAAAAGCGGATAGATCTTGTGGTGGACACTGTGTGTGTGTGTGTATATATATATATATATATATATATATATATATATATATATATATATGTCTAGGAGTGCGACCGTTCTTATTGAACAGTCTGGCTCCTAGTCATATCTGAATTTTTCTTTGCAATGTTGAGGTACGTAGTACAACGCTATCAAGTAAGCATCCTGACTCTTCTGTATTCAGGTCAGGGTTGCTGTTTGAGCTGATATGATGCAAAACCCGAAATTGGCAATGAGGACAGTGCATCACTGAAGACCACCCTTGATGCATCTAAAATGTATTACACAATACTAATATATATATATATATATATATATATATATATATATATATATATATATTGTATAATACATTTTATAAGTTATTCAAAAAAAAAATTTCACTTGAAGATGGAACAGAGCTTGGTACTTTAATTCAATTTAATTCAAATAATTATATTGAAGTTTTCGGCTCTTGTTTTGAAACATGAGAACTCTTATGTAGCGTTGGAATCATATTTTTAAATAATTATATTTATGCTCTACTTTTGTATAGAGCACTATTTTTAAAAATAATAACAAAAATACTAAAGAACTTTGGATTATTTACCTCACGAGTTCTTTCCTATTTTCTATATATTTTTACACACACACACACACACATATATATATATATATATATAATTATTAATACCTTTGGTGTATAAGACACAAGCAGACTTTGACATCAAATTTTCAGGTAAAATGTCTTACACACCAAAAAAAATGGTAATATTCATTTTGAATCCATTTTTTTTTTTTTTAATTTATATAGAAATGAATGAAGTTTGCAGTATTTATAGACATTGTTTTCAGTTAAAGTTTAAGAATGTGTGATTTTCTTTTTTAATGTGGCTTCTTTAAAAGAAAACTGTTTAAAAATAGAAATAATTTTGAAATATCTTATTTGCTGTATCTAAGAACTGTATGTCTCTTCTGAAATATTCACAAATTGTATCAATAAAGTCAGGTTATTTTTGTGTTCATAAATGAGAGAAGCAAAATTGGTGCTAAGGATTCAGAAATAACAAGTCCTATTAAGAACTTTAATATGATAAAAATTAATGGTATTTGGAAGATAGCATTATTTTCCAGTAGTAAACCTACAACTTCAAAAATTTTAGTCCTGGAAATCCAAAGAGAGCAAAAGGAAATATTTATTTACACACTATTTATACCTATCAAACTGTTGACCTTATCTTTATTGCCACATTCACAACGTTTCAGCCGTTGTACACTCTGGCCTTCTTCAGGTGATATATTTTGAAATTTTGAACCAAACCCTCTATTTAATCTACAGAGGTAGATTGTTCTAATTCCACGTGTCATGCCTTTTTTGGATATTGGTTTGAAATTGCAAATTGCAGTGTATATCACCTGAAGTAGGCTGGGGTATACAACTGCTGAAACATCATGAATATTGCAATAAAGATGAGGACAACAGTTCGAACAATGTAAATAGTGTAAATAAGACCATATATATATTTCAAGAATTGTCTCTAGGCTCATATAACCATGTTTCATATACTTTAGTGACCTAAGATTTATTTCAGTTTTTGTCTCTATAGGTAACTGTTCATTATTTATTTATACATGTATATCTGAAAACTGAAATCCAGTTTTTCTTCTGTTTCCAAACATTTGCTAAACAAGTCATAACCAATTATCTTTTCTCTTCTAGTGCTATTTCAGGTGATTCTAACAGAATCTTCCGGTCTCCACTGGGTATTTTATTGCCTCGGAAAGGGGGCCGTCCCATGAAACTTATTTATTTTGTATCTCCCTATGACCTTCTTGACCGTAAAACAAAGTTCAAACATCCACTCACTGTCGAGGGTAAGTTTCACATTGCAAGTTATTCAAATCCCAATTTCACTGGTTGACAACCTAAAGTGTTTCTTTGCTTGATTCTTATCATTGTATTTATTTTCTCTTCTTTCTGGTAATTTTTGTTGCAGGACACAGATTCTTAGAAAATGTTACACCCAAACATTCCTTGTATATAACCATAAACTTACATAGTTTGGGATGATCTGGTTTCATTGCGAGCTCTCTATATTGCTTGCAACAAAAACAGTTTTCTGTTAATACAAAACTATAATTTATTGTTCATATTGGAAGAGTATTTTAAACTAGAGACTTTTGCTCCTTCTAAGCAAGTTGAAATGCCAATGTAAAATTTTCTTGTTACTGTCTTCACACATGGATTTATTATAATTAGTTTTAACCCAGGAAATTTCATAGTTTTCCTATTTTAATATTCTGATGAATCTTAATTCTTAAGTTAATGACTGAATAAACCCATGGCGAGTTCCACGACAATAAAATATCCATAAAAATTTGTATGTTGCATAGTTAAATATTTAGGTTTAACAACTTTAACGAAATATTGCAATAACAATCATAAATATAAATGTTGATTGTTATTTTAAAAATGAAAAGATCTGAAATCGATAACTTTTCCCATTTCACTGAAACAGTCATTAATCACTTCTGTCTTCCCATGCTTCTTTCTTTCATTCATTTTCTCACTGAAACCAAGTAGTGACTTTTCCCTGGTTTCCACACAATCGAAACATAATAGTCCATTATTGACAGGATATAACAGTTGTGCGAATTAACAAAGAGAAGAACTAACACAATTATAATAGGATTTCAGAAATCTATATATAAAATTCTGTGACTTCTGTTAGTCTATCCATCATTACACCCTCTAAAATAGCCATAAATTGACCAATTAAAACTAAATTTTGGAGAGAAGTATAAACAGGTTAGGGGCTACAAAGTACAGTTGGTTTTACTAGCGTATGTAGCTTAGTACAATAGATTTCCATTAATGTTTTTTGAAAAATTAAAAGTGTTATTATTTAACATATAAAATACTACCACTATTTTAAAAACAGTTTAATGATTAAAATAACAAATACTTTTTTATTTAATAAAAATACAACATTTTCTTTTTGCATATCTTTGCTTTAAGTTTTATATATACAAGAATCCAGTTTCCAGTTCGCCCTGCATTTGCAAGAACTTTAAACAAATCACAAGACCAAACACTTCAAAAAGTTGGAATTTGGCTCCAGAAAGAAATATTTACACATGGCCAGTTGTATGTTGCCTGCTCAAGAGTAAAAAATCCTAAGAATTTATTCTTTGCTGTTAAAAAGGAAACAAAAGAAATTTTCTTCAAAATTATTGTTTACCATGATGTCTTATAAAATTAAATTAAAGAAATTATTAAACCATGAAGTAGGGTTTTTGTCAAAGTATTTTTCTAAACAAATCAGCTTATCCAAATTTCATTATTCGATTATGATCTTCGCTTTTGGTTGTAATGTGTTTTTTCACTTGAAGATGAAACAGGACTAAACACCACAATTCAACTTAATTTTAATAATTATTTGGATGATTTCAGCTCTCGTTTTTGAAACGTGAGAACTCTTATGTAACGAAGGAATCATATTTTTAAATAAAAAATATTATTATATGTATATAATCTCCAAAGATTCACTAAAAACTGAGTATACATGATGAAAAAATGCCCCAAACTTAATAAAAACAAAATCTTTTCAAAATCTTGCTATTATTAAAAGGAAAGACCAAAGGATTTTTTGATTATCAAATTATATTTTTTTGATCCTTTTTAGAACATTTGTAATTTTAGTTAAAAATTTTGTTTTTCTTGCATCAGCAGGGACCATAAATTAGTATAAGAAATGTTAGCATCTTTTTTGCAGTGAAAAACACATTAATTTGGAAATTCTTGCAAAAATCAAATAATTGACCAATCAGCTACAAAGTGTGTTGATGAGCAAGCAAACTTGAAAAGTGCTTTTAAGATTTTTCTCTGACTTTCAAAATAGACATATCTGCTCAGTTTCATATCCTAACATAAACAAAGACAATTTGTAACAATGGGGATGAATTTGTTTATTTATTAATCCAACACTAAAAAACTAACATTTAAGTAATAAAAATCTTTTGCATTAATAAACAAATAAATCCATCTCTTTTCTTTACAAATAGCTTATGAATGATTGTAAATTTCCACAGCAGTTACTTTCATCAAATCATTTTTAAAATCTAAAAACAAGTCATCCTGATTTAGTATTATATTTTATATTTACTTTATTAGATTTAATTAAGTTTTTAATTTAATAATTGTAATTTTCTTTCATAATTGTAATTTTATAAATCTGTTTCTTCTGAAGAATTTTTATGATGATTCTAATATTTAAGAACAATATTGTAAATGAAAACAAACTCATTCTTGTGATTATTACTAAATGATTATTAAATATATCTTTTTTTATTCTTTTTTTAATAGTTCCTCATTTTTATGTTCATTGTTGTTAATTTCAGCTATCACTGAACACCAGCTGGGCCACAGTGTCACTATCTCCATAGAACATAGTTCCCTTAACAGACTTCAAACTATGCCCTTGATGTCAGTCATCAAAAGTCAGGAAGGCAAAAGGTAAAGGAATTAGGGTTTGACTTGAGCTACAATCACATTTCAAGAATTGTTTTATTAGTATAAAATATGGTGTAAATGTCTTTACAGACTCAATGCTTTTCAAACCCAAGTGCTGGCCAAATTATCATATTTTTTGTGTATCATATGAGAAATTAAAGGCAAAAAAGTGTGGTTGTATTATACACAAGTACATTTTCAGAAATTTTTTCCTCCACTTTAAAAAAACCTTATTTTAAACAAGATTACAAATACATTCAGCACAGTAGATAATAAAACACAAAGGTGTTAATAACAATTACTTAAAAAAGTTTTTTGATATGTCAACAATATTTGTTCTTTAGGAATCATTATAATTGAACATTTTTTGTCTCAAAGACGAGAAATTCACCAAAATTGTTTTAAAAACTTAATAAAGGGAATACGCAAGATCTGTCATGTTCTCATAACATTAATGTTGCAACAAAGCACCTTTCCCTGAAAATTTAAAAATAAGTTTTGAAATAGAAATTAAGTGAAGAAACACACAATAGCCAAACATCCACTTCATTTTTATTCTTTAATACCATGAAAAATTAAATATTTTAGTGAAATATATATATATATGCAACATTGAGATTTTAAGGGATAACATGTTACAACATTTCTTAAAAATTTACATAGGGATGCCTGCACTACAGGGTCATATTATACTCAAGGATGTATTTTATTCCGTTTTTAACTTCAGAAATATGGGGTCATATTATACATAAGACAATATGAGAGGTGCACATTATAATATATTTGTTTAATTTGCAAATATTGACAAGCCAAATTTCAGGCTGGCTTGAAACATTTCAATTTAAAGACACATGAGTTTTATGCTTCACTTACTTTCTTAATAGCATTCATTACAAATTATTTCAATTTTTAAGATAATTATATACATTTCCTTTTAATTGAGCCTACCTCCACTTTGTCACTTTACTATTTACTTTGTCATATTACTGCACACCACTGCAAATGACCTAATCTGGGGAAAAAATAGAAATTGATTGCACCCTGTCACTCCAGTGGGTCTAAAACTGACCGTATGGTGAAAGGAAACTAAAGCGGTGGTTTCAATTAATTTGCTCAAGGGTGTAGTTACCAAAATTACACAAAAATATCTTGAAATACTAGAGAGTAAATTTATTAAATAAAATTGCCAGGAGTTTTGTTAGACTCTCACTCAACTATTCCCCACACATAATAATCAAGGGGGTTGCAGATGTAAAGGGTGATATGACTGAATTCTCCTGCTTGTTTGGAATGGTGCAGAGTCCTATTGCCAGAAAATAGGGTTTTCCAGCAGCCTCTCTCTTGACCCAAGGCAGCACTATCTCCTCAAGGCATTTAATGTAGGCTTCCATGTTGAATCTGAGGCCGCCACCAACAAATTTGGAAGTTCTTATCAAAATGATCAAAGTAAGTTTTCCAAGATGCTGTACCTTCATAATCTCTGTTAGACTCCTCCAACACTTTCCTAATCCTCTGCACTGTCCTCAGATTGGCACCCCAAAACTCTGAAATGTTCATATTGGAGCTTCTGGCACAAATGCCAAATAGTACATACAGTATGCTGTTTCCAAATTTCTGGCAGAGTTGTAACATGTTAGTCTTTTCCTCACAGATAGTGCCCAACTGACCATACTATACTCTGCAGTTGACAAAATCAAAAACAAGCA
Organism: Acanthosepion pharaonis; assembly: GCA_903632075.3. NCBI lineage: Eukaryota > Metazoa > Mollusca > Cephalopoda > Sepiida > Sepiidae > Acanthosepion > Acanthosepion pharaonis. The sequence continues at coordinate 472,053 of CAHIKZ030001074.1, forward strand.
ATGCACATGTGTGAAATTAAAAATATAAAATGGTGACAAATTACCCATCGCATCTTCTGTGTGTGTGTGTGTGTATGTATGTATATATATATATATATATATATATATATAGATATAGATAGATATATATAGATAGATAGAGAGAGAGAGCGATAGATATAATTTGTTTGAGCAATATCAGTATGTTCATATTTAATTATCTGTTTCATTTCTTGTTTAAATAACCAATTTCAGTGAAAGATTTAAAACCAACTTAAAACTTTGAAATAAGAAAGGTCATTTTGGTAATACCTGTGAACTCTGGGAAAAGGAATTTGGTTTTCATTCTACCAATTTCAAATTTTCTTTAACCATTTCTACATTTTGCAAGCGAATAATGTTTATTTTATATATATTGTTTTTAATAAAAAAAAAAAATTATGCAATGATTGAAAATATAAGATTTAATTTTGATTATTTACAGAGGGACAGGCATAACTTTCTTTTGCCAAGTCGATCCTTCATTGTTTAATTTGTAAATATCAGTTTTAGAGATAAAATTAACTCTATGCAAAGCTGTGGATGTGCAGGTCGTGTAATGAATGAGAAATTGGAGAGCTGTGTTCGAATTCCAATCATTTTCGTTACATTCACTTATGTGAAAATACCTTTGGAAAATGTCTGATTAATTGTTTTTTATTACAGGTTATTTAAAGCCAGTAAATATTTTTAGAATGTAACAATTTTTTTTTAAAATAATAACGATTTTCCTCATACACGTCCTACTAATTATTCCATAGCTGGGGAGAGAAGCAGTGGATTCATACCTTTTCCAAGAATATTTGTGCAATAAGTGAATATAACAAACCCAACTGGAAATGAAACTCAGCTCTCCAATTTCCAATTCCAAGCCGTTATCCATTACACCACCCGTACATCCAAGCTTACAGCACCTGGTGTTCCCATGCGCTCACCCATCTAGGTATTGTCCAGGTTCGACGTTGCTTAACTTCTATTTCTCATTCCGAGCCGTTATCCATTACACCACCCGTACATCCAAGCTTACAGCATCTGGTGTTCCCATGCGCTCACCCATCTAGGTATTGTCCAGGTTCGACGTTGCTTAACTTCTATTTCTCATTCCGAGCCGTTATCCATTACACCACCCGTACATCCAAGCTTACAGCACCTGGTGTTCCCAAGCAGTCACCTATATATGTACTGTCAAGACTTGATGTTACTTTACTTTGGTGATTGTAAGATATTACTGTAAGCTTTAGAAAAGATAAGGATCCATCTCTTCTCCTAGTTATGGGTTAAATAGTAGAATTTGTATCTGGAAAGAATATTCTCAAAAAATGTTAATGCAACATTCACTCACAAGAAAAGAATTATTCTTACAATCCAAAAATGTTTTTACTTTAAATAACACACAAAAGGTTGATAAAACATAAAAAACAAATCGGACAAACCATCAATTATACATGCAAGAATGAGGACTTTGTTTGGTAACATTCAATATCAAATATTTGTTCTGCTGCTTTTAATGGTACCTTATTCTTGCAACTATCTCTTGTATAATGAATATCAATGTTAAATTTATTTTTCTGATTTGTATTTTTCTAGCTTGCCTTCATTCTCTGGTTTAAGCAACATGAACAGTTGTATGCTTCCTGCCTGTTTTGTGCTCACTCTACCCACACCACTCTCTGTACTTACCTCATTGCTCAAGAAGATTGAGTCCATCACAAGTAAGTATTGGGGCAGTTGAATACAACCGGAACACTTTTACTGCATCTTCTCCAACAAGAGAATAAAGAATCAAAGTTTTTATGATCAAACTTCCAACATCATTAACCTGAATAATAGCGTATTTGAACTTCATAGTTGTGTTGTCATATCCTTCTATGGCAACAGAAAACAAGTATCATTGAAATTAACAATAAGGATACTACAATTGTGAGGCCTTGAAAAAGAATGCAGGGAAAAGGGAAGTAATATTGATGAATGCAGAGTGCTAAAGGTTAAGTCTTCAACAAGCTTGATACTAATTTTTTTCTAAATATATAAATGTTTAATTTAATTTTAACTAGCAGTTATTGTGGATAAATAATTGAGTCAATGAAATAAATCTCCCTTTCAGTTATTGCTTATGTTTGTCATAAACAACTGAATGTGATGTTAATCATTCAGTTGCATCCAGACATTCATCCTTTATTACACTAAAATAGGTATTAGAAGTTTTTTTGATTTCTTTTGTTAAATTTCAGTTTAAGAAAATGTCATAAGCATTAGATTTAATTCAGATCTTGTGTTTATGAACAAATAAATGACTTTAAAACATCTCTACCCAAATAATGACAAACAGAAAATTTCCTCCCTCTCTCACACAAACATGCACAAACCTTCAGAAAGTCAAGTGAGTAACCAAGTTATTAATTTAAAACTGTACATACACATATTAGCATGTTATCATTTAGGTACATTGCCAAGTGGTTAGACCATACGCTTTGTTGACCATGAGATCCAAGTTCAAATCTCACCATGATCAATTTGTCAGAAAGATAACTGCTTGATGTTGTTGGTGTGTGTTAGGTGATCCTAGCATGTGGTACCGTTGGAAAGTGCCTGAAAACCATACCACAAGTTTCAAGCCTTGTAAGTGAAATTGAATAGATGGAACTCTTTGGAAACCATCGATAATTGCGCTAGCACAAATTCGCAAGTCATCATGACTGAGGGTTTTAGCATGCTGACCTTGTTCAGACTGTTGATCATGCTAGATAATGCACTCTGTCCCAGAAACTGTAACTAAGGTCCACTCAGCATAGTTGCAGTATAAACCATAGGTGGGCTCTGTGGGTGTTGAATAAACACAAATTTGCCTGAGTAGGCGTCTGCAACAGGGATTAGCAAAAATATAATTCAGTTTATTATAAACAAATTACTTGTGGGCTGAGATGATACAATCCACTATTTATTTTGATAGAAGACTGATTCCTTTTCTTTTTCTAATTAGGAAACAATAATAAAATCTAATTCTTTATATGGAAATTATTCTTACATTGATTCTCCTAAAAGACCTACCTAACTGACAAATCCTCAATTTTTAGTGCAGAAGCTTTGGCAATGGATTTAGCTTTGGATATTATCACAGATTGTGAGTCAGATTCATTATATTCTTGAACTCCCTATCTCTACTTACATCATTGATGTATAAAAATCTGACCAATCCTTTGAAAACCAAAATTTTAAACAAAATCAATAGACTTCGTAATCAAAAACACATCATTTTCTGCTGGATCTCTAACCATATAGGCAGCTAAGGAAATGGAAAGGCAGATATGACAGCTAAAGAATCACTAAAACAAAAGTCCTACAAGCAGATTTCAAAACAGCTATTGATACATATATCTTAAATAAGTGGCTAATGTTATGGAATACTCACTCAAATAATAAATTGTAGAAAAATCAAATCTCTACTTGGAATAAGACACCATAATGCCAGTTTTTCCTGAAGAGAAGAACTAGTTTTAGCAAGAATAAGAATTGGTCATAACAACATCATACATTCATTCTTTCTAAAAATACCTTTATAAGGTGAATAGCCTTAAGGAACTTTCAAAAGCATAAATGCAAAAACCATTTTGACCTACTTGAGAAAAACTAAATTATACACTAAAATTTAATCCAGACAACTTCACCTATACACAAACTATACAGCCATTTTTCAACTATACTTAGGTACCTCCACGAAATCGCTAAAAAAAAGAGCATAGCTTGATGAAAAAGATGCCAAACTTGCCGAAAACTAAATTTTATTGTCTAAATGCTTATGTTATTATTAAGAGGAAAGACCAAAGTTTTTTTTTAATTATTTTTAAAAAATTTTCCTTCTTTTTAGAACATTCTAAATTTTGATTAAAAAAACCTTTTTCTATTTGTATCAGCGGAACTAGTAAATAACATAGACAATTTTTAGCGTTTTTTTTTGGTATGACACACATTAATTTGAAAAATCGTGCAAAAATAGAAATAATTATCGGATGTTAATGAAACTTTCAGAAACTATTCACAGATGATCGAAATTATTATAAATGTGTTTTTTTTTATGAAAGTCATGGTAGAAATATTTTTTTAAATATTTATTACCCCCCCTAACTAATTTTATGAAAACGCTAGAAATTCGATCGCATCGGTTTTAGTGATTACAATAATTAAAAGCACAGGGCTTTGATAAATGCAAATCATGTTTTTTGTTTGTTTGTTTTTAATTGGATACGCAGTACCTGAAAATCAGCTCTGAATTGTAACATACAAAACTCAATAAAACAAATATATTATTTAATTTCAAATGCTTTTATTTGCTTTTAGTTGTTTTTATGAATATGGACAATATTTTCTGAAAGCAAAAGAATTTTTTAGATGAAAAATGAATTTTAATACAATTATTTGTTATTTCATTAATTATAATAGATTTTACATTTAAGTTGTTAAAATATTATAAAATTAGTTAAAAGCATCGGCTTTCATAAGTGTCCTATAAGATAGATCTTTTTTTTAGCGTTGTAAATTGTATCATTTTGACTAATCAGAAGATACCCAGTAATTAAGAAATGTAATTTTGTGCTTATAATCAAGCTGTAATTATAAAATACGGAAGACCAACCAGAATATAATTAAGTTGCGTTATTTGAGTTAAGCATTGTTCTCCGCTGTTAAGGCCTTTACTTTTGCGAAACACGTGTGGAGAAGTTAATTTGATTTTTCAATTTCAACTGAGAAGGGTACCTACAAGTATCAGTATCATCTTATGAAATTTATATGATCTTATTTTTATATTAATCTCAGTTATGAGATTTTTCCATAAATGAAATATCAAAATTAATAATAAAATGAATGCAAATACAAATAACAGTAGAATGTAATAAATGTACATAAAATTATAGTATTTTATGTACAATTCTGATAAAATTTCATAAGAAAGGTACCTATAAATTAATTAGATACCTTTCTTAAGAAATATGAAATTTAATGTCACTCTTAACAGTTTTATTTTAATTTCTTTACAATATATTTCCCATAAAGCATCATAAACGTAAAGGTGAAAGCTAAGTACAAAAAAAAAAAAAATATTTAGACCACTGAAAGTTTTCGTTAAAAATAACGGGGTAAATAATTTGTTCACGTAAATGTAAATTATTTCACTTTTCTCCTTCCGTAGAACAAATTAGCCTCATGGAATTCATAAATATATCATTCATCACATGTCAAGAGACGCGAAAGTTTATGACCTGCTTTTGTTTTATTTTCAAATTACATCTTTTTTGGCACAAAAAGCTAAGTTAAGTTTGGTTCAAAATATTTTAAATAAACATTATAATTTCTGATTTTCTTAAAATAAGTTTTGAAAAAATGATAATTGATATTTAAAAAATTTCAAAGTCAGATTTCCATTTTTTTTAAAATGGAAAAAAAATGGTCAATTTTGCTGACTCAAAAAAAAACTAGATTTTTAACGAAAATTTTGGACGTGCTAGAACGATTAAAAATGGAAAAAAATACCCCCAAAATACTTTGACCTTTCCTCTTAATAATAACAAACATTTAGACGATAAAATTTTGTTTTCGTCAAGTTTGGCGTCTTTTTCATCATGCTATGCTCTTTTTTTAGCGATCTCGTGGAGGTACCTAACTATACTTCATGGATAATAAAACCTAAAATTTCCCAAAATATCAAATAAATATCCAATTTTCTGCATTAAATGATCCACAAGGTTTTGATATGCTGGCAAACCAAACCTAAAAGACCACAACACAATTGAAATCAAGGCTTTCTAATTTCCCTTATAGCTTCATATATATTTCACAAAAATCATATACGAAGCAGGCAATTTCCTCGTCTTTAGTCTACTTTTATTTAAGAAGATGCAAGAAGATCCTTGCTCTTAAAATTGTTCTCTGTTGTAAAGCTTAGGATCTGTAGTATAGTGTTCAAATCCTGCTAGACAGTTGATTACTCCTTTTGTCAGTTCCATTTGTGTGAAAATGAACAAAAAATATGTCATCTCACTGCAAAATTAAACATTTCCAACATTTCTAAGTTGTTAGTAAGAATGCTGAAAACAAATACCAAAATGAGGCTTGGAGCCTTGGAATTTTTTTTAAAAAATAGTTTCATTTTCAGTTAAAGGGATAGATCAATGTAATGTCAGTTATAAAAATCTAGGGTCCCTCTAATTTTTTTCAACTTAAAAATATTATCAGCTGAAATTATTTATTTATATATATTTTCTAATTTGTCTTTTTTTTCCTCATTCATTGATTGCCTTTCTTTTCTTTTTTTCTCTCTCATTACAGATATTGATGTTCCCAAATTATGTGAGGGTAAAAAGTTGTTGGCTTTATTAGTGGAAACTGTCTCCAAAGGACAATTGGTTAATAAGAAAGAATTATATGTAGTAAGTTCTTTTGATGGTTTCCGTGTTGCTCGATGAAATTTCTTGTCAGAATGCCAGCAAGTATATTTCATTATTTACATGCAGACAATTTCAGTTAGTTTTTATATACTATATGAATGTTTCAAATTGACAGATTAAACAATCTATTTAAAATGAATTGTAGCTACCAAACTGAGCCCCTATTGGAAAATGAAAAAAGAAATTTATATATGTAATATATATCTTCATCTGGATTGCATAAAATGACCCAGAGGTTGACTCAACATTAAACAAAATCTAACCAAACCAAACCTGTAAATGGTTTGGAAGCAAGGAAATTAATAACAGCATTTATAAACTATTTCATCGGAAACTTTGGGATAAGATATATTTTCTTAAGAAATTTCATCTCATTTACATTAAAGAACATTTTCGTACCTAAGTTCTGATTCCATTAGTAATCACAGACTCTTTAAATGAGTTTCAAAGCAATTAACCTGGTACTGACAGTCCATTCTTCCAAACTCTTTACAATTTTATGAAGAGAGTATTCCTTGTTGTCATCTGTCATTACTGAAGAGCATTACTTTTTTCATTTTGATTGGTCCATAAATCTAAGAAATGTATTTCTTTTCAAACTAGAGCAACTTATCCAGATTTTGTCAGTTCAATTTAGAAGCTTTTCTTATTGACTCTAAAATAATTATTAGATTAGAATTTAAATTTTGTTTCAAGTTACTATGACAATGTTTTATAAAACAATGTTTTATCAATATTTTAAAAAATATACTATTAAGTAGAAGGATGCATCTGTGAGTTAGAAGAAACCAAATACCTCTTCCAAAAAGGCTGAAAATAAGAATGGTAACCTAAAAACATTGATAATAAATCAAAGTATAATCTTAAAAAATTTCTTTTCTTTGACTTTTCTTGTTCATTAGTTCTTTGTCTTTTTTTTCAACATCCGTTTTATTTATATCTGTTTGTTTAACTCTCTCCTTATTTCTGTCAACTCAACTAATTTGCTCCTGCCTTAAACAGTTTGTGATGTTTTTTTTATTTGCAGACATTACCAGACCAACAGCATGTCTACTTTCTTGGCGGCCACCATGGTTGGATGGAGGAGGAGGGTGTTCTCATCACAAAGATACCCTTTACACACCCTACTAACCTTCCTAAGATCCTTGTGTACCTACGCCAACAAATGCTTTTTAATACAGTGTTCAGCAGTTGCATCAGACCAAATGCTAAACAAGGTAACTTTGTTAAGGATTTTGGGAGTCATTTTTATTTAGCCTAGCATAGGTTTTTGCAACTCTTTACAAAGTTGAAGAAATGTTAAAAAATATTAAAACATATACGTTTTTATATTTTAATATTTTATCTATATCACTAAAATATTTGACCAGTCTGTTCCTGTAAAAAAGAAAAAAAAAAGAAGTGAAATCTAATTTTTTTATTTTTCAAGTATTGTTTTCTTATAATTTTTGCTTAAAATTTTTAAACTATAAAAACTTAGATCACATAGCAGTTAGTTAGCTATACTATATTTAAATTTAAATCATTCCCTCTAATTTCTATATTTTTTACGTATCATGTTCATCCAGAACATAGTCTATTATGTCTCACTACAGATTCCTCTTTTTTATCTGTGAATTATCATGACTTCTTGTAAAGTTTGTGGAGCAGTTTTCCATTGCCTTTACTATAGTTTTGAATTTGGAGTTGTTCTTTTAAAAGCTAAGGAGAGCATAAATAGATTCACACTTTTCCCCAAAGGCATTACTGTGAAAGTGAATGCAATAGTCTAGGCTGAAGTTTCAATTTTTAAACTGATAACTATTAATGCTACTAGTACCATCCATGTTCTCTACCAAAACCAAAATAATGGTACTTGACTTTAAGATTCTCATAGCCTTTCTTATTAATTCTATTTACAGCTAATCTTGATTTCCCTTGTAATTTCTTTTTGAATTATTAACTTTGAGTTTTTAAATGATTTCTTATCCATTTAATACCACGACTGACTGACTTGTTTGTCTTTCTTTTTTTTCTAGATCCAACAAATGCACTTGTGTTTGAGATGTCTGCCTTGTCTTTGCACCAAGTCAATGTATCATTTGAACATCCATTACAAGACTCTATGGTTACAGGTGATTTAAAAAATCTCTCTTAATATTGAATTACTGTTATCATTTTTTTTTTTTTGCTCCGCAAAGAACAGCTTTTAATAATACACTCACAATGGAATTCTGGGTAATGATTATTTCTGTTTAGATTCTGGCTTACCTCCCTTGAACGCATTTTCTCAGCCTGCCAGGGTCTTTCAAATATTTATTATGCAAGGAGAGGGAGATAATTTTGGCTCAAGAGACACCGCTTTTGGGATGTGATGTGGTTGACATATAAATAAACGATCAGAATTTATCTCCAGATGTAGACATGGAAACAAATTTTTACTACGTTTTCATATATACATATATATATATATATAAGCAAATATATGGATATAGATCCGACAGTATGAAGAAAAAATATACGGAAAAAAAAAATAATTGCATATGCTGTTTTATGGATTTTTGTTTGTTTTTTTCCATATATTTTTTTTTTATATATATATATATATATATATATATAATTTTATAATTGATACAAATATAAAATTTATCACTTAGCTGATTGGTGTTACCTTCAGCATCTCAACTCTAACCTTTCATAGATGGACCCTCCAACATTCACTCTGTCCATTCCTCAGGGGATATCGACAACATTTTGGGGAAAAAAGTATGACAAATTGAAAAAAGTACCTTCTTTACTCCCTGAAATTGTTCTTGACATACAAAAAAATTATATATCGTTATCCAATACATATATATATATATATATATATATATATATATATATATATATTTTTTTTTTTACTACCTAGAGTTGAGGAAGAAAAAAATATGTATTTGTTATTATAAATTATTGCTCTGTTATTATACATGGAGCACTATTTTATTAGCAGCAATGCTCAATTTATGATATTTTATATTTACACACATATATATATATATATATATATATATATATATATATATATATATATATATATATATATATATAAATGCAAATAGGGATACAATAAGACTACTCAATGTAAAATATAAAAAATATATCCCATCAACATTTAAGTGACCACATGAAACTAAGCTGCAGAAAGCAGTAACATATTAATATTGTTTTACTTATATATATATATATATATACAGATATATATATGTGTGCGTGTGTGTGTTGTTCTGGAATTAGCTTAACCTTATTACCAGGTGGCACAGCTGTTTGAGGTTTCCTACAGACCCACTGAACTTAAATAAAGTCAATTCAGGTTTCCTATGGTAAAAATTTTCTTTCCCAAGTGAAAATCATCACAAAAATAGCAAAAGTCATTTTGTCACAGCTTATTTTCTCTCAAAATATGGGTTTTCATACTTTTTAGGGGTAAAATATTGAAAAATGACTGTTTTATCATCACCTAAACGAATATCAAGGAAACTTTTGATCTGAACCCCATGAAACTAGGTATTTTCTGAAAGCAAAAGATATATTCTTTCATTTAAAAGTAAAATTAGCTGGTGTAAATGACTCAAAAAAATTTTTCAGTGGGTAAAATGTGAAAAAAATAGTGAAAATTTTGCATTTTTTTCTTGTTCTAAACAAATATTTCCCTATTAATGGGAAATTAATTTTTTTTTTTTTTTTTTTTTGAAAATCAGAAAGCCTAGATCATAATCAAACTATTTCAGGCATAAAATTGAGAGTTTTGAAGGAAATCAACATTCCTAGGTGAACAAAATGCAATAGAATCCATTGTTAATTTTCAATTTATGACCGCCAAGGGTTAAAAAAAAATTGACACCCAGCCACGGAAATCTTTAGTAAAAGGCAAGAGATTTATCTGCAATTCCTAACCACCAGAAACCAAAAGTTTTTTTTTTTTTTCCTAAAAATAGTGATAAGGGAAAATAAACCTAATTGACTTTGACGTCTAGGTCAAAGGCCAGCCAGCCAGCCAGCCAGCCAGCCAGCCAGCAAGCAATAAACGGACGGCAAACCTTAGAACAAGTTGTAATAAAACCCACCACTCCCAGATAAAAGCAAAGGGTGAATAAAAAAGGGTTCACAATTACTAGGGCTTCATATAACCTATGTTTGAACAATGGCTTGATAAGTTTTGTTTTGTTTTTAACACCCCGTGACCCGGGTGATGACAACAACACTTAGCAGACAACATTGTTTTTTTTTCGCCGCATATCTTTTGTATTTCCCATCGCCGGTCCATTTAGCCTTTCTTTTTATTCAATGATGTTCATGCCAAATGAAAGAGAAAGGAATGAATTTTGAATGATGTTATTTTGAAGCGAAAATGAATATTTTTTCATTAAAAAAAGGGGATTTTTCTCAGAAAATTGTGCATAATTTCTTAATGCTAACCGCCGAGTGACATTTTCCACAGCCAAATCGAAGATTAATTACCAGTGAATAATTCCATGTGCAAAAAATAGCCGTCTGGATCCTATAAGGTCGCCCTAAAAGGTCCAGAAGTTTACTAATTGATCGAAAACCTGTTGCGCATAATTGTATTTTTTTCACGGTCAGTTTCCATTATTTCATCTTGATATTATCATTTTCGGACAGCCAAGTCATCAAGGATTCAGGAAAACACTTTGACATAGGTTTTCTTTAAGAACTTTACATTCTATGAGGTGTTTAAAATGTTACTGACGAATGAGATTTTTTGCCGCATATTTCGTTTACGCGCCATGTTGGATTTTCCTATATGACAAAAACAAGGGTTTTAAACAGCTGTGGTGGTCATTCACAGGATTTAGAAATTAACATAGTGTCATAGAAAATTTTCATTTCTCTGCTGTTGCATAAATTATAATTGTTTGTGATGCCACTTAAACCACATAAATTGTTTTTACTATCACAAGTGTTCCCAGTTTTGTAAGGAGAAATGGTTAATAACTAATTGATTAGTTTTGTAAGCTTTTGTGGAATTCTTTGAATCAGTATTTTTCTAAAAGAAAAACAAAAGAAATCTGTATCACATGAGAATTCCTTATTTGAATTTCAATTTTAATTCTTTGGAATACAATTCAACATTTATTATAGTAATTGCCTTCATCAAGGTATCCCTTATTCGTCTGATCTGTTGATTATAATGTTATTTTATTCCTTCAATATCATTTATTGTTTGTTCCTGCTGAGCCAGTATTTCACTACCTGGTTTAGAGATTGAACTACCCAAAATGTCTAACCCCTATATACACTAATTTGTTCTTTAAGAATGTAAATATCTAAAAAGCTAAGCTGGCTTGTAAAAAAAGAAATATTGTTTGTTATTTTCAGCTGAGTTTGATATGAGTGACATCACCAACTTGAAATGCCGAGTGTGCACAGCAGTGGATGGGCAATCATTCTGTTCTGATGAATATGCATCAAAAGTGTTCAACAAGTACGTATAAAAAAGCAACAAAATTGCATTGATTTATTTTACTACTAATAATATTTGTAATAAGATTCTGATTGCTTTACTTAGACATTTTGTCCAGGGTATGACAATAAATTACATTCTGCAGCAAGGCCTCCAATTGGGAAGTTTTGAGGAGCATGAAACCACCTCTTAATTGTTGTTGTTCCCAGGTCCACCTGGGGTGGTAGCACCTGTTAGGGTCCCAGCTAGGGGCAAATAGTTAAACCCAAACTGGGATCAACACACTATAAAAGTATAAAAATACCACCAATACATTTTTGTAAAAGAAATTACTAATGCTCCCAAGAAAATTAAATTTTGGCATTGAATGACCCATAAGGAGTTGATATGCTGCTAAACAAACAAATAAAATAAATACTTAATCATAATTTTGTAGACTTTATGATAATATTTTGCAATGCATTATACAATTAATTTACAATGAATCTGACAGAAAAAAAGAGAAACATTTATTTTCTCTCCTCTCCTAAAATTCTTTAGCATTGTTTCCTTTTACTTAATGCTGTTGCTATTTTTTAATAAGGTTTTTAATAATATTTATCAGATCACCTTTTAACTGAGATCGTAAATATATTCTATCATGTGCCCTCATGGCTATGATTATAATTTAATGAAATCTTACTCTGTAGTTTGACTATAAGTCATAATCTGTAATATTATGGTAGGAGAACTTCAATTATACTAGTTATTTTTATTCAACTTACTGCTTTTGCTATTGTTAAATTTGTTCAGAGCTCATTTTTGTTTTTTTAATTATTGAATTTAGATATTTTTTTATTCACTTCATTGTCTTTTATAGATGACTTTTGCTTTGATAATTTTGGTACTATGCAAGCAAGTCATTTATATTGAAATCAGGAATAAGGTTGCACCAATTGGCTGATATTCAGTAACTGGTCACATTAGCTATTGTCTCTCTCTCTCTCTCTCTTTCCTTCATTTATTACAGCACAGAAATTTCTTCCATGGCTTATGAATTCTGTTATCAATGATATTCTTATAGATTTTTATTATATTTATGGCAAATCTTTATAAAAAAAAACAAAATTAGTGCCATTTCTATGACCTTTGTTTTTGGCCCATTACAATCATATCCTTTCACTCTCAATACCTTATATGTCTCCTCATGAGTCAGGACTAGAATTATATATTTTATATATGGTTTGATCTCTGAGAAAATAGGTAATTGCCATATGCTGGAAATAAATGACTATATTTTTTTTTCTTATGGGCACCACAATTTTGGTTTCAACCAGATACTCTGCAATACAGTCTAACCTAAAAAAATACCCTAAAATATGCCATAAAATAATTATCGTATCTTATGTTATCATATGATAATCCTGGTTTGGAAAGTGCTAGCTTATAACAGAAGCACCAAGGCCTGCCATTTCATGGTTTCTTGAAAACATTGTGGATTTTGTATATGTATGTGTGCGTATATATATATATATATATATATATATATATATATATATATATATAGCTCATCACTGTGCGTAGATATCCAATTGTTTCAAGCCGGGATCAAAACTCACCCGATTTGATATTAGCCAGAGACTGTTACTCTTAGGCTATCAGTTTACGGCAGAGAAAGGGAATTTTTAACATTATATACGTGCTATATAAATCCCATGTCATCTGCCATAGTGCTCAATTCTTACGAAGAGTAATGCATTAAAGTAGTAGCCGTCATTAAAAATTCCCTTTTCTCCATAGTGCTCAATCGGTGAATATATATATATACACACACAGACACACACACATTGAGAGCAGGCAACGTAAGTTTCATAAAGATGTATATCTATAGCAGCAGCAGTATTAACTAATGTTGTCATGCTATTGTTATTACTTGTTACTTTATTATATGGAATAAAAAATTTGTAAAATAAATGTGAGAATTGTGTGACAACCTGCATTTTTGTCTCAAATCCTACCTGTTTATAACAATCTTAGTATGTCTTGTAGAAACATCATTTACTATCTCCTAATGTTCCATCCTTCATTACTTTGATTATATTAATGTAATATTCTTCTTTTTTTTTCTTTGACAGTTGCATGTCGATTCCAGTATCATTGCGTGCCATCATGAATAAAGTGCTTGGACAATTGAAGAAAACAAGTCCTGGACTATCCGAGTCTCATACTGCTTACTCAATGGATCGTTACTCTGGGCATATGAGCAGCCTTTTATCAGGCCCAGACCATTGCTTTTCATCTCGTAGTCTCAGCCAACTCAACTACCCCCACCGCAGTGGGTCAGAAAACTACAAGAATAGTCCACCTTATCTTGACCCGGCCAATGCTCCTCCTGAGCTGTTAGATAGCATCCGAGCAGAGAAGGTAGCCCGAAACCCCCTTCTTGCCACGCTTTTGGATCAAGACACAGCAGCTGCTGCAGAGATCCATAACAGCCCCATGTTGTCCAAATTGCTGGATGACCACACAACTGCCACAACATGCATGGTCAATTTGACCAAACCAAAGAAAAACAAAAAACGGAAGGGTACCACTGAAATGACTGGCCGAAGTCCAAAACAGAAACACGTGGAAGACACTTCAGACTTAGCTGAAGAGACTGACAAACACTTGATCGAGATTGATTCTAGCAGCCCGTCATTGTCGAGTGCAATCAGTACTCCACCAGAGAATTCTTCAGCTGCAGCTGTCACCATTGATCTAACAGAAAACTATCCAATGACCCGTGACTCTTCAAAGAAATCTTCCAGCTCAAGCTTGAACAATGTTGTCATTAAATTGGAGCCATCCTCTTTGAGTTCCAAAGGGATGAATATAAGCATGCTAGAAGACATAAAGCCTGACATCAACATCAAGAAAGAGTCTGAGGGTAGTAGTAGTAGTAGTAGCAGCAACACTGCTCTCAGCATGAATGAACCCCTTTCAAAAAACGGGGTTCCCTCCCTTGATGACCTGCTTAACGATTCTGGTCAACCAATCAACCCTGATGATTTCACCAACAAGACACAAAAATTGTCAGAGGATTTTTTAGAGAATGGAACTCTGTCCAGGAGTAACTCTGAGTTGCAGGTAGCCTCATTCACCGGAGAGACATTGGATTTTAGCAATGAACTTCTGAACCCTGACAGTGTCTATTCAGGCAATGATGATATGGAAATTTTCCTTGATAATTGTGATAAAATAGCATTTGGGCCAGCAATCAACAACTGGCCATCATCATGTAACTCCTCCAGCCTGGACAAGAGTGGACCAGGAAATTCACGTCCCATTCCTATCCTGGAAAAACTCAGTGAGGACGTCAAGGAGGAGCGAAATATTGTTAAGCCATCAAGTGAATCTAACAGGCACAAAAGCATGCTGGAAGGTGAGACAAAAATTTTGGCTGTGAAGGAAGAGGGAAAAGGGGAGGGCAGTAGTGGTGGAAGTAAGGTAATGAAAATTCGCCTGTATACGAACGAGTCAAAAAAGACAGATAACTGGAATTTTGAGATTCCCAATCCCAAAAGTCGTGTTGATTCAAAGCCATCTCCGAATGACAGTTTTGGGACAACCATCAAAATAAGTTCCCCTCATCAAAAGCATTCGGTGAACTCTCGTAGCAAGGATTACCACAGCAGCGAGGGAAAGAGTGAAAAGTCTAAAAAGAAAGAGTCAAAGCATGGCAGCTCAAACAGCGAGATTTCTGGCAAGCGTCGAAAAGAAAAAGAAGAGAGTAAGAAAGAACGGAAAAAACGGAAACAAGAGAAGAACGATGACTATTCAGGAATGGTACAGGGTGCTGTGTACAGATCCACACAGGTCGAATCTTCGTCCGATTCGAAACCCATGCCTAAACTGAAGATTACAAAAAGTTTTCTGAAATTAGATAAGAAGGTATCAAACATATCGGAATCCTCAAAACGGACAAGCGAGAAGGGCTCCAGTTCGAAATATGAATTGTCCGCCTCATCTGAAAAGAATACGAAGTATGACCAGGTGGAAAAATTTAGCAGCAGTTATCTGAGCAGTAGCCACTGCAGCGGTACCACCAACAGCAAGGAGATCTCCGAGAGGGGACAGAAAAGCCATCGAGCACCTCGCTCACTGTCTTCATCCTCTCACACTTCACAAAATATTACGGTGAATAAGGAAGACTCGAAGCTAATCACGAAAACACCAACGGTCAAGTTAAAACCACTAGTAATGCCAGTTACTTCTGGATCGTCAGTCAATGTCAGCTCTGTCCGAACGCCATCAGTTTATTCGAGTGCTACTCATTCAGGTAACAAGACAACCACAACAACAGTTGCCACAAGTACCATCTTGTCAACATCATCGGCATCCTCGTCCTCATCTCCTTCAACATCTCCGGTCACTCCAATTGCAACAACTGTCTCTTCCCTGACAACGAAAATTACAGTCACACCTATCATCAGTGCAAGTGTATCAGGTAGCAACACTACAGCCAGCAGCAGCCCCAGTACGACGAGCAGCAGTGGGACCAGCACTTCCACTCTCAGTGCAACGGTCAGCAGTAGTACAACTGCTAGCAATAATAGCAGTAATAATAACAGTACCTCAGGCAACAGCAGAAATGGGAGTAGTAACAGTTGCAGTACTACTGGAAGCAGCAGCAGCAGCATAAGCAGCAGCAGCAGCAAAAACCATAATAATAATAATAATGCTACAACCTCAAGTAGCAACAATAACAGTAATAACTCTTGCAGTAAAGATAACAACAATAACAGTAATAATGCAACAAGCAACACCCCCACTAACACTGCCAGCAGTAGTAGTAGTACTAGTAGCAAGAATGGTGGCAGCAGTAGTACAACCATCACTACCACTGCTACCACTACTATACCCAGCAGTAGTAGTAATAGTACTACAAACAGTGGTGGGAACAGCAACAGTAGTAAAACAAAAGCGGCCATCCGTTCGCGTAAGGGTTCTTTATCAGCAGTCATTGATAAACTCACCAAAACAAGCACAACAAATGTACATGTCAGCAGTGCCATTGATGGTATGATTACTGCGAAATCAATGTCCAAGGACACGTCCACACTTGGTGAGGAAGAAGACGAGGAGGAGGAAGATGATGATGATGAGGAGGAGGCATCGTTGTCTAAGCCGCTTTTGTCTTACAAAGGTAGCAGCCTATCCATGGTGACATCCGCTTTGTCAACCTTGACTGAAACAAGTAGCAGCATTGGTGCCAATGGAGGAACCATTTCTGGTGGCAATGGTGACGGTAACAATAGTTCCAGCAACAAAATGGCAAACAGAGAGCCTCCACTTTTGTTGGCCGAGGGCCGTCAGGATTCTGCTGAGAAAAAAGAGCATAGGAGTAGCTCAAAACGTGAGAGCCACTTGTCATCGAAGCTGGAAACTTCTGAAAGTAAGAGCAGTAGTAGTGGCAGCAGTAGCAAACATAGTTCAAGCAAATCGCACAGGGAGTCTCGATCCGCAGCTATGTCTTCCACTTCAAAGGGACTGTCAAGAGAGAATGGACGCTACTCTCAAGATGTCTTGGAGCTGTCAAGCCCTGGCCGCAGTCAGTCTTCATTTCTAACAGACAGCATAAAAGTATCGCGGAAGAATGAATTTGAAGAACGGCGAATAGAGTCACCCCACGAATTAAATCCATCAGTCAAACTCAATGACAACAGTCACGACCCTCGGAATCTTCAAACTAAGCTTTCAAGTGACTGGGAATATTCTCGTGATTCCTCCAAGTCCTCAGAAAACCTGGAGGTAGAAAATAAAGGTAGGTATATATCAGAAACCAGCTCCAAATCCTGGAACAGGTTGGACTCTGTCGAGGAAGAACCTGGATGGTGCTCTGAAAAACCACTGAGCAGTGGCAATGGTGCACCCAAGCAGTCGTCCTCTGACAAGACTTGTTCCGACAATTCCAACAATAGTGCCGACCGTGAGCTCCTACACATGGTACTGAACAATTGTCGTGATCTAGACAGCAGTACTTCTGTGCGGACTGACAATTCGGGGACCAAACTCCATGGCTCTATTAGAAGAATGAAGAGCCACTCACATTCAGGTGACACCACCAAGTTTAATGGTGAAAGCGACTTCTCAAAAATGCTCTATGAGCCGCGAGTCCTCTCAAGGCAAACTGATGAGGAGGACAAAATAGAGGACCTGTCCAACTCCTCAGGTGACTTTGAAAAACAGAATGATTTCGATGAGGGTCAAGAAGGAACAGTTGTGAAACGGAAGTTGCGGACTTCTTCAGTGAACCCTGTTAGTCCTGGCAGTGATGCCAGTAGCACTGAGAATGGGTTAGTTATTGACTGTATGTCGTCACCCAAAAGTTCACAACAATCACAACAGCAGCAGCAACCACCACCACCACCACCACCACCACCACCTCAGCAGCCACGGAAACATTCTCCTGCTCCTGTCATGGTTTCATCAAAGGCAGACCTTTTCACTTCACATGATAGTAAACATAAATTTCCTAGTAGGTCCCCCACGCCATCGCCAAGGCCCAAAACATCTCCACCCCTCACACCTCCAGGTATGAGGGACATGAACACACATTCGAATTCCACCTCTGCATCCTCATGCTCCATTGACAATGAACTAATGGATGAAGCATTGATTATGACACCCCATTAGTGTCTGTTTTGAAATTCTATTTTTTTGTTTTATCTTTTATTTTTTTTTCCA
Source organism: Acanthosepion pharaonis (assembly GCA_903632075.3). Lineage (NCBI taxonomy): Eukaryota > Metazoa > Mollusca > Cephalopoda > Sepiida > Sepiidae > Acanthosepion > Acanthosepion pharaonis. The sequence goes on from CAHIKZ030001074.1 coordinate 490,662, forward strand.
CCCCCATTTTGTTTTGTTTTCTAGCTGTCCATGTACACACATGAACGAGTGAATACTGATTATACTCGTATAGTTGTATATAACACATACTCACGTGCGCATACACTGACACAGACGATTTCTCTCTCTTTCTCATCTTTTATTTTTTATGATATATATGTTGTGCACACCTGTATTTATGGTGAGTAAACATACAATTCACACTCAAGCAAGTGTGTCAAGTAGTGTACAATATATGTGTGTGTATATATATATATATATATATATATATATATATATATATATATATATTTGAAAGTATTCCTACCAGGTTTACCGTCATAATTACACATACTTCTGTCTCACAAAATGCTAACAGATATATATATATATATATATATATATATATATATATATATAAATTTGTGTGTGTATAATTTATGTGTATGCGCACGGGCGTTAAGTGTTTATATGCACATACAAACATGTGTGGGTATAGGTGTTAAGTTTGCAAATGATTTGTTCAAGAGGGCTGCTATCACCCAAAAACTCACCAAAGCCTCCAATTCTGGAAAATATAACAAACAAAAGAAAATTATTCTTTGAAAATATTTTAAACAATTCAAAACAGAAATTATAAATCCCCCCCCACACACGTACACAAATACATTCATTTAAAAAAAATAAATAAAAAAGACTGATTATTATAATAATTATTATTATTATTATTATAAAAGAAACTGGATTTTGATGATGATGATGATGACGACAATGGCGGTGGTGGTGGTGGTGGGGATATGAAATCATGGGAAGGGGTGGGGCTATAGCAGCCACAGTGTTGATGATAGTGGTTGTCACGACGATGACGACGTGCAGTAGCAGCAGCAGTGTAATTGAGGGGCAGGAGAGAGAGAGAGAGATAGAGAAAATAAAAGAAAGAAGGGTAAAAAAAATATTTTGTCTTGCCCTCTTTGTTTTTTGTTTTTTTTTATGGGGGGGGCGGTTTCTGTTTTTTGTCATTATCTATTGACTCTTAAAGATTTTTTTTTATTAAAACAAAGGACAATTTTTGCCTTGCTGTCTGCTGCTGCTGCTGTTGTTGATTATAATGATTTATTTTTCAGATTGTCTTCTCCCCCCTCCCCATGGGCTAGACATTTTCCTTCAAATTCTCTCTCTCTCTTCGTTTCATCATTCCCCCCCACTCTTTTTCTCAAACCCTTCCCTTTCTTTCTGTACCTAAAATAAGGTGTTGAGATCTCCATTTTATCATCTTCTCTGTTGAAAATAAGATACATACACAAACTCCAAATTTTAGCAATGTTCTTGATTGGAAGGCACCATCATCTGGGCTTGTCCATCTTACTCTGCAGGTTCACCAATAAACCAGGTCTGTTCGCAATTAAAAAATCCACTCTAAAATCTACGGCACACCTTCATTTCCTAATTTGCAGTAATTTTTTTTTAAACCAATCTACAAAATTCACTTAATTTTCATTGTTTTATTTCTGAGCAGTCTGTATCTTGTAGTTAAAGTAATTTTATATTTTTCTACAACATTACAAACATTAATGTAACACAGTTTAAATTGTTTTCATTTTAAGATACTGAGAAATTTTTCATTTGGTCATATATTGAAATTTCTCCATTCTCCCCCACCTCCATACTAAATTCATATTCACAAATAAGGCAGTAAAACTGATAATACACTATATATAACTTGTTAAATAGAACATGAATTACACTTTTTTAAAAATAAATTCATTAAGTTTTAGCACTGTAACTACTGGCTTCATCATTAACACCTTTGTAGGATGACATTTAACGAATTAATTTCAACAATTGATTCCTATTACTATTTTGTCAAATTCTAAGACATTGCTTAATTGACCAGTATTACTGAACCTGCTCTGTAGCCATCTAGACATTGGAGAAATCTTTCAGTTGATGTTAGTTAGCAAATAGAAAATCTTTTGGGTGTAGGGAGATCTTTCTCCTATTTTATTCTTTAAATACCAGAATCCAAATGCAAATATTCAGAGCTTAGGCAAATTTTTCAACTACTCTTCTCAGTTGATTTTATGTCTAATCATTTTGGTTACTACAATTTTTGCTCAAATTCAAACATTCAATTTTATTTAAAATCAAAATTATTATTATTATGCAAAGTAAAGGAGCAATTATTAAAGTGCCAAAAATATTATTCAGAATATAGATAAAATAATCACCATCACACAAAGGACATATTGAATGGAAGGTTAGTTTATATTCAGTAACAAATACATACGGTAAAATTAACACTTCACTGTAGAAGAAAAACCAAGATTTGTTCTGTGCAGCACTGACAATATTTTATTTCAGACATCAAATTTTGGTAGATCGATGACAGCATCTGGAAATATTGTGACATTTTCTCTCTTCATAAAGGAAGTTATATTCTTCAAAATATAAATATGTAATAAATGCTAGTAGTCTCCATGATAGTCGTATTGCAACTCGTATACATTTCTCAGATCTGTAATAGGAAAGACTATAATACTTGTAAAATCATCAAACTGAAATCATTAGGTAAAAAAAAAAGCTTATCAGTTTTCTATTTGTGCTACAAAAGCCTGATTGTTTTCTGTTGACATAATTTCTTTTAATAAGAAAACCCCAAGGTGAAAAATGCAATAGACAAAAAAGTAAAGGCAAAGGTTGATTATCCTGCAAGACCATATCTGTGGACCTGTGCATGAATTTAAAAAAATCCTGCCATTATTTTATGGGAATAATGGTGAGGAATTTTTTTTCTAAATACTTTATGATTACACTCATTACAACTTTTCTTTAGTTACTTTCCAATCAAGCAGACCTCCACCTCCACCCCCTTCAGGAAATATACACAAATTCTTTTTATATATGTAAAATAAATTTAAAATAACTTTGTGATAAAATTTCCCCAAAATATTTTTTACAATTATGATTTGGCAATCTAAGAGTCGGTTCAAATCTGTTAAAAAGCAAGAAAGAAAACAGAAGGATTTGTAAAAAACAAAAATAAAAAATTTGTTTAAAGTGATAATTGCATTAATATTGAATTTTTTTAAAATTTTTAAAAAATATTTAAAAAAAAAAGTTTCTTCTGAAATGTTTTATTAAAGAGAAATAATGAAAAAAGTTTCTGATTACAATTCATCTATTATGGAAAACAATTTCCTGCACAATTTTGTGGCACCTGATTTTTTTGATTTTTTAAAAAATTTTTTTGAATAGCAAGGTGACTTTTTCTCTTGATAGTCTTTTTGCAAGTCACCTTAGAAAATGGTACCATCAAGTTCCTCTGCAAAGATTTGTCCAGTCTTCTCTTTCTTTGTTCCTCTTTTCTTTTTTATGATTCTAACTTTGCAAACACACAAATGAGAAGGAAAGATATTGTTAGGAGTCGGTAGCCGAAAAGCTTCACTTTACTTCTTCATCTATATTTAATTATTTCAAAATTGACAAATTATTTTTTCTTCCCATCATTCAAAATCTGATTTTAATCTTTTATTTCCTATGCCCCCCTACTTGCCACTCAAGATGCAACTTAAAAAAAAAAATTAAAAAAAAAAAACTTCCACCACTGATTAAATAAAAATTTATAGACTGCAGCATGTGTGTGTGTGTGTATATGTGGGTAATTTGTATCACTATGGAAACAGGTATGTATATTTCGTCTAAAATGAAATAATTTTAAAGAAAGACATAAAACAAGTTGCCTGTTAATTAGAACAATTATAAATGACCAATTAAGAAATTAAAGGCAAATGATCTTCACTTGTGCTCGTCTCTGTCTCGGCCAACTGACATCTCCATCCATGAAGAAGTCACTTGGAACAGTTGGTCTGAATATCCATCAAATTGAGTGGATTTGGTGATCTCAAAGGGATCGGAAAATGCCTATTGAAAAGCATTTAAAAAAAAAAAATGGTTTATTCAGTCAGCTTTAGAAATGTTGGAATCAACCCTGTTAGAGGTTCTGTCTTTGTTTGGCTAGTCGTCACAAGAATGAAAAATAATAATTCATAATGAAGTAAGACAATATTGGTTAGACAGGGAAAAGTGTTTTCAAGACTTTGAGCAAGATTACTTGCCAAACTTCTTAATTTCAAGCTTGGTCAAAAATTCTCAAGTTAAAATTTCTGATTCTCCATAATTCTTCAGGTAAAGTACTTCATTTTAAGATGACATTGAGGGTCTCCAGTTTCAACGACTTACAAGCCAAAATTTGAGGTGATTTATCTATTATAAGAGGGTGGCTGTAGTCTAGAGTCCTTGTTTGTTTTTCTTTCTTTTATAAATCAATCAGTTACTTCCCACCCTACTATGAATTTTATTAGTCACTCCTCTGTCCTTCCTTCCTTTCTTCCTGTTGCTACTTCTTAATTTCATTGGTATATTTCTCTCTTAATATTACCCAAAAGGGTGGAATCAAACCTCTTAAGTCATTAAATATTCAACCTCAGCCAATTAGAAAATTCCTGACAAAAATCTTTTCATCTAACATTTCTGAAAAATCCTTTTTAGCATTTTGTGTGTGTGTTTATGAATGAATTAAAGATCAAATATTGATTGGAATCTGACAGGATGATAAAATAAAGAACAAATAAGAAACATATATCAATTTAACATGTTTCATTTTTATTAATGCTTCATCAGAGATTGAGAGAAACCAGTTCTGTTGTTTTATCTGTTTTCTCTCAATCGCTGATGAAGCTTTACAAAAAAATGAAACATGTTAGATTGATAAACATTTCATATTTGTCCCTTATTGTGTGTGTGTGTGTGTGTGTGTATATATATATATATATATATATATATATATATATATATATATATATAAATAACTGTCAGATATAGCTTATCTGTAAAGAAACAATGAATAAAAGGACAATAAAAAAAACTTCTCATCCTCGAAGGATGAAAAGTGTCAGCTTAGAACAGTTTTTCCTATTGTCTTCTTATATATATCCTAGTGAGCCAGAAACTACCTACCTAGATTTCACCTACATGGATCTTCAGAGTGCACTAAAGATATATTTAAGTGAAACCTAGGTAGGTAGTTTCTGGCTCACTAGGATTTTTTATACTCTGCTCTATTTACTCTATTGAGCACTTTGTTTTTTCTTATTTTACTTGATTGGGTTTTTTCTTTTGTCTAGGCATTACCGTGTTAAGCGATTTTCTTTTTCCTTTTTCGACCTACTCAGATGTTTATTGTCTTTACTTTTTTTTCCAATTTTTTTCCCCAGATACCAGTTTGTCTAAATATATTTTTATTTGCAAATTGTACTATATGGATTTTTTATACCAGTCAAGTATAAGTATCAAACAACATACATATATATATATATATATATATATATATATATATATATATATATATATATGTGTGTATATATATATATATATATATATATATATATATATATATATAATGAGTCCAGATGATCCTTAAAAATACATTCGGTCATAATTTATTTTGTGAATATACAAAAATACATTCATCTATTGAGACTGACATTTTAATAAATGGAGTCAATTTATCCAGACGAAAGGAAAAGGGAGAAGAAAAAGGAAAAAAATTTAATATTAAAAGAGGAAGAAAGAAAAAGAAAAATTTCAATATAAAGTTTTAAAAAATTTGTTGCTCTGTTCTTACATTGAGCTCTCTTTTGATTAATGTCCTCCTTGGAATTATCCCTAATAATTATCAATTGAGATATATATAAAATTAGGGTTATGACTTTTTTGTAAGCCTCTGTTCCTGTGTCATAAATCAATGAACTTTTGTTCAAAAGTAATGAAAAAGGCATTAATTTGTTTCAGTTCTTGAAACTCCCCACCACCTCTAGGATAAAAAATCAAAATATTTCAAAAGCTTTATTTTTGAATTTGCTATAAATGGATAATACTTGTGTATTTGTAATGCAATTAACAGTTTATAGCATAACATATGGCCTTACAAATAAACAAAAATTGCAAACTTGCAGAAGTTTTATTTTTCAATTTACAAATAATTTTATTGGATAGTACTTATGTACTTTTTAACACATTTAACAGTTTATAGCATAACATACAAACCTACAAATAAACAAAAACAAGTTCTAGAATGTTCCAGAATGTACTGTAATATTTATACAGTTTTAGAAATTTTGAGTTGGGGGTGACATTTAAAAAAAATAAACTGAATTAAACCAACCCTTTATTATTTTTTAACAAAATTTCATCAAATTATAATTTAGGAAATCAATTATTTTACAAAAAGCCATAACCCTAATATATATATATATATATATATATATATATATATATATATATATATATATATATATATATATAATTTTTTTAAAACCCTTACAGCATGAGTTTAAAATTTATTAAACTTCATCTGAAACGAAGATGATCAGATGCTTCCAGGTATTTGGAAAAAAATAATTAAACAGGATTGGGGTGGGTGGGGGTCTCTTATTTTCAGGGCAATTCAAAAATAATTTGCTTTTCCTTGCAAAGAGACAGATTTCATCAATAATTTTTTTCAGTCTCTTATTGTTTTTTTTTAATGAAAACTAGGGGTGCATAATCAATCTCGTAGCAAAATTATTTCCCTTTTTTTACTGTTTTTGGTTCAACCAAATTAACCTTTATCACTCTGTATGTGACTCCACTTGTGCAAAAAGTTTATCCTGTCACTGAAGGCTAATCTGATGCCTGAAAAATAGTGTGTTGTCATATCCTGCTGTGACAACAGAAAACAACTTTAAACAAAATTATCAATAAGTGACTGCAATTGAGAGGCTTTGAAAAAGAATGAAGTAGAAAGAAGTAATATTATTAATGCAGAGTGCTAAAGGTTAAAATTATATTTAAAAGTAGTTTTATAAATGATTTTCTCAGTATATCCAGGGTCATGTGTTTTTCGAAGGAATTGATAGGCACCTCTATGATCAATCAAATGTGGCATCCTTCAATACTTGGCCTCTACCAGCCAATCTCATTGTTTTATTTTGTTTTCTTTCATTCCAGTCTTAGCTATCAATAAGAATTTATTTCATAATAAGAAATATCTTGTCTTTTACCAGCTTGTAAAATCCAAGTTACTTAACTTTGCTTTCTAGGCCTTTTGCATTAATATGTGAGGATGACTTGTTATGACTGGCTATTAATTGTAGATTTTACTTGTAAAATCCACACTAGTTATAATGCTATAACTTTGTAAATTTATTATTACTAATTATTTTTATCAACTTAAACAGTAGTAATAACATGAAATTATCAATTTTAGTTTTGATTGCAATGTTTTACAGTCAATTTTAATTTCATAATGGCAAGATAATCTGGAGAAATACTTTGTAAATTTACACTCAGTTTTCTATAAATTTAGATTTGCTGAGTATAAAAAGTTGCCACATAAGCATTTGGCTTTTTAAGATTTTCCCCTAAACCAAGATTCTCTGGGATGTAGAAAAGGTAAATTTGAGTGCACAAAATCAAAGTGATATTCTGGTTAATTTGTTTTCTACAGCTACCAAGTTTGGTCTCATTCTATTTTATAAATACCATCACCTATCCCAGTATAGAAATTGAACCCTTTTGGTTGGTAAGTGAATATTTGGACATTCTGTCATCAACTTTATCTTGTATCCAAGAATTTAATTTCTTCTTTGCTGATCACTTCCTTTATGATGATGGTGTTGATGACTAAATTTGCCACCAATGTGCTGGTTCAGGATTAAAAGCTTACAGTTTTACCAGAACATGCTCCAATATCCATTCCCTATCATCGATTGGCTTTGGTTGGAAGTTGAAAAAAAGAAAGTGCCAATGGTGTGAATTTTATTCCAAACTTTATATAAAGACTTAAGATTCCAAACTTTATATAAAGATTTAAGAGTTTTAAAGAAAATACTCATTAAGTTCGTAGCTAGAAATGAAGATTTTCAAATAAGATAACTTCAATGATCTGTAAACAAATACCAACCACCTTTGGGTTTTGTTTCTTCTTTTATTCATTATATGAAATCAATTCTCTCTCATATATGGTAAACTCTCAAAAACAACTGGATGTTTCATTAAGTTTTATATTGGAATTTTTTAATCAATTTGATTTATTTTTTTAGTTAAAATTAAAAATTGCTTCAGTTCTCCACACAAGAATTTATAGAAATTTAATAGTATCAATTAAAAGTTGTTTAAACTAAGGGATCTTGGATTTCTTTCTTTCCCCCATTTTTAATTTTTAATGTGTGTGGGGGGTCCTTTTCCTATTTTTATTTGTCTCTTGTGTAAGGTAAATTTCAAAGTGAAATATTGTCTTAAATATTTCAGCTTAAAGTAACAATTATTAATTTTTGGATGGTCTTCCTCCTCTCTTTCACTCACACACACACACATTGCCCCCTCCCCACCAACATTTTAGGAATTTGTACTAGCCAAGGTATATTTATGTTTTCATTTCATTCAAATCTGGTTGAAGCCTTTCCTCCTATGTGTTGTGTCCTTTCAAGATGTTGCTGATCACAGCTCTCCACAAATTCCTGCCCTTTGGTTCTGTTCACACAAAGAAATGAGCCACATGCATGCACACACACACACACACACACACACGTCCCCACCTGGAAATGAAAATAGGGAAGGGCCAGGTCATTTGGTTTATTGTCTTTTTCTTTTTCTTTTTTTTTTGCTATATTCCCCCTCCACACACACACACCATATTAAATGTTAATCACAGAATGAAATAGCTATCAATTTGAAATATATAAAATGAAATTTGATTGTGAATTCTAAAACAAAAAAGAAATCACTTTTATACATTATGTTTAGGGTTCTTGCGGAAGATCAGGGATATATATATATATATATATATATTTTCATTATATACTCTAGAGTAGAAGACTTTGAAATTGTTTTCTTCACTAGGGAAGGCAAATGTCTATTCTAAGGGATTCATGAAGAATTAGGTGGATGTGCAAGTGGTGTAATGGAATGCAAAATTGGAGAGTCGAGTTCGAATTCTTGTTAGTTTTGTTGCTTACATACAAATATCTTTGGGAAACATAAATTCATCTCCTCTCCCCAGCTATGGGTTAAATAGTAGGACTTGTCTAGGAAAATCATTGTTACTTCTTAAAATATTGACAATGCAATATTAACTTTCAAAAAAGAATTATTCTTACAATTGAAAATGTTTTAGTTTTAAATAACCCATAAAGGGTTGATAAGCCATAAAAAATCAAATAATCAGTAAAATTTTGAAGATTTATTTCAGGGATAAAACTGGCAGACTGCAACTAAATGTCCAAAGGTGCCATCCCAAGTTATGCATAGTAATGCTCAATTATAACACCTTCACCCAGAATGGGAGGTGGGGGTTCTAAAAACCAATTCAACTTATATATATATATATATATATATATATAAATACACACAGTCTGTGATACCTGAAAGTCTAAAAAAAAAAAAATAGTATATTTTACTTGATAAAATATTTTTTAAATTTCTGTTGAATTTTGATCAAGTGATGTTAGAAAGAATTAAATATAGAATTCTTTTATAATGTCTTGATATATAAAGAATCCTCTATGCATTTATAATCTATTTAAACATACAGATAAAGTTATGGAACTTTAAATTTATTTATGCAAAATTTAGTTAACACAAGAATCAGTTACTTAAAAACATTGAATGAATAATAAAAATCTGTTGGATTTGGACAAAGGATCTGCATGGCTGAAATAATAAAGGCATTATTTGGAAATAGTGGATTGAACCAAAGTGACTGGTTTTAATAGCACAAGTTACTTTTGTTAATAATTACTGTCTGCTTGAATATTAATTGCAGTTATATAAAAATGTCAGTTTGTGGGGAAATAATAACCAAAAGGTTGTCTTGTACCTTCTAATTTCTATATATTAAATGATATCTGATTATTATAAATTAAATATTAAATAATACATGATTATTATAGAGTGAACAGTTCTAACCTTGATAGAATTTATGTGTTGAGTAATTTAATGCCAAACTGATTGTAAAAGACTATTTCAATGAATTTAGATGAGCAAACTAACTCATTTCTTTGTGTTCTCTCAAGTCTTACCAAATTATATATTTTCTTTTTCCTCGAAGTAATCAGGTAAATTTATTAAGATTTTTAACATAATTGGGTATCTTCATTTACACCTTAAGCTAATTCTCACTTAAAAAAGGAAAGGAGGTTTTTTTTTTTTTTTTTTTTTTTTTTTTTTTTTTTTTTTTCTGGTTTGACTAGGTCTTCCTCCTGATTTAGTTTCTTTGTGAATTTTTATGTGTAAAATACACTTGCCATAAAGCAATCAAATTATGGCAAAGTTTGACTAATTTTCACCTTTGCACATGTCACAGCTTATTCTTTCTTTTTTTTCTTTCTTTCCTTTTTTTTCTTTCTTTCTTTCCTTCCTTTTTTTATTTTTCAGTTATTATTGTTAATATTATTATTGTTCAATCATACTGTGGTAAGGTGCCAGTTTGTCCAAACTAACATTAATCAATCTGGTACCTTCTACTGGAGTTATTTTATACTAATGTTCTTGAGAAAGACATAGACCTTAAAACTGTCACCTTTATGAAATATGCCCCCTCCCCAAAGAGGATAGACTCGCTATCAGCCCAACTTCAGGCAAAACTTTAAAAGAAATTGCTCCATGTTGACAGTTAAGGAAAGTGTTATTGATGGCTGCTATTGAAAATTAACATGGCCGACAGATGAGGTTGTTATTCCAATCTATCCATCACCCAAATTTATTGCAGTTGTACTTCTTAATGTTTGAGCCCTTTACAAGTTTCTTGTCAGGCCAACTGATCCCCCCCCCCATACAAACCTAGGTGGTGGTGTTAAAAGGAGTGGGGAATGGGAAGTTGCAGTGGAAGGGGATGATATCATGATGGGAGATGGTAGAGCACTCCAGTATTTGCAATTATTCAGGAAAAAGTGTATGTGGTGATGGACAGTGCAGACTTTTCCTCTCTCTCCCTCTCTCTCTCACAAACACCCCCCACCACCACCACAATAACTGCTACTGTCCTATCCCTGCCCCAACCCTACTTCCACTGCTGCTGCTGCTGCTGCAACCTGTCGTTGGTATATATCAGATGTAATGTTGTTGAAACTGTTTATCTATATTATTATTATTATTATTATTATTATTATTATGATTATTTTTCCTTTGTGCTAGATGATTGAGTTTTTGATTGAATTTGCCAATAATCTATGTCTAATTCTAACTAAATTATTGTACAGTCCCCCCCTTGTACAGCTTTGTCCTTTGTCCTGTACAGCAGATATAAAAAAAAAAAATCTTGCAAACAACACTGTGGTAGCGTTTTTATTTTGTAATTATTATTTAATGTCTGAATTGTTGAAATTTTCAGAGAAGAGGAATTAACATGAATTTTATCTGGAACGGCTAAAAGGAGGAGTTGGAAGGAGTCCTTCGATACAATTAACTGGTCGCTTCTCTGCTCTCCCACGAGTTTCATTTAAATAATTCTGTTTGGACAATTCTTTTTCTGTTCATAATGTTTGGTAACTGATCATGGCTGCTCCATTTTATTCAGAAGCAGATAAATGATCTTTCTTTCTTTTTTTTTTTTTTTTTGTCTTGAATTTTTTTTTTTTTTTCATGTTGGATTTTTTTTCTTCTTGGATTATATACCTGATGAAGGCTGAAGAATGGATCAGCTGAAGTTTGTTAATATCAAAAAGAAGAGGAGTTGAACTGTCTGAAAAAAATTTGCAATGTTCTTTTCAAAGAATCAAAACTCTAAAGCTCCATGTTGTCTTTATTTCTTTCCTGAACAAGTATGAAAGAATATTAAATAAAAATGGGTGGATCATAATGAAAGAATATTAAATAAAAATGGGTGGATCAGAATGAAAGAATATTAAATAAAAATGGGTGGATCAGAATGAAAGAATATTAAATAAAAATGGGTGGATCAGAATGAAAGAGTACTCAGTTAACAGGCTGGATGAAAATGAAAGAATATTTAATAAAAACAGCCTGGATCAGAATGAATGAATATGAAATAAAAACAGCCTGGATCAGAATGAATGAATATGAAATAAAAACAGCCTGGATCAGAATGAATGAATATGAAATAAAAACAGCCTGGATCAGAATGAATGAATATGAAATAAAAACAGCTTGGATCAGAATGAATGAATATGAAATAAAAACAGCTTGGATCAGAATGAAAGAATATCAAGTGAATAGGCTGGACCTGAATGAAATAAATATTTAAAAAAAAAAAAAAAAATTGCTGGACCAGCATGAAAGAATATTTAAAATAAAACTGACTGGATCAGAATGAAAGAATATTCAGTAAAAAAAATGGTCTGGACTAGAATTAAAGAATATGCTTGTGCTGAGGTTTGAACTCTCATTTATTATCTTTAGAAGTTCATCTGACATGGCTGACATCTTACTGATTTGGCCACAGCCAACAGAAGACTGTTTTATGATGTCTAGATAGTAGATTTTGGTTTTGCCAACATTGTGCTCTACTATTGCTTAGATCTTTCACAATCATTAAGAGAGTGCAAGCAAAGAACATAGAAGCCATTCTCTTGTTTGCAGACTTTTCAAAGACTTTTGTTTCAATACATAGCAGAAAAATACTAGCTCATTCAATGCCATAATGATGTTGAGCCATGGTACAAACTGCAGAGGTTTTTTTTTTTTAATTTTATTGCTGGAGTCTGGCAAGGGGATGCATTTGCTACTTGTCCATTACATCTTGATTATGTATTGCAAAATTCTGTGAACAAAATCAAGGAAAATTGATTCACTCACAGACAAGCTAAAACCAGAAGATATCAGGCAAAAACCATCACAAGTGCAAATTATGTTAACGACCTTGCAGTGTTTGCAGATGACACTGCACTATTTGTGAGGTGATCTTCTGCTTTTTGTAGGTGACCTTACACTCTTTGCAAATGACCTTGCACTATTTGCAGATAGAATTGCACAGAGAGAATCACTGTCACACAGTCTTTACAAAGCAGCAAGAGGAATCAGATTTTATATAAATCTAGACAAAATAAAGCTCGTGTTTTAATCAACAAGGCTCTATTAACTACCTGTCCAGCACTAAAAATGGTTGATCAGTTCCTCTCCCTTGGACGTAACTCCTATTTTACTAAAAGTGAGCTGAACATTCTAATTAGCAAAGCTTGAGCTGCAATTAACAAACTGTCGAAATCTGTTCTACTAGATAAAATGAAACAAGATGTCTTCCAAGCTGCACCTACATCCATCTTGCTCTATGATAGAACCACGTGGTTATTGACAAAATGATTGGAAAGGAACCTAGATGGTGCATATACAAGCATATTACATGTTGCACTGCATCTCTCTTGAAAACAGCACCCTACCAAAAAAAGCAGCTCTGTGTCCATCTACCACCCCACTCTCTCAATATCTTACAAATCATTTAGGAGAAAGCTATTTATGGTGAAGTAAGGAAGAGTTTATTTGCTTTGTATTCATTGTTATCACAACGTTTTGACCATTGTGCCATCTGGCTTTCATCTTCGTCAAACCAGATTACCTACATGGGAATTTTAAACTGAATCTTATATTTAACCTATGGGCATAGATTGTTCTTGTTCCACTGTGCATGTCTAGGGATATAAGTTGCCCATTCAAAACATAGATTCAGCAAATACTGGAAGACATAGAATGCTAACCTGAAGATTTACCACACGATTGATAATTGTTGATTGAAAGAGAGTTGTGAGGATCTGTGCAATTGATACATCTTGATAATAATGACCTAACATTAAACAAAAGTGTAATGGAATCAAACGAGAAACAATGTAGCTTCATGGTGAAATTTAATTTTATCAGGCTTACTGGTCCCTAATCTTATGAAAGCATCACCCGTGTTAGATAGGCTTCTAAAGATATGGAACACAAGTTCAAATCTCATTGGAATCAACTCCTTTATTTCTGATCTATGGTGTTTGTTTAAGGTATAGAATGTAAAATAACTGAAACGTTTAGTATTTTATTCATTATTTATTTATTTTATTTTATTTTATTTATTTTGTTAAACCCCCATCTTTGTTTTTTTTGGGGTTTTTTTAGCCCTGATATTACAGTGAACAGTAACAGGAATTTTATCTCCTTTGCAGCAAGAGACAATGAAATAATTTACATCAATACACTGATTTCCCATCATTGAAATTCTCAAAATAGGTAACTGTCTCCAAAAGAATTTAATGTTGCTTCCCTGCTTCTTAGTTTCTATTTTAACCAACAGGTGGCGCTGTAAACATTTATATATTCTCTTAATAATAATTCTCAAGCTATCATTTCATTTTCATCTTTGGGATAATAACTTTAGTACCAAGAATTGAATCCCATTGATTGTATCCTCTTCTTTTTAATAGGCATAAGTGAAGTTTGTTTGTTTTTTTTTTTATTTTAGTTTATACTAGGCCACCCATAAACTGATCAGGTTTCTTTTAAAAGCAGGTCATGATACAAAACTGTTGAAGTAACACTTATCAATCTTATTAATTAGATATTTTAATATGTATTTAAGGATGGTAAAAGAAGGTTTATTGTTCCACTAGGTTTCAAATTTAATACATTGCTTGAAGATTTCTAGTAATAGCTTAAGCAGATGTAGTCTTTTTCAAAATAATAAGTATATTTTTTAGTATGCATACTTGTTTCTTCCTCACATTTATTTCAAAATATATAACAGCAAATCAGCATGCATCTATTTATTTACCATCAAGTCATGTGACACATATAACCTCTTCACCTTTCAAGTATAGCTGGCCACTTGTATTTGAGGATACCTGTTAGGGCAGCTAGCCAATCCTTATTGCAGATGCTTTCTTAGGCGCATTTCTGTTTATTCAACACCCACGGAGCCCACCTGTAATTTATACAGCAAATATGCTGAGCAGACATTAGTTACTAGGAAAGAGCATGTTATCTAGCATGATCAACAATTTGAACAAGGCCAACATGCTCAAGCCTTCGGACACAATGACTTGTGACTTTTTGATAGCACAGCTATCGACAGCTCCCAAGGGTTCTGTTTACCCAATTTCACTCACAAGTCTTGGGTCAACTGTGGTATGGTTTTCAGGCACTTTCCAAAGGTGCTGCATGCTGGG
The DNA here is from genome assembly GCA_903632075.3 of Acanthosepion pharaonis. Taxonomy (NCBI): domain Eukaryota; kingdom Metazoa; phylum Mollusca; class Cephalopoda; order Sepiida; family Sepiidae; genus Acanthosepion; species Acanthosepion pharaonis. The sequence continues at coordinate 505,835 of CAHIKZ030001074.1, forward strand.
ATTGACCCCTCCTGTCTAATAAATTGACCATGGTGATATTCAAACCCGGGTTTCATGGTCAGAATGCAAACATGCTAACCACTTGGACATGTGCCCATTAAAAAAAACTATTAGTGTAGTGAATTGTATAAATATATGTTTTGTTATGCATACTGAAATTTATTTAATAATGTTAAATTATGTATTCACACACATAATAGTTGGAATATAATATGCAGATATTTGTTTATATACATGGATTCATGTAAAAATGTGTATCAAAAACAAATACTGAATTAAAAATGTATCTTAGGAACATGCATGCATACAAGATTAGAATTTTAGCATTATATAGATTTAGCATTGATGTAACAATAGACATCTTGTTCTTTGTACTCTTTACAAACTTTTGTCTAATCAACCAAGGAGTACTAAAAAAGGCTTTTGGGCCCCTCAAAAATGATATTGGGTTAGTCTAAAATCTTTTCAGCACCTCCACCTATTCATTACAGTATATACAATCACTTAATTTAAACTATTGGTATATATGTTCCTTATTGCCTTAAATAGGTCCATTAAATTAAATGATAAATATTTATTTAAAAAAGAAAAACATTTTCATCCTGTTTAAGTACTTGAAAATGAGGTAGAGACTTTGATATTTGGTCAAAATAATGACTGAAAAATAATACATTAATTATATAGTATTTATTAATGTAAATAAAACATTAATTACAATCCTCATTAAAAATGAGTCTAGCAATTTAAATTTTAATTACTCTAATTATTAGTAAATTAAAACTATTTAAATTACATGTTTGTATTGGAGTTGGCATGCTAAGAAAATGATAACACAAGATTTGAATTTTCTCTGGGGTGGTTGTTTATATAATTAGATTATATAATTGTATCTTATCACAAATCTTGCCCATGCCTGCAAGCCAGATGAAGGTGTGATATGTGCTTTCCCATTAGGTAGCCAGAAGTCACCCTACATCAACTCCCTAGTGCAACCAGCTTCTTTGATGGTCTGGTTTGACATTGCATTCAATGTCTTTTCCGGTATCAGAATACACATTGCTTCTTTAATATAAGCCAGCTTTGGTACACTTCTAAAGTTTTCAAATATATATTTCATATGTGAGTCCCAGTATAAATAGTTATAAATAATTATTGACCGATTTTATCATTGTGATATTTTTGCATTATATCAAGTATTAAGAATATATTAACTAGTGTCCGCAAATTAGAGGGGAGAGTTATCGATGATAATGTTTTGACTTCGAATCCATGGTTATTTCCCTTTAACTCTATCTCTGTTTTTTTTTATTTTTAAATGTACTTTTTATCACAAAATTTGGTGAGGTGTGAGCAAATTTTCATTCCAAAAATGTGGCCTACAGAAAAAAATAGTTGTTCCCAAACATTTTTTTCTGCCTTACATAAAGATGGACGAATTAGCCATCTTATTTAGTGGAATCTTCTGAAGACATAGTGGAAATATAATTTTTTTTTAATTTTAAAATTAATGAAGAAGATGCCATAATTTATGTTTTGATCCCAAAGTTTATTTATAGCTTGTAGATAAATGAACAGTTATTTTGTAATTGTTGAACTTGAAAAAATCTCAAAAACTTATTAAAATTGCCATCATTTTTGATGTCACAGCTAAATTGACTTTATAATATTTTCAATTTTACTGTCAATTGATCGACATACAATCTCTGCTCATGATGCAGTAACTATTGTTATCATCATTGATTGTTATAGATATTTTTATCGACGTTCCGACCAAGTACCCTTTAGCCATCTTCAGGTGTCTACTATGATGTGGGCTATAGGATATGTTAGGTGTTGATTATTGTTATTTTTGTTCCTGTGAAGTTGGTCCTTGTTCATTACTGCTAAACCGGAATAGAATGTTTCACTATTCAAGAATTGTACACTACTGCTCGGTCAATGAATGCTGAATGTTTCCTTTTCACTAACCAGTGATTATAACTGCTAGACTACCATCTTAAAGGGCATCAGTGGTATATTTTTAGAACCATTAAGTCCATGTCAGATGGCTTCAACATTTGATTATCATAACAGATTCGTGCTGCTTTAGATAATTTTTTGTTTTATTTTTTAGATGAGGAATTGTCAATATATTTTTGGTTTGTTTAAACTAGCATTCTCATCTTTTATATCATTATAGACATGTAAAAAAACTAACTTGTTTATTCTGTAAACATGTTACCTTTTAAGTTTACAACATTTAACTTGCCATAATGGATGGATCTCTTGCACTCCGATTCAAGTGTTTATTATTTATTATTCAAACTCTTATTTTTGCCTTCAAACAAACATGCAGATTTGAATTAGACACAATGCATCTAACTTGTCACAGAAAGCAAATTGGGCTTTCTGTTACATTTGTAATTTGTTTACATCAGAAATATTTGAAGAATGCAATTGTCATATGTTACAGGTGAAGAAGCTCACTTTCAGGTAAACAGAAATTCAATAAGTAGAAAGTAAAGATATGAAAAACTTTTTTGCTTTCTATAGAGGTCTGGTTACAATGATACTATTTGATATCTTACTTTGTACAGAACCTGACCACATTACATTGAACCACCGGTTCCCATATGATCACTGAAGTTAAGCAGTGTCAAGCCTGGTCAGTATCTACATGGGTAACCATTTGGGAATATCAGGCGCTGTAAGCTTGGGTGTGTTGTAATGGATAATAGCTCAGAATTGTTAATTGGAGAGCCGAGTTTCAATTCTGTTGTGTTTATTATATTCACTTACATGCAAATACCCTTGGGGAAGGTATGAATACACCTCTCCTACCCCCAGTTAGGGTTTAATTAGTAAGACTTGTATCACTAACACATTATTATCTTCCTTCCAAATTCTTACAATCTAAAAATATTTTCTGGCATTAATAAGCTATAGAAAACAAACCAATCAATCAAAGCAGCTCCCCAGCTATGGGTTAAATAAAAGGGAAGAGTGGATTCTTGTTTAGGAGCTAGTCTAGGAGAAAATTTCTGAATTTAAAACTATAGAGGAGGCAATAGGAAATCACTCTATTATCTTTCTCAAGAATTTATGGCAATTCACAGATAAATAAAAGGAATTTGTGGAGTGCCATGATTGCCTAAATCCTAAAGGAACATGGTATCTGTTTAAAATAAAAAAAAAAATCATGACTATTAAGAAATTGTTTGGACGTTTCATCAGCTGAATGCACTGCATAGTAGGGCAGGATGATTTTTCACTTTTCTTAAAAAATCAACATTGCAATCGGTGTGAAAGTTGGGGTTTGATGTGATAAGTACTGACACCAAAAATTAGATTCATAGCTTTTAATAATTTTTGAGTATTTAGTTTTAAAGATTGTCTGAAGAAAATGTACCTAATTTCCATAGATTTTTGCTTACAAACTGACTTCAAAATTTTATTATTCCAAGAATAAATCCAAATAAAGTTGACATCTTTTGTATTAGATACATTGAATGGAAAATATATTCAAACCAGAATTCTAATTAAGAATCACCACAAGTAAAATATGCCATTTAGAACCCAGTCTATCCTACTATTTCCCCATAGCTGGGGGAAGAAGAAGAGGATTCATACCTTTGCCAAGGGTATTAGCACGTCAGTCAGTCAGTTATGTGCCATGTGTGATACACGCTTAGGTGATCATATATCTTTCAATGACTGGCGAAGAAGATTTTTTTCCCACAGTAGGTAGCCATTTCTTTCTGCAGTAGACAAGTTGATATCCAAGGCTACAGAAGACTATATGTCCTACCTATTTACTCATAGCTGGGGGGAGAAGAAGAGGATTCATACCTTTCCCAAGGGTATTAGCACGTAAGTGAATATAATAGATTTGACTGGAATTCAAACTCAGCTCTCTGATTCCTCAATCTGAGCTACTATCCATTACTCCACTGTGGATAGCAGTTCAGATCAGGTTCTATGGCCTTGGATGGCAACTGGTCTACTGCAGAAAGAAATGGCAACCTACTGCAGATACATGATTGCCTAAGTGTATATCATGCTTAGCATATAACTGACTGATAAAAAAAAGTCTACTCATAATACTTCTGGGCACCAATTATAAGATAAAAGGTTTTAAATTTACATTGTTTATTGAAAATCACACTAAAACTCTTGCACTGTATAACATATTACATCACAATATAGCTAAATTGTTCAGCATAATTTCCCTTTGAAGTAAATGAAGGTCTTATTTGATGGGAAAATTGTTTGTTAATAATGTGCTATAAATCTTGTCCCTATACAATTTGTAATGCTTCAGTAAATTATAAATGTTATAAGGCTGTGCTATAAAACTTTCACTGGAATGAAATTCCAATGCTACAATTTTGAACCTAAACTTAATCTTTAAACTTCTTTCCTCCAAAAGTGATAACAATTTGGAAAATATATTTTGTGTCATTATTTATCATATCAAACCTCAATTTTCAAATTGAGTGCAATACCACAGTTCCAAATTAGACCTGCCCTAATGAACAGTTTCTCATTGCAATATATTTCATGTCTTACTTTCATTTTCTTTTCATTATAGACGAATATTATCTTTGTTTAAAGATTAGAGTTTCTGCTCATTTTTCTTCGCTTACGTAGATTTCAAACGAGTTCCGCCCACTCCTTACTTATCTTAAAAATTCAACTGATACACAAATATATACAGTAAATAAAATTTCTTTCTTAAATATCTATTTAGATTTCTTTATTACACAAAATGTTTTTGAAATTCTCCATATATTATTATATCTGCATAAAGATGTGAGCTGGATTCAAATCTCAACATCGTCAATGAGGAAGATGAGTTCTTGATGTTATCAGCCTGAGGAGGTGATCCCAGCATGTGGGCATTTTGGAAAGTGCCTGAAAACTATGCCCAAGCTTTGTGGGCGAAATTCAATAGATGGAATAGTTTCATTGCTGGTTGTGCTAGCACAAAGTCGCAGGTCATCATGACCGAGGGTTTGAGCATACCAGACTTGTTCAAACTGTTGATTATGCCAGATGATGTCCTCTTTCCCAGAAATTGTAATTAAGATTCGCTCGGCATAGTTGCAATATAAATCACAGGTTCGGTCTATGAGCATTGAACAAACAGAAAATGTACTTGAGCAGGCATCTGCAACAGGGATTGGTCAGCAGATGGGTAAACTCAGATACAAGTGGCCAGCTATTATGTAGGTATAAAGTAGTATATAAGTACATGTATTATTAAATTAGAAGTAATATCGTTTAAATGAATCATTCTTGTCACAATGTTGTTGGCCTTTCATAAATATTGAACGTTATTACTCTTATTTAATAGTCTAATAATTCTAGTCTAATATTGAGCACTTTATAAGTAGAAATTCTGTTAAATTTGATATACATTAAATTATATAATTTTATGTATATCATTTGTTAGTATTAATAACAAGCATTTTTCCAATTAATTTTAATTACATGTATGTGAAAACATATTTCCAGAAATAATGTTTACAATTGAAAAATGTAAACATTTGTATTGCATTTATGTGTAATCATATATTACAAAAATGTATGTAAGAATTTTTTGTACTGTCACCCAATACAGGGCTCAAGATCCACTCAAGGTAGATTGCTATTGTTAAAATGGTTATAAGGAATGAAGTGTGTAATATCAAAGTGGAGTTAGTAAAACGTAAAGATAAGGAGGATAGATAACATTGGACCCTTGAGTTAAGATTTTAGTGATTGGGTGGGAGAACATCCATGCAGGAGCCTGTTTCACAAAGTAGCAATTTGTTTGGGTAAAATACTGATTTTGATATAGGATGGCATATCTTAGCTGTAAAGAGTCTGAACAGGTGGAATGAGAGAAATGGGTCTCATCTGAACATTTGCAATGGAAATAGCGATAGTGTAGTCATAGGCTTATATTGTTATGTCTTTTAGAACAAACCCGTAGAGAGGAGAATATGTCTCCCCCTAATTTTGAGACATTATTTTTAACTGGGCCTAAAACCATCAAAAGTGCTTGTCAGAAAATGAAACAATATCTGACTATTCTAACCAAAACTGGTTTAAGCATTTTAACGGTGGTGACTTATCCCTTGAAAGGAAGAGAAGAAAACATGACAAAAGAATGTATGATAACCAAAAACTCAATTATTTTTTCTTCTTTTAGAAAAGCTCGGATCTATGAGAAGATATCATCATATTTTGAGCAAAACTACTATTGTTACAATCCAATATAAAAAAAAAAATGCTTCACAAATTCATATAAATCACAGAAAACAAACCACCTTGTAGTATTATTAAGGTACTACTGGGTCGCCTTGAGTTAATGGTGATATTTCAACTCCTAAATCATGATCAAGACAACTTTAGATGTGGTAAAAAGTTCTTAGTTTGACTAAGAATCCCTTCTCAAATTCTAATCTTTGGACATTTTGATCAGATTTTGGCAAGTAAGTTGAGTCGAGGACTTTTTAGCAGCCTCTGTATGTGTGTATAGAGAAAAATAAAGTTTGATCAAATGACTAAACATCAGACATTATTTTGGGATCCTCTCTTGATACAGACATGAACATTTTAAGCCTCTCCTTGTCATTTAAATATAAATAGCCAAAATATAGGAAAAAGTCTGTTTAAAAGTGATAATGCCAGATTTATTAACTGCTAATTACAGAGTTGCTTCCCTTTTTTAATCAAAATAATAATGAAAGCTTTGGAAATAATTATATAAATTTTATGACTAGATAGTGATTTGACATTGAAAAAAAATTGTTTTGCTTTTAATATACCAGAAATTTCTATAATTAGGTTTAAGGCTTCTGAACAGTTTTTCTTACTGACCCTTTATTAACCTTGTGAAATTGGTTTGATACTAATTGTTCTTCTGTTGGAATTTTTTTTTATAACTTAGTTGTGAAAAGATGATCCCTTGGAATTTGCTGGGTGTGAAATAGGACAGAGTTTATTAATTCATATTTTAAATTTGTTTTTAATTGGATCTTTTCTATGTTGAGTTGCACCCATAACTTGTTGGATTGCAGTGGTAAGTCAGCATAATGACACAAAGTATATAGGAACAGAGAATGGAATGAGAGGTTTACAACATAACAAGTTTATTCACCAACTGATTATACAGCAGAAAAATAAAGGAAGTATTAAATTATCCCTTTATTTTTAAGAGTTTATTAAAAAGGTAGATAACTCTGTCTACAGTAACATAAATATTTAGTTTAAATTTGCAAGATGTTAAATACCTTCAAAATTGGCTTCATTTGTTCTTTTTCTTCAAGTATCTAACATGGAATGTTACAATTAAGCAAACAAAATTTAGATTTTTGCTTGAATAATATTTTTTATTTAATTAATAATTTTTTATATTTGATTAATGTTCAGTTGAGATTTTATAGAAATAAGCCTCAAAAGATGAGATAATGATTCTTAAATCAAAGATTTAATCCAATTTTCTTAATAATTTGATAAGAAATGCCACAAACTTTAAGACAAGTATAAAAATTTAAAAAATTGATTTTGTTATGCAAGAAGGAAAAAAATTAAATACATTTTAATTTACTATTGCAATACAAATCACTTTTTTGTATCTCTGAAAAATGTTTCCAATCGAATTGTCTCAATGTGTGTGTGTGTGTGTGTGAATACATGTGTGTATACATACATATATATGCTAACATGAAGCACAAGTCATTGTGACAGGGTTTGAGACTGTTAGATAATGCAGTCTCTCCTAGAAACTGTAACTAAGGTCTGCTCAGCATATTTGCAGTATAAACCACAGGTGGACTCTGTGGGTGTTAAAGAAACACAAGTATGCCTGAGCATGCATCTGCAACAGGGATTAGCTAGCCACCCTAGGAGACAGGCATTCTCAGATACAAGTGGTCAGCCAAGAGATATATATATATATATATATATATATATATATATATATATATATATATAGAGAGAGTATTGAAAGACCATTTTTAAGCCAAAATTGCTGTTTTTTCAATGGTTTGCTGATAAGGATGCATTTAAGACAAGTGGGCTTTATGGCAGAGTGCTCAATATCAAAAATCAAGATAGACTGTTAATAGAATTAATAACCATTACTTTTAATGGATAGCTATATTTGAGTGGATGCTCTGTTTATTTATTATAGATCTACTGGCCTAAATATGTGACATTTTATTAGAAAAATATGCACTCTCCAGCAGGATTTGAACCTGTGTTCCCTGAGGGAATCAATCATTAGACCTGACATAATCTATTATAAATAACATTTAAATAATAAAATATATGATGAAAAAAGTCCATTCTTTATATATATATATATATATATATATATATATATATATATATATATATATATATAAATGGACAAAGTCAAACAATTTATTTATTAAAAGACATTTTTATGTTTAACGTTCTTTTTATAGATACAAGTATTTAAGTAAATGCTCTGTTTATAATAAACAATATTAAATAACATTTACCGGCCTGAATGTCCGAGAAATTTTCATAGCAAATATTCGTCCTTTCAGGACATTCAGGCCAGTAAATGTTATTTAATACTGTTTATTATAAACAGAAACTTAAACATTTGTATATCTAAAAAGAACATTAAACATAAAATGTCTTTAATAAATAAATTGTCGGATTGTCCATTTCTTAATATATGACGTCATTTGTTTACATTTGATACGCCAGAGCAGTTATGAAATGTACGAGATTCATGGGAGATTGAAGTTTATAAGCAGTAATTGACTTGGCCTACCGAACGCTCCTTTGTGGCGGTCGGTAAGGCACGTCAGCATAAATGACGGTTCCGTATAGGATGCAGGTTTGAATCCTGTCAAAGGACGAATATTTTCTATGAAAATTTCACGGACATTCAGGCGGTAAATGTTATTTAATACTGTTTATTATAAAGAGAGCATTTACTTAAATACTTGTATCTATAAAAAAAGTTAAACATAAAATGTCTTTAAATATAAAAATATATTATATATAATATATATATATATATATATATATATAAATGTTGATTGCCACATCTTGCTCAGATTAGTGCCACCTCCCCACCCTTTGCATCATTTGTGATGGCTTCCCTATAGTTTTTTGTGTCCATGGCCCCTAAAATGACTCTTAAGACCAGCATTCAATT